>JAJPUD010000330.1:13774-87131 GCA_023553655.1 Myrmecobius fasciatus | reverse complement strand
AGAGAGAGAGAGAGAGAGAGAGAGAGAGAGAGAGAGAGAGAGAGAGATGCCCTGAGCTTGGGAGAATATTATTTGAAGTTCACAGGAAGTACACCTCTATAAGCCATGTTCTAGAAACAAAGCTCTGAGTGTCTACAAACTTCATTTAACCTTGAGGACTTTTCCTACAAATTCCTCCTCGTTCCCCCCAATGACTAGAACAAAAATCCTAGCACAGATTCCTAAGCTGATATATGTTACGTTGAATTGCTTTGTGATTGCAGGAGAGAGATCCTTCAGCCCTGAGCTCAGTGCTCCATGGCTCAAAGGAAGTCATTTGATAACATGGTTCAGAACCAAGGAAGAATAAGGACATTGCTGCTCAGAGGAAAGCAATAAGGGAATCCCGTTCTTCACCTCCCATGCCCTTTCCCTATGATGTTTCTGGGCAGTCAGAGCCACACTGGTCAGAACTGTACAATATTTTATTATCTTAGAAAATAGCATTATATGAACCAAAGGGTTGTCTCAAATTTGTTCTTGAAGACAAGGCTCACCTGAAGAGATGTTAACAGAGGATTAGGGGTTTTAAGGGTAGGGAAGAAGGCTAGGAGACCCAGGGAAGGAAATAGATTAAGACTCCAAATGTTCCATTGATAGCATGGGCCAGGAAAGTCACTACCTAGCCGGGCATATGGGAGGGCACCTCAGGAGGAGGTGCTGGAGGATGGATCTGAGGGCTCAAAAAAGATTCGTAAAAATTCAGCCCAATTCAGGATTATTGAGGGGTTTTTCTCCAGTCCATAAAGATGATAACCCCTCTGTGGCTTCCTCTTCTGGCTCCCCAGCTCTCGGCTCGGCCCCTAACCTATCCCCTAACGACATCAGGAGGAATGTTATCAATCCTTGGAATGTCCCCAATCAGCAGAAACTCTCTCCCCCCAGCTCAGCTCCACCTCCTCTCCCAGCCCAGCCCAGCCACTCAGCCAGTGGCCTGACACCACTGGAATTTACCCAGCTTACTTCCCAGAGGGTCAGAGAATCACAGGGCACAGAAGCCTTGCTCTTCACACCAGCCAAAAGACCCATTGTCAAGGAAGAAAATAAAGGCACAGTCTCATCCAGGAAATAAGCTCTCCCTTCCAATTTTCCCTTTTGTTTTCTCATGAGTTTCTAGGTTGAGTCAGATTTGGGCCACCTCCCCGTAGCACCCATCACCAGGCAGAGTAGCCAGGAGCTCTGGCTGATGCTAATCCCTTGGGCTTTTTATATGAATCACTGTGGGGGAGGGAAGGTGTCCTAACTGCATGATGCTCTCACTCAAGATGTCCAGATGATCCTTGAAGCCCGCACCCTAACCTTGGTCTGTCCCACCTCATAAATAATATAACCAGGGACTAAAAACTTAGGGTTTCTACAAACTGAGTCCAATCTTTTTTTTTTTCCCCCACTGAGACAATTGGGGTTAAGTGACTTGCCCAGGGTCACACAGCTAGGAAGTGTTAAGTGTCCGAGGCCAGATTTGAACTCAGGTTCTCCTGACTTCAGGGCTGGTGATCTATCCATTGTGCTACCTCGAGGCCCCAAACTGAGTCCAATCTTAAGAGACCTCACAAAAATCTCTTTTTGGCTTGCACCCTCACTTAGGGTTTCTCCTGGGAATATCAAAATTTGGCTTGCATCTAGAAAAACATTAGAAAAAGCAATGGATCCTCAGAATACATGTAAGCACGTAGGCTAACATATCATCGAGTAGAAGACAAGTTTTTGTTTGCATAATATAAAATTCAAAAACACGCCCAAGGCGAAAAGAAAAAAAAACCCTCATTACCTCATTTAAAGAGAAACAAAACGAGTTCAGAACACCAGACTCCAAGTCAGGATGACCTGAACTTGAATGCCTCCTTGAATCCCTATAACCCTAGGCAAATCACTCAAACTTTCTGACCTTCCTGCATCAGTAAAATGGGGATAACAGTAGCACCTATCTTATAGGAGGACAGCTAGGTAGCACACTGGATAGAGCACCAGACCTGGAGTCACTTAGATTTATCTTAAGTTCAAATCTGGCCTCAGATTTGAATACTTCTTAGCTGTGTGACCCTAGTCTAGTCACTTGATCTTACTTGCCTCCGTTTCTTCACCTGTAAAATGAACTGGAGAAGGAAATGGCAGAGTCTAGTGTCTTTGCCAAGAAAACCCCAAATGGCATCACAAAGAGTTGGATACGACTGAAAAACAACAATTTTATAGGGAACTGTTATTATTCCATATTTCCATAATTATAACTTCTAACAGTATGAATTCAAATACATTTGATCACTTCCTGGGATTCATTACTTGCACTAATTAATCTCTATGCAACACTAAATGGTGATAATGATTCAGTTCGGCATTCTGCAAAATGAAGGAGGTTGGACAAGACAGTCTTTGAGGTCTTTTCCAGGTCTAAATCTGTCATTCATGTACTTGTGATCTGGATAAGGCTGGAGGAGGAATGGATTGCAGTTATGGCAACAATGGGAGGGAATAGGGTAGCTAGGTGGTGCAGTGGATAGAGCACCAGCCCTGAAGTCAGGAGGACCTGAGTTCAAATCTGGTTTCAGACACTTAACACTTCCTTAGCTGTGTGACCCTGGGAAAGTCACTTAACCCCAATTGCCTCAGTTAAAAAAAATGGGAAGGAATGGAATAGACTAGACTGGTCCATACACAGTTTTCTCCTGCACTGCCAGCTTCACTCAGGCTATCTTCTAACTCATCAATCAATAAACATTAAGTACCTACTAGGTGCCAGGTTTGACATTTCCTTCCCCAGTTCATTTTAAGGCAATTGAGGCAATCAGGGTGAAATGACTTGCACATACACAGCAAGTGTTTGAGAATGGATTTGAACTCAGGAAAATGGAACCAGGACCAGCACTCTATCCACTGCAGCGCCACCTAGCTGCCCCCAAAACAACAACAAAGAAAATGTGCTAGGTACTGCACTATATGGGCACTGGGAATGCAAATGCATAAATATGAAGCTAAGAGAACAGCCACCAGATTTAACAACCTGCTGGTTGGGGCTCCTGGAAGCGGGGATAGATTTCATCCCTCTGCAGAAGCCCCATCTGCTTATTATGATGAGAACCTAGATAGACTTTAATTAAGAGCATTATATTCCTTAAAAGTTAAAAAAAGAAACACACAAAACCAATTGTAAAAGGAAAAAAAAAAACACCAGATGTTTAGTGCTCATTTGGAATTTGCTTTGAGAAAGTATGCACCAACCACACCCCCGAAAGGGAAGCAGGCCATCCAGGCAGAGGGAGATTTTCCCAAATTACTGGAGAAAAGGGGAAAAAAAATCTCCCAGCCTGGGATCTGAAAAGGAATTAGGAACTACTGGAAAATGGACTTTCTAGAACTTCTTTCTTTAAAGTGATCAAAAGGGAGAGATAGTGTGAGCTGGGGGGAAGAACACTGGATTTGTTGTAGAGATCCTGGATTTGAATCCCAGATCTGTGACTCAACTGAGCTGCTTCAGGCAAGTCCCATAAAAACCCATAAAACAAGAGGGATTCTACAATTCCTTCTAGCTCTGAATTTATGAACCTTTGAACACTTCAGAGGCACTGGGTTCAAATTCCACTCCAGTTGCTTACTAGCTGGGTGATTTGGAGCAAGTCAACTGCTTCAGGCCTCAGTTTACTTATCCATAAAATGAGGATGGGAATTAAATTAGAAATGATTGTCTTATCCTGAACCTAAGCTTACCACAGGCAGAAGGGACAGAGAGAACACGTGGATCAAAGATTCTAAACTTTCCTGGAGAACTGGCAAGTACTGGTGATGTACTCCTGTACCCCTACTTTGATATTGGGGTGCATATCTAGTTGAGGGTGGATAGGGGAATGGTGTCAGCCATGGTCATGGTGCATAGCAGGGGCATGGGGGTGGGGATTGGGAGGGTGTATCTATCCTAAATGTACCCTAGATATACTCGGTACTTGGGGCAACTCCACCCAAGCCCATTCTCCTTCCCACAGTCGTGCCCCTGCCAACCCAAACCCAGTAGGATAATAAAAGGGTTCAGCTGCACTCCACGAGGTCTTGGCTCAATGCTGTGGCTAGGACCGACCTCTGACTCACTGCTCAAACCATGCATGCCTGCTGAACTTTCTGGGAATTGTGAAGAATGCCAGGAGACCTGAATCCCATCCACCAGGGCTCCAAGACATTGCAATAATCTAAACAACTCTGCCAGAAATTATCTTGCTGATAAAAAAATTGGCTTTTAAACATCCCACATTCCCCCTTCCCCTCCCCATCCCTATCTCACAAGGAAATGTTTCTCCAGATGTGGCAAACTTCCCAGGGGCCAACTTGCCTGATTTCAGGAACTGTCAGGTTCCTGGGACCCCAGCTCAAGAGCTATGTCCATTGACAATGAAGGTTCTCTCCCTTGGAGAGTGAATACTAGGTGGAACCTCCATCTCTCTGCAGTAAATCTGCCTTGGTAGACCTGATGCCATGGAGAATTGTAGACACAGATTATGGCTAAAGAAACTGACACACACAAAAAGAGACTTCTCTGTGTCAGTGCTACCGATTCTAAATTAAATACAGTGGAACCCAGAGGAAGAATCTCTGGATCTGAAATGGAAGGCCTGGGTTCAAATGCCACTTATTATGTATGATCATGGGCAAATTACTGAAGCTCTTGGGACTTCAGTTCCCTCATTTCTAAAACTAGGAGGTTGGACTAATGGCCTCTGAATGCACCTCTAAATCTTTGGAGGCGAAAGAAGAGGAAAAGAAAGGGAAGGAGAAAGAAGAGAAGAAGAAAAAGAAGAAAGAAAAGAAGGGGAAGGAGAATGAGAAGAGGAAATAAAAAGGAAAAGAGGAGGAAGAAAAGGAAGAAAAAGAAAAGAAGGAGGAGGAAGAGAAGAAAAAGGAGGAGAAGGAGGAAGAGAAAAGAGGGAAAAGGAGGAGGAACAGGAGAAAAAAGGGGAAGGAGGAAAAGAGGAGAAAGAAGGGAAAGAGGAAAGAAAGAGAAGGGAAGGGGAAAGAAAGGAAGGTAAGGAAAAGAGAAAAAAAGAAATGCAAAAAAAGAGAATTCTGTCATTGTTTGCCTGCATTTTGTTTTCTTTCTCAGGTTTTTTTTTTCCTTCTTGATCCAATTTTTCTATATTTAACATGTATTGGACTACCTACCATCTAGAGGAGGGGGTGGAGGGAAGTAGAAGAAAATTGGGAACAGACGGTTTTGCAAGGGTCAATGTTGAAAAATTAGCCATGCATATGTTTTGTAACTAAAAAGCTTAAATAAAATAAAAAAAATTTAAAAAAGGAAAGAAAGAAGAGAAAGGAAAATTTTCTTTCTTTTTTCTTTTTCTTTTCTTTTCTCTTCCTTTCTTTCTTTTTTCTTTTCTTTTCTTTTCATTTTTTTTTGTAATGAACACCTCTGAGTCATGGCCTGGGAGTGGCAGGTAGGGAGGCCAGAGAACTCCTGAGTATAGGAAAGAACAAGACTCCATTTGCTCAGTGAAGATGGCCCAACACAGCTAAGGCAAATTCCTCATTAGCTCAGATTTTCCCTTTCACACAGTGCAGGGAAGATGCACTTGTGAAGGCATAAAGCCTTCTCACAGTGGCAGCGAGGCATTTCCTGAAATGCCCACTCACACTCCCATGCAGCATCCAAGTTCAGCAGCAATTCCACCTGGAGTTTAGGGAGCTGATGAGGCCGGCCTTTTCTCATTTTCCTGTTTTTGTTCTCTCCAGATTCACCTGCTGCTGTTCCCTGACATACTGTCCCTGGGCATGAAGAACACCGAATGGTGTCTTCTGTGTGGCTCAGAACAGAAGCTGCCAACAGCAAAATAGCTGCCTCCCTTTGCCCATGTCTATTGGACACACAACTGAAATTTTTCTTTTTTTTCTTTCAGGGTAAGGAAAACCTGGTTTTAGATTCTAGAATGTAGTCTTTGATCAAAGAAAGGCTGAGAAACACAGCAGAGAAGCTTCTACAGTAATAATTGTTATTTTCATTATTATATAAACAAAAGCATTTAATATTAAGGAAAACACAAGACTCATTACCCCAAGGCTGCTAGAGAAAGATTACCTCCTTCATCAAAAAAGATGAAAAAACTGATAGATGTTTTTAGAGTACATAAGAAACATATCAAAAACCTACAGAAATACCTTTGGAACAAGCAGACTTCCTGTCACTGAGTAAATGTAAAAGCTGGCCGCAGATATATCTCCTTCCACTCCTTCCTCCTTGCCAATGAAGTTCACCTCCAGAGAAAGCCTATGAACTAGTCAAGAGTAAGAGGAGAATCTAAAGGCACTCCAAGACAAAGACATTTGTACCAATTGGTCAATGATAAGCAGACACAAAAGCATCGACCAAATGGCTAAGTCATGAGAATTTGCTTATGGAAACAAAGGGATTTATGAAGGTGATTCAGTCACTAGACATTAAATAAGGGTTATCCCTTAAGCAACGTAGACTTAGTGATCTATACAGATTATAGAAAAGGTAGAAACTGAACAACATATCACTACAGGCTGCCAAAAAAACCCCTTTTAGTACCTACCCAATACGTAGCAAGACCCAAATTGATGATCATAATTATGCATTAGAATTTGCTGCCTTTTATAAACTGATATTAAATACCTTCAAATCCCAAAATATCCTTGACAATTAAACAATAAAACTATATTGAAACCTGAGCATTATAATAGATAAGTTTCTCACAATCAATGTAATACTGATGCATAAAAAGAACATTTCATTAGCTGTTACAGTATCAAATACTTGTGATCTCTTAAGATACAAAGAATGAAAACATTTAAAATACAGACTAAGAAGACATCAAAACCAAATGTGGGGTACAATGCATCCCATATCCATCATCTTTTCTATTTTATACTGAAGTTGGAACATGCTTATATTAAGCCACAAAAGTTGAGTATATTGCTTTATTTTTATTCATTTATAAAAAAACAGTCACTCTATCCCCTTGGGTAATAACTGGCAGAACATTTACTATTTTCCTTAAATCACATTAGCTACTATATCTGCCTGAACTCATCAGACTAGATAAGAAGGTGGCACAGTAGGTAGAGTGCTAGAATTGGAGGCAGGAAAACCTGAGTTCAATTCCAGTCTCAAAACTAGTTGTTTTGAGCAAGTCACTTCACCTTGTTTGCTTCAGTTTCTTCATCTGCAAAATGAGCTGGAGAAGGAAATGACAAACCAGTCCAGTATCTTTGCCAAGAAAACCCCAAATGGGGGTCATAGAGAATTGAAAATGACTGAACAATGACAAAACTGAGATAATAACAACACCTATCTCTCAGAGTTGAGGATCAACTGAGATAATATTTGTCAAGTGCTTTGCAAACCTTAAAGTACCATATAACACTGATGATTATTATTATAAAATATAATAAGCAGCATTTATGTTGTAAGGTTGGTCAAGTCTCTACATTTATTATTTCACTTAAATGAGTTACAGCTCTTGCTCTCGATGATAGAAATTTATGCCTCGGCTGAGCTGGGTTTCAAGGACCTGGAGGTGTGTAAAAGTGCAATCTTTAAAAATCCAGACTTTTAATTTGATCCATGCCAGAAACACTCCCAGTGTGTAAGCTCCTTCTGTCCATATGGATCAGCAACCCATAGGAAACTGATGGCAACTGGGGCACTGAAAGTTTAATCCACTTGCTAATGGCCAAGCCATTAGTAGGACTCTAAATCTTCCCAACTCTGGGGAAGGGCTTCTCCATCCACTACTAAGATTACTAATAAAAACAAGTCAGTGATGTCGCTAATAAAACAAATCTCTGACAAATTGAATGCTGTTGCTTCCATGTTATTTTAAAGATACCAATCAAGTAAGATTAATGTGAAAATGATTAAGTGGAACTATCACTGACTTTCTAATCTTCAATCCTCTCGAGTCTTTTTATTTTCTTGGAAGTATATGAATTACACCAGCCAAGAGTGGCTCACTTTTCTTTATATATTCATCTCCCACAGGAAAGGAACCTGGTTCCTGGTCACTGTGTCTTCCTAAATGAACCCTGAGCTATCACACAAAGTGAATGAACTTTAAGACCCTTCCCAGTTCTCAGGGTGAGACAGGGAATCAGAGACTTTGGGAAGGAGTGGGGGTGGAGGGTGGAATTTGTGAAATTCAATAGTAGTAATAGCACTTGTAAATCACTTTAAGATTTGCAAAGTCTTATTATATTTTGCTCCCTACTCTTGGGCCTTCTTGGAGTCAAAGACAACATTGAAAATGAGTCGACAATTTCCCTTTCATCCAGAATTCCTAACAACAAATTAGAAAAATGTTTGAATTGGATTCTGGGTTCTAATTATAGCATGGCTCATGGCTTATAGAAATGGGTCAAAGTTACATCTCTTACTAGAGTTTCTTACAAAAAGAATAAGGTATTCACAAAGAACAAAACATAAGGCAAAATGCAACCCAACATATTGACAATATTGTACAAAAGCCACTGATAATAATTATGTGTACTTAGTGGGGCCCCAAAGAGTTGAAGACAACTGAAAAATCATAAAGCAATAATCTATAAAGAGATTCTTTTCCCCTTTGACATATTTTGTTCATTCTGCACTAGCTTGTATATGGCATAAAATCTAAAGAGTTTTTTCCCCCCAAGAATAATAGCCTTAAGATTTCCTGGGATTCTTCTTCTTTTTAATAAATGCAACATTTCAACAATCTGAAATTTCAAACTTTCTTAATAAAGAACTTTATTTTGGATGTGAACAGCTACTAAAAATGATCCTTTTATTGTCAGGGATTGCTAAACTCAGAATTAGGAAAGTTTTTCAAACTGCTCTGGAGAACTCTGACTAGGACAGAACTGGACAAGCTTCTGGAGAGAAATTTAACTTGGTCTGTTTTTTCCCTCTCTTTCTTACTTTGTATGCCCAACACTTAGAACAGTGCCTGGCATACACTCAGCATTTATTAAATGCTAATTGACTAGCCAAGAGGGTCAAAGGAACATTAGATTTCTTGAAGGATTTTTCATTCCAGTAGAATCATCCTTTAAAAAAGCATTCTAGCTCTAGAAAAGGATTGAAAAGGATTTCAGGGGTTAGCAAATACAAAGATTCTTAACCTAGGGCCCATGAACTTTTAAAAAAATATACTTCAATATAATTAGTTTCCCTTCTAATCCTACAACATTTAATGTATTTAAAAATATTTTTCTGAAAGAGAATTCACCGGCTTTTTACCAGACTGCCAAACTGGTCGACGAATCCCTAAACTGATCGAACTACCTCATTTTACAGATTAGAACCTCAGGTCCAGACAGGTTAAATGATTTGTCCAAAATCTCACAGAAAATAGGTGCCCAAACTGGAATTTGTACCCAAGATAATCTCCCTCTTCATCCCCTTTTTTAAAGGAGGAAATAGACATGGGATTTCTTAAACAGATGATATTATGAGCCTCTGATGGCCTAAAGCATGGGTTTGAGAATCTGTTTTTGAGGGCCCTCTCATTCAAGCCAGTAATTCATTCTCCAAAGAGATCTGAAACTAACCCAGCTAACCAAACCCTTGCAAGGAAGTGAGGGCTGCCTATGTATTCCTGAGCTAAATTTAGTCCTGGTTTGGGTGCTCTGTAATTCTAATCTCAATTTACCACTGAGGGTTGAAACAGGAACACACTCAAAGAAAGCAATTTCAGCAGGCCAGCTCTCAGTCTTGGTGACACAAGCTTATAGAGACTATTCTCCATGCTCTTTATTAAAGATAGGTAGGAAATCTATTTAGAATTCTCGCAGGATCATCCACCGAGCCTTCACTGTAGTTAGAAATTATATAATGACATCCCTTTTTCTTTTTCCTTTAAAAACAAAAGCCAAATGGAAATTGGTATAAATGTCCAAATGACCTATTCACATTCTATCTTTGCCTGCTTCTGGAGACTGGCAGGTCAGTATTACTAGATTAGTTTCACTTTCTGGTTTCCTTTGAGTTTCTCCCAGTGCTGAGAAAAAAAAAATCAATATTTTAAAAACAGCAAATCAGAAAATCTTGCTAAAAATATTTCCTATTGTTTTCTTTTGGTCTTGAAAAGGGAAGCATGGGAAGATTTATGTGAACTGATGCAAAGTGAAGTAATAAAATGAGCCAAGAAAACAATCTACTCAAACATTACAAGAACAACAACATGGAGACTAATGTTGCATAATTATAATGATCAGATTCGCTCCTGAAGAGGAGACAGAAGGAGATAAAATTCTCCTTTCATTGTAGAGGTGATGAACAATTAAGGGCACAGAATACTGTATATGCTATCAGGCTTCATCTGTATATTTATTACCTAATTTTACTGAACTACTTTTGTTTTTATTCTTGGTTATAAGGGATGGCTCTCTGAGAGGGCGTGAGAGGGATATATTGAAAGTGATATAAAAACAGAATCTATAAATTTAAAAAAAATTTTAAAGAAAGAAAAATCCTCCTTTTCACTTGACACGGTTTGGTAAAAACTTCAACTGGCGACCCCCAGGCTACAGAATTAATAATGGGATCATGTGTATAATTTTAATAAATTGAGTAAAATGTTATTTTCCATCTGGGGAATAAAATTGTCACAAGATGATTTCTACTGAGCCCAAGGCTTCTGAGCCTTGTTTCTTACCCAGTCCTGGCTCCTCAAGGGACTGGTTTGGTCTTTCCAGGCAAGACAGTGCATAGCCTCACAACCCCTGGTCCAAGGAGCTCTCCACGCAGCTTTGTCCAAACTTGTTTGACTGGAACAAATTCTATCCAGCTGCTAAAAAGGGAGGCTTCCCACTGTGACTAGGGTTGTGTCCCATGGCCACCCCTAGACTCAATTGCTGGGCTTTCAGTTCAAAAGGAGCATTTACTTGGAGACAGTTTGCAATAAAAGTTAACAATGTGGAGAAGTCTTGCAAAGTAGAAAGAGAGCTTGCTTTGCAGTCGGAAGACCTGAGTTCAAATTCTGAAAATCACTTAACCTCTCAATACCAGGCAACTTTCTCAGACTGTAATTGTTTTGTGTGTATGTGTGTGTGAGAGAATCAGACAGACAGAGATAGAGAAACAGAGATTCAGACAGAGACAAAGACAGAGACAAGCAGAGAGATAGATTCAGAGAGATAAACATGGACAGAAATAGAAAGACAAAGAGAGAGGGAAGCAGAGAGACAGACACAAAGAAACAAAGACACAGTAATAGAGACATACAAGACATACAGAGAGACAAAGTCTCTCTTTTTCTTTCTTTCCTTATCCTTCTCTCTCTCTCTCTCTCTCTCTCTCTCTCTCTTTCTCTCTCTCTCTCTCACACACACACACACACACACACACACACACACACACACACACACCCAATTAAGTTCTTACTGAGTACCAGTCACTGGAACTTTAAATTGCAGAGCAGTCCTATGGTTATGGTTATTTCTTTACCCAGAGCTCCTGACCTCAATTAAATCACAGATCTAATCTAAGACAAATAAACAAATAATTTGTTTTTCAGCACCACAGTTTTGTCAACCTGTTGCTCACCCCTTTTGATCCCCAATATTCATACCAGGCAGCAGAGTGGTATAGTACAAGGTTCTTAACTGAGGATCCATAAACTTGGGAGGGTTTAAAAATATTTTGATGACTATAGACCAATATAATTGCTTTTCTTTATAACCCCCTGATTTTATTTTATGCATTTAATTACATTATTCTTACTCACATAGGGGAAGGGGGAAGAAGCACATAATAAAAAAAAAAAGTTTAAGAATCCCTAGCTGACTGGAAAGAGCATTGAAAGGAGTGAAAAAGGACCTGTGTTCTCTGTCCCTACTATTTAATAACTTTGACCTTAACTAAGCAAATCGCTCTCTGGCTGACTTCCCTTTTCTTTTAAATGGTTGGACCAGATGAACTCTTTTAAGATTTCTTCTTAAGAACCCTGCTCTGATCTCTGATCCTCACCCACAGTACTCTCAGTTGTGGCAAATCCACCAGGGTCTGTCTGGGAAAGATGCTATTTCTCCTTGTCTATTAATACTCAGCAATACCTCAATGGCTAAGCTGAGTCCAAATGCAGAATAAGTATAAGTATTGGTATAGAGCTTGGGCACCCTCCAGACAAACTATCTAGGGAATAGCAATAGAGAATCTTTCCCTTAGATTCTCGCTACACACACACACACACACACACACACACACACACACACACACACACCCTTCTAACACTTACCTGATTATGTAAATTTGAAAGAGACATTATGAATATATAAAATCTCCAGCCCCAAGTATCTGTTTAATTTTCCCTATAAAAACTATAGTAAAAATATCAATTCTTTTGTTAAAAGGCACAAACATATAACGTTTTAGACTCTTAGTGTAATGTGCTGACTCTTAGTGATGCCATTTGGGGTTTTCTTGGCAAAGATTCTGCAGTAGTTTGCTATATCTTTCTCCAGTTCTTTTGACAGATGAGGAAGCTGAGGCTGACAGGGTTAAATGGCTTGCCCACCATTACATAGCTGGGAAGTATCAGATTTAAACTTAGGAAAATGAGGCCCAGCTCTATCCACTGCACCACCCAGCTACCCATAATATGCAAGAACTGTCAGAGGATAGGACTTAGGGAAATTTGTTTTGTTCTGACCCTACCTGACCTAAATAAAATTCTCTGGGCCACAGTTTCCTCCTTTTTATAATGGAGGATGGAGAGAGAGATGGACAAAACAGTCTCAAGATCCTTTCCACCTACTTTCCATATTTTCCACCTTTCCACATCATAGGCTTCTGTGATCCTTGACAGTTTTCAAAATTAGAAATCTTTCACCAAATCATTTTCATGGAGGGACTTTCTGATTCAACAAAGTCTAGTGTAAGCATAAAAAACACCCAACTTCCCAGAGCCTTTCAAGCATTATTTTATAGAGCATCTTTCCTGGTACCAATGAGAGTGGGGGATTTTTTTTTAAGCTTCTCATTCACTGGCTTCTGACCAATTCTAGAACAAGCTATCATATTACCTGAATGTGATATTTTTTCCTCTCCCTGCATTGGGCTTTTTGGGGGAGATCAAGTGTGAACAACAAATCTTAGACCAAAGTGACAATGCTAGCCTGAATTCAGTTTTTACAAGTTTGGCCACTGTAGTTCCAGAAGGTTTTAAAGATCAGGGTTCAGTTTGGGATCTAAGCATTTATTTGCTGTGTAATTTTTGGAAGATTATGTGAGGAAACTGAGTCTGAGAGAGTCACCCAGCTACTCTCCAGGAATGGCTTTGAACCCATACTACATTGGTCCAAGTCCAGGATTCTAGCCATTATATGTGACAATAATAAGTAATTATTACTGTAACTCATGCTTGTGGAAACCTTTAAATCTAGAAGTTTGCAAAGCATCCTTATCACAAGATCAGGGTTCATTTCTGCATTCTAACAGTATTAATGGGACCTCAGGGAAAAATTGAGGGAAAGAGAAGTTGAATGATTTATCTAATGATTCATATAGTAAGTGTTTTAAAGTAGGATTCAAACTCAAGCCTCCTGGACTCCAAGTCTGGTCCTATGGTCCTCAACTGCATGATACACTTTCCATGTTTCACCTTACAGGGCTGCCAAGAGGATTACATCTGATTGTGCCTTTAAAGTGACTGGCTTCTAATTAGAGTGCTGTGAGCTGCCATACTATGCCTGGGGAATTTCAGACTTTAAACCGAGGTCCCTGGGGAACACTATACTAATATGGGCCAAAGGCAAAAAATATAAAGATGATCTCTAAGCTTTCTCCTAGATCTTAAAACCAGATCCAAGAGCTCCCAGCGAAGAAGTCCCAGTGAAGAAAAATACCATCTATTGGTTTTTGACCACAAGAGTGAATCTGGCTTCTCAGCCCATGCTCATCATATACCGAGTTAGGGGTGGGGTTGAGGCAGGGCTTTTTATGAGAATAAACCACAAACCCAGGACTCAATGCATCCTTCCAACATAATAGCATAGCCCTAACTAGGACTGAATTCATTTTGGGAATATGGTAGGGTTACTCAGACACATTTCAACTGGATAGGGGCAATGTTGCTAGGAGAAGCAGCTTTCTGTCCCTGAATGCTTCAAACCTCTGGGAGGAGGTAGGAAGGAGGAGGAATGGTCTAGGAAAGTGGCAACATGGTGAGAGAACCTTACGGGCAGCAGCCCAGGCCCTAGGAAGTTACATCAGAAAGCATGGATCACCAGACATCTATAAGATTTCAGATGATATACCCTAGAGCAAAGCCCCAAATTTTCAGTGCCCCCCAATCCCACCCTTAAAGAGTTCTAGCCTTTTCTTGTTTCCAGATCCCAACCTTGGGACACTTCCCCAACTAGCATTCTACATCCTCCCAAGTCAAAAAAAAAAATGCTGCCTAAAAGTCATCTGTGATCAACACCCCCCCCCCCTTCAGGGCCATTTATTCACATATTTTGGGAGAAAAGCACCAATGTCAAGTGACAAATCAACATCCACTAAGAGGGGGAAAAAGAGAGAGATGCAGAAGCATCTACTACAGTGATAAACCTAGAAGTTTAATATCAAGGAGACCACCCGCCTGTCTTAATTTCCTTTTCTACTACTGATTGAGGGCTTTAAGGAAACAGTCACATCTGTAGCCCTGATGGGAATGTCCAGCAGAGATGCAGACTTAGTTTTCCACAGCAGCCAGATGTCAGGGGGCAAAATAAAACATTATTAGAGGAGACCATGGAGCAGTTCTTCCTAGCTAGCAGTGAAGTCATGGAGATATTCTCTCCCAAAAATGATGTATTCACATATGCATATATACAAAATGAAATATAGACTCACAGAACAAAGTAGTTCAGTGGACATCATTCTGGACTTGGAGGTAGGCAAACTCGAGTTCAAATACAGCCTCAGGCAATAGCTGTGTGATCCCAGGGCAAACTGCTGCCTGCCTGCCTCTGTTTCTTCACTGTAAAATGGGGATAATAATAGCCCCTACCTCCCAGGGTTGATGAGAAGACCAGATAAGAGGATATAGACAAAGCACTTTGCAAACCTTTTAAAACATTATAAAATGTCAGTATTATAATATTCATTCATATAAATGCTAGTTTATTATACATATATACATATATATATAATACATTAAAAGTTTACAAAGTACTTTATAGGTTTTTTCCTCTCTAAAAACGCACTTGTTCACTAGTTACTTATTAATGAAAAAAAGCTTTCAAAGGGAGAAAATTGCCAGACATTTGGGAATTTATTTGAACCATAGGAGTCAAAGAAGAATCAATGTTATTTAAAGCTCATGAAGGTTAACTAGGCAATAACTCAGTCTAATGCATTAAGTAGGATGTAGCTTCAAGCCTACAATGCCTAATGTACTGTTCTGTCACAGAACTTCAACCGACTATAGAATGGAAGCTCCTTAAAGGTCCAGACTGTTTTCTGCTTTATTTTTGTCTTCCCACCCCAGTTTGCCTACCACAACTCCTCATCTGTTGGTGTACTTGTATTTGAATGGAGCCTGCTCCGTCAAAAGAAATTGCTGACTCTGTGGGGGAAAGGGGAGTCTTGCCATGTGTTTTTTCAAGATATTCTGTTGCAAGTTCAAAGACAAGAGAATGTGTCTGAGCTTGTTGAAACCAGCCAGCCTCCTCCCTTCATGTACTATTTTGACCTCAGTTTTGAAATATACAATGCACCTGTCTCTATGTGCAACCCCTTAGGAGCTTACCAGAATGCATCAATTTCGTGACATGCTGTCCCTGAGAACAGGAAAGAATATGCCGTATTGCACGTACTGGATAGAATATCTAATTATCAATCACCATGTATTTATTAAGTACCTACTGTGTATGAGAAGCAGTGCTAGACCCTAGAGATATAAAAATAAAAAGGAGCAAATTCCGCCCTCAATTAAGTCCTGTGGATGTGTCTAGGAGCACCATAGTGAAATGGGAAAAGCACTGGACTTAAGACTAAAATTGGGGTTTTGTCTAGATTCTTCCATTCAAGTGGGACCTTAGGCAATTGCTTCTATTTTCTAAACTTACCTTCTCCTTCATCCCCACAAATCGGGGGCATTACCAGTACTGCCTTCCCCTGACACTGGATTGGCTTTAAGGATAAAATGAGATGACATGGTTCGGTGCACATAGCTCCCAGGACCTGAATTCAAATGCTGCCTCTACTATTTCTGACCTGTGTGACCTTGGGCACCATTTTGGATCTCAGGTTTCTACTTTGTGAAATGAAAGGGTAGCACCATGTGCTTCAGGAGATAGCTCTTCTAACTCTCAATCTGTGTTTCTATACACATTATCAGTCTGTGCAACACTGTATTTCTATATATACAAAAGACAACACTTGTATAAACCCAGAGCCCAGAAAATATGCTGTTCTCTTCTAACCCAATGGAAAAGAAGAAAAAGCAATTCAGGGAAATGGACTGATAGTAGAAATGAAGAAATATACCACCCTCCCTTCCTTTTTTTTCTTTTTCTTTTTAACTGAGATAAAAGATTATGGGTATGGAACACTATATATGAATACATACTGGTTTTGGTTTCAAAGGACCTGGGATCAAATGCTGTCTTTTTGCTTTCTGTGTGAATTTGGACAATTATTTATCCTCCTTTGAACCCCAATTTCTTCATATATCAAAAAAAGAGAAGGATTGAAAGAGATCAAATTTTCTAGACCTTAACTTTTTTTTGGAGTTCAATAACTCTTTTTCAATATGATCGCTTCCTTTGCAAGCTTATGTATTTTAGCTTATAAATAGGGTTACACAAACTACCTTATAAATTTATAAGATAAATTCTTATCTTATAAATAAACTTACATAAACTACCAGAGCGGACCACAGCACAAAACTGGCTAAGAACTTCTGTACTAAATGATCTCTGAAGTCCCTTCTACTTCCTGTTCAGATCTACAATCTTATCACTCTCCTGTCTAACTCAGCCAATGTAACAAATTGCTCCTGTTTCCCCTCTTTTTGAAATCTTTGTTACAAGCAATAGTTTCTTGAGCGGGTGAGAGGAGAAAAGGTATATTTGGAAAGGAAAGCGATGCAAAAATAAATGATATTCATATTAAAAAAAAAACAGTTTTAAGGATATAAACTGATTCTTCCTGAATGAGAGAGTTCTCTTTAGGAACTACCACACCAAAGAATGGCATTTCAACTGTGTCAAAGGACTGAGGGCGGCCAAATATTTACCAACTCTTTCAGAAAGCCCCAAACTCCAGCCCAAAAAGTGTAATAAACTTCTGGCAAAAGTCATGATCAATGGGAGAAAGGGTCAACCTGTTGCAATACAAAGCAGGTCCTTCTGCTGAGCCTATGGTCAAAGCTCTCAACCCCCACCAAAGAGAGCCTGGTTCTTCAAAGAAGCCCCAGGAGAAGGGCCAAAGGTTCGAAAATAAAAGTCAAACACAGAAGCAGATTATGAAAAGAGGACCGTGGCAGTTAAACACCAAGGCTTGAAGCAAGCTCAAAAGGAAATTGCTGCCAGTTGAAACAAATTCTTCCCTTCCAGGCTTTTCTAACCGTTATCTCCCAGTTGCCTGGTGTGGAGTGGTTACAGGGAGAGCTGAACCAAAGTTTCTGAGGGATCTTATCTGCCATTCAAACTTTGTTGGTCCAAACCCGATCTCTAATCATATTTTTCTTTGAAAGAAGGCAGAAGGATGAGGTTAACTATTCACCAGGAGAGAATTTACTTAGGAGCTGATGGAATCTTTCTTTAGAGTGGGCAGATTACAGAGTCCAACTCAAATTTGGAGAGTCTCCCTTCAGCCTCTTGGGGTATATGCAATTAAAATATTTTTGCATAGACTTGTGGTTATGAGCAAGTAAAATTTTCTTTAAGGCGTTTTCTAACACAACTTGATTGGGGTTTGGGGAAGGGGGAATCAGTCTGTTCCCTTCTTCTTTAGGCAGACCAGGTCTTATTTTATTCTATTCTATAGACAGAGCATCCCATGCCATCCATGGACTGTGGGATAGTCAGTCCTGCAGCTGGATTGTGCTAAGGAAAACACAATAAGGAAACCCAATCCCTCACTTCCTCCAAGAAAACAACAGTAAGTCATTTCCTAAAAATCTCTAAGCTGTTGGCCAGGCCCAGACACCCAATGTGGGAGAAGGGGGCAGGGGCAGAAAGAGTTTGCAAGAGCAGAATTCTAAAGTCCAGATCCCACATCCCAACTTCCCCCAGCCTCCAGAGCTGCTGGGCACTGGACAGAGCCCAGCTTTGGAAATGATTTATGCCCAGGCACTCAGCCACCCATTGCCTCCTGCCTCTCTCCTCCCTACAGAGTATACAAAACATTCCCCTATGCCTCTTTTTCAGCATTTTACCCAGGAAGATTTCTGGGCATTCCACATGTGACATTTAGTTTAAGAGAATAACCGCAGAGGGAAAAGAGCACAGAAAATTTGTGAGAGGGGCAGTTGAGTTCATAGGATCTCAAAAATTATCTAGCTATCCCTTGACAGATAGGGAAACTGAGGTTCAATTCAGAGAAAACTTGTTCTTCTGCCTAATGAAAGTCAATAAGGAAAATGTTTTTAAGTAGAGGTAAATCCTTTACCTGAATCTTCCCACCATCAGATTTTTTTTTAAACTTCTCTAGTTATTTTCAAGTTAAGATGATTCAAAAAAAAAATCAAATAGCCAAAGTAATATCTTTCCCATCTGTCACCTCCCTTCAATAATTCTTTCTCTAAGCCCCCATTTCTTCATCTGTGAAATGGACTCAAATACCTACTTACATTACCCACCTCACATAATTCTTGGGAAAAATACAACTTAATGTACTATAGAAACATAAGTTATATTGCAAATGAGGTTAGACTCAGTTCATGCATCAGTTTTGCTGAAATGCATTTTTCCCCACACTTTCTTTGCTACATGGAATAAGGAGGGGTAGGGAGAAAGAGATATTTGGAAACAAAACTGATGTAAAAGCATGATAGCAATCCACTAAAAAATAATGTTATTATAATTAGACTATAAACTCCTTAAGGACAAGTACTGTTTGATTTTTGTATTCATTCCCCCAGTGCCTAGCCCCATAGCTAGAACTTAAGATTGGTTAACTGATTAGATACACACTACTAGGATAACAAAATTACAACTCTATCTTATTTCTACAACTTAATTTAGCTCTTTTGTTGATTATGATATAAGGGCTGCTGAAATTTCCTTCCTAAAGAAGGACTAAAATCTTAGTTTTGGTGAAATAGGGAAAGGAGTCCAACTCCTGCTATGGCAAACTCCTTCACCATTATTTATAGCTAACATAGTCTCAGGGAACTTTCTGGGACAGTAAGGAGTTAAGCAACTTGCCTAGGATGATAGAGTCAAAACAACTATGTTAAGAGTCAGGGTTAGTAAGAGCTAGGTCTCCCTGACTCCAAGTTTGGTCCCTATTCACTGTGCTTCACTGCTTCTCTTTAACTAGCTAGGTAGAGGAGAAAGTCAGGGGGTGGGGTGGGGGTGGGGGTGGGAGTAGGGGTGGGGACTTTCTCCAAGCTGACCTTTGACTGATGACTACAATTCACCAGAAAATCACCTAAGCCTGAGATGAGCTTTACTATGGGGGACTTGGGAACTTGTTAATGGATAAGTTCTTCATCCCAAGACTCCACACATCATCATTTGTGTTCTGCCTCAGAAATGTGATTCTTTGAAGTAGAAGAAGCCCCTCCGAGATTTTTCTTAGGAGAAAAATTACTCCCAAAAACTTCAAAAGAAGCCTGCCCAGACTCAAAAAGTAATGATTCCAAGCCCTGCTCTCTTTATCTTTCCCTTTCCCTTGAATACCTCCTGATAATCTACAAAGTGAAGTACCAATCAAAGGATCATAGATTGAAATCTTGAAGGCCCTTTGAGGTCATCCAGTCCAACTCCTCTTTCTTTCACGGACTGAGGTCAAGAGAGAAAGAAGTGATTTACCCATTTATTAAGTGAAAGACCTGGGATTTGAATCCAGGACCTCTGATCCCAAATTCGGTGGGGGTTTTGGGATTGTATTTTGCTCCCTTTTTAATCAATTCTGTGAATACTCAAAAGTCATCCCCCCCAAGTAAATTTTTCTTTAGATAAAGATTTTCACTAATTTTCCCAAAGTGCTAGTAGCAAACAACTCAACTTTCAATTCACATAAAAACCTTCTCTGTCTTGTCTTTCACACTCCAGTAGCGACTCATTCTATTCTTTGAGATCCTTTGACAAAGTATGTGAAATCTGTGAACCTTCTAACACACATCCTTGCCTACATTTGCAATACCTTCCCCCAACAACAATTCACAGGGTTGGGGGAGGAAGGAGCAGAGAATGGCTGGATTGCTTATTTTTAAAAAAACAGCCAAGGACAAGATTTGATTATAATGAAAAGGGCAGCCACACCTGAAAACACACACACACACACACACACACACACACACACACACACAGAGCAAGACACCAATAATGTTCACCACAGTACCTGGCACATAGTAGGCACTATTAAGTGCCTATAAATAAACTAATGTTTATTGACTGACAGTTGACAGAACACTAGACTTTCAGTCCCGACTTGGATTTGTACCCCAGCTCCTAACTGTATAGTGTTGAGCAAGTTGATCTATCATTCTCTGTACCTCAATTTCCTTATCAATATATTGAGATAATAGTAACATACCTCACAAAATTCTTGATAAAATAAGAAAAAAAAGCACTATAGAAATTTCAATTGTTATAATTATTAAAAGGGGATTAATAATGCTTCACAAGAAGTATGAAGAATGTTTTAGAGTATGATATAAAGGCCAACTACTACTGTTACCCACTACTAGGATAATAGCCCATTAGAATTCCTTCTGATAAAGTTCTTCAAACCCTTTGAATCTTTGGAAAAACAGCTTCAAAGGAAGCCAGGTGGTTGCTTCGCCTCTGGAAAATACCTCCTAAATGCCCCCAAACTCTCTTAACTTTTTTTTTTCTTCCATCCTAAAAGGTTGTCTGATTTTTGATCTGTCAAATCCCCCCTTTTCCTGAGCTGCCCTTAAGTGTAGTTTGTCCAAAATGAAACTCATTCTCCAGTGGGAGAAACAGAGGCAGGCCCACAACAGAGGATAGGGTTTGGGGATTGCTCCGAATCCCAATTCGGAGCAATCCCACATAATTAGAGTAGAGTCGGGGCTCCACAGACTGAAAGTTAAAATGGACAGGCCTACTTTACTGGATTTTAGATTTCACCCCAAACACCACTAAGATCTATTTTATTTCATGGAGGTTTCACACAAAGTTGCCAGTCACCCTCAAACTCAAAGAGCCTTAAGTTTTCCAAGAGGAGGTTATCCCTTTTCTCAATTATTGAACCCAGTCTGAGTTGCAAAAAGCTGCAGCTCTGATATTCCCTGATTCTTCTCTGTCCCACTAAGGCCCGAGGAGGTGACAAGCAGCCACTTCGGATCCCCCATCCACCCAGAGTTGGACACTTGGAGTGGGAGAAAAAGAGGGGAGGGGAAGGAAAGGAGGAGAAGGGGCGCAGGTCTTTGGGAACCGAGAACTGGGACTTTGTAGGCCAGTTGAATTGACACCCTCATCTCGCCCGCAAAGACCCAGTCCTCAACTCCCGTCCTCCCACGGAATCCAGGGGTGCGAAGGGTGGGGATCGGAGTGCGAGAGGGATCCTGAGGAGTGGCAGGCCGACTCCCGGCGAGGATCCAGGGTCTCCCTGGTCACGCTGACCTTTAAGCACCTTCTCGCTTTGTAGATTTCCCATTAAGTGCCCACTGTACCGTCTTGCCCCTCCTCTCCCCCACTCCCACCTAAGACAATACGCTCAAGAAACTGAAGGAGGCCCGGGTCCTGCCATGCCGGACGCTCTCCAGGGGCCCACATAGCCTGGTCGTCAAAGGGTTGAATTAGGATGAATACCGGTTTCCTCCGAGGCCGGGGCTCTCGGGACTTTCAAGTCGGGGGTTACTCTCCCCCTCCCCCCCCCCGGCTTGATCTTCCTCTCCCTGCGTATCAGGGACAGCGAGGGTCAAAAAAAAACCCCCCCAAAAAAAAACAAAGAAAAAAAAAACCAAGGACTTAGACCTCCACCCGGCGTGCAATTCTCCCCCAAGCCGCCTTTGCCCCAGAGCCTGCCCTCAGGAGTTAGCCAGGTGAGCAGCCCTCCGGGTTTCCAGAAATACCACGTGAAGGGAGATGGGGGGAGGAGGGGGAAGGGAAACTTTGCAAGAAAGATGGGGGGTGGGGGGAGAGTAAGGAAGCTGCAGCTCGTGGCCTTGGGCTCCACTCTCCGAGGTTCGTACTGCCCGGTTACCTGCCCTTGGCTCCGGCGCTGAACGTTTCGGTCAAGGTAGCCCCAGGTCCCGTCCCGTCCAGTCCCGTCGTACCCGAGCCCCTCTCCGGCAGGCCAGCCACTTCGTATGCTGACTTAGTCAAACTGGGCTGGGAGGTGCACACGCAGGAGGGGGAGAGGAGAGCAGGGGCTCAGCCCTGCTCTCCGCCAGTGTCCAGTCCCGCGGTTCGGACCCTGGGCACCAGCCTGAGTCCCCGCTGCTTTCGGATCCCCGAGGGGCGCCTCCGTCCAGCTTCGGGGAGGACGCGTTAAGCGCCTTCTCCCCTGGGGTGGCCGGACCGAGTCCAGGATGGTGAAGAAGAAGATGAAGATCTGGTGAGGGCTGGGGGAAGCAGGAAAGGTCCCTCGAAAGTTTGGGGTTGGGCCGTTTGTTCTCCTCTTCGCCCCAGTGCGCTCTCCGCCCGTCGGGTCTCCTCTCCTAGTCCGGTGAGACGGACTCCACGTGCTAGTGACTCACGGGGCTCCCGGAGCTCCTGCTCTCGCTCCGGACCCCGCTGACAACGCTGGCCGGCCCGCCCGCGCCGCCTCCCTGGCGGCTTTCGCCTGGGCTTCGAGAGCTCCGCCCTCCTCCTCCTCTTCTTCCTCCTCCTCCTCCTCGTCCTCCTCCTCCGCCCCCCTCTCCTCCGGGTCACTCCGCCCCAGTCAACACCCTCTGCTTTTCTTCTCTTCCCTCCTCCTGCCCCCTGCCCCAGCCCACCCACACCTCTGTGGCCAGCTTCCCTCCGCACCTCTCGTCCCATTCCGCTTCTCCAGTCCTGTGGGCTTGGGGCGGGGGGGGGGGGGCTGCGAAAGAGCCCCCTTCCCCTGCCAGCCTGTAATTCTCCCTCCCCCCCCCACTACTGCTAAAGTTAGCACCGCAGGATTCGGCCGGGACAGGAAGTGGGGGACTTTTAAAGCTTCTCCAGTCCTGGTTCCCAGTAATTTTCCCTTATTCCTCTATCTGAACCGTCATAGTGTCTTCACTTTCGCGATCCATCTCCCTCTCCTCTGGCTCAGACTCAGGGACGGGCTCGGGGGGCCCCCTGCTGGAGAGCAGCGCTCCTCCGGCTCTCTTCTCCCCTAATTCTGGCTCTGGGGCTCCTTCCCACCTGCCACCCCCTCTTTTCTTTTTTTACAGCCCCGAAGCGTCCCGCCGGACTCCGGGGATGGGGGTCCGTGCATCAGTTCTTCCCAGGCTCAATATCCCCTTTCTCGTACCCCCCACCCCCTCCTCCTTTGGGCTCTCCGCACCCATAAACGCCAGGCTTCCGGGGAGACAGTTGTAGGGAATCCGTTCTTCCCAACGTTGGAGGCCGGGGCTGAGGCTTAGAACGGCGCCAAGTGAGCTCAGCGACTGCCCCGGAGCCCGGATTCTTGGAACTGGGAAGGTGTGAGCAAGCTACCCATCCTGGGCCTGGAGCCGCTGCACATATTCTAGTTTAATTTTCATGTTTCTGAACCCTAAGATGAGAGAGGCAGACCGACAGACAGAGACACAGAGACAGAGATGGGGCACTGGATTTGTCACCTGGAACCCCCAGTTTGAAATCCATCCTCAGACTCTTACTTAGCTTTTTGAGTCTGGGCAAATAAATCATTTAATCTTTCCTGGGTTTTGCAATATCTGTAAAATAATAGTGTTGAACTGGATGACCCCTCAGGCTCCTTTAGACCTGAATTTATGATGGGTGGAAGAGAGGAAGGAAGGAAGGAAGGAAAGAAGCAAAAGAGGGAAGGAAGGAAAAGAGAAAAAGAAGGAAGGAAAGAAAAGAGAGAAGGAAAGAAGGAGAGAGGGCGGGAGGGAGAGAAGGAAGAAAAAGAGTGAAAGAAGAAAGGAAGGAAACAAAAGAAGGAAGGAAAGAGAAAAGAAGGGGAAAAGGAAGAGAAAAATGAAACAAGAGGAAAGAGAAAGAAAGAAATGAAAGGAAAAGATTCACTAAGATTATAATATTGCATCTCTATAGAGATCTCCTGGAGTTCAGGGAATCCTCCCCTTTTGTTTCTTTCTTCAAAACTGACAGACTCTTGGTAACTCTGAGACCCGAAAGTACTAGGGATCCGATATCCTGGGGGGATAAAAGGACAAGGATGTAATGGACTTAGCCCAGCTCTGGTCCAGAAAGAATCATGAAGAAGATTAAGATTTGGTCCCCTGGAGTAAGAAATCTCCCTGCTATCCTCCAGCCACATAAAGGAACCCCATTGTTGGGGGGAGGGAGAGGGAAGGATGCCTAATCCCTTCAATGTAATCACAGCTACGAAAAAGAAAACTTTAGCAGCTTTGGAAAGTAGCGGGGCATGCAGCGATTCACAGGAGATAAATGAGCACGTCACCCACCTCAATTGGTGATCTAATTAGTAACACACCAGGAAGTAAGGCATCATGGTAAGGAAGCAAGAACACCTGGTCTGGTTTACTTATTTTTAAGTAAGAGGGAGACAAAGTTGCATAGGATCATGGGATGTCAGAGTTGGAAGTACCTTAAGAAGCATTTCATCCAAGAGCCTCCCTTTTCAGAGAACCTTGAAGCTCAAAGACTGAAGGTGATTGGCCCCCATCTGTCCTTGCGGTATTAGGGAATACATCCTGTGTGAGAGGGAACTCCCAGGTTTCTGGACACCACAACTGAATGGTGAATCCTGGGGGATTCTCCTTGATGCTCCCCAGCCTCTGTTAGTCCTGGGCAGAGCTGCCTTCTTAATTCCCTAACATTCTGGAAAAAAAAGACTTCCCATCCTCTATTATTTCTGAATTACTTTCTTGGTTCCAAACTACTCTACACGAATTTTGCAGATCCATCTTTTATAATAATCCGAAGTCACAGATAAAATGACCCTTCTTGATTCTTTGCAGAGGTGGAGGTAGGATGTGTGTGGAATAAAGAATACATCATCAGACTTGGTTGGTGTACTGTTGGTTCCCATAGACAAACTTGGAAGAGACTTTTGAGGTCATCAGAGTGGACCTTCTCCTTTTACAGTTGGGATGAAATGACTTACCCAGTCACCTAAATAAGTGTCAGACCCCAGATTTGAACGAGGGTCCCTTGACTTCAAATAAAGAACTAATCCTAGCTTTGTATCTTTGTTTGCCTTGGGGTTTTCCCCTACTCTTAAAAAAAAATCTTTGTTATAAGGGTTAGTTCCTTGGGTAAGAGAAGAGGAATAGATATATTTGGAAGCACTTAAAAGGCCATCTCCTCCATCTAGGTCACCCAAATAATGTCCAAGGTAGGATTCCAGATCCAAAGTCAGAGCTTCTTCCATACTGAAAATAAACATTAGATTTAAAAGAAATAAAATATTTATCGGACAAAACAAATGTGAGAATTTGTTTTACTTGACTATGAATATTTGTTACAAGCATGTTTTGTTTTCAATTGGAGGTAGTGAGAGGAAGAAAAAAAATAGATTTTTTTGGTCATTGAAAAAAATCAAAGTTTTTATAAGCAGAGGAACTTCTAAAGAATATAGAGCAAATAATAGCAGCAATTATTTCTATTTCTCTAGCAATTTCTTCACAGGCAGGTAATCCTGCCTGTGATTTTATACCACCTGCATCTTTTCATGTAACTGCTAGAGTTCATTCCAGTTTCTCACCTTAGGAAGTATTATTCTCTCCACTGCCTATTTTCTCCTTAGCTCAGACATAGGCCCTTTCATCTCCCTCATGCCTCCTAGTTTTCTGCTTTAATCATATTCCCTTATCCATTCGGGTGGATTGGTTATTAGTTCTGTCTCTCAGATTGTTGATTCAATTGGTGGCATCTAGGTTCAGTCTCACTTAAGGTACAGATGTATCTTTATTCATGTTCTACAAGCTCTCTGTCAATATCTCTTTGTCTCTCTCATTTCCATAAAGTCTTTTTTTTTTCATTTGCCCGCTGGGAACCTCAATTTTGATAAACTTACTCCTAGAAATCAGATAACTGACATTCTCCCCTTAAGCTAACCATCTGTCCAGTAGAGTGACTGCTGCATCAACAAAGGGGTGATCTACATTTGGCCAATAACTCTCTTTCAAAGATTTTGAGGCCCTCCAGTAAATCCTTTGAATGAGACATCAGAACTATGTCAAAATGAGCTGTTCCAGCACAAAAAAGACTTGTAGAGATTCAATTAAAATTGCTCCTTAAAGAAATAAACAACTTAGAGGAATATTCAGTGCTAATGACTAGGCCATGTCAGTAAGAAAAAAAAAAATCACAATACTCCCAATGCTATACTAATCAAATAACTCTGGAGATGCTTTATGGAACTTGATTAATGAACTTATGTGTTTTTTTTTCCTTTTTTTGCTGAGGCAATTGGAGTTAAGTGACTTGTCCAGGGTCACACAACTAGGAAGTATAAAGTGTCTGAGAGCAGATTTGAACTGAGGTCCTCCTGATTTCAGGACTAGTGCGCTATCCACTGCACCACCTAGCTGCTCCATGGAACTTGATTTTAAAAATTAAAAAATGTAAAGAAAAAAAAAACAAAAACAAAAAGACCTATAATCTTAAGGAAATGATGAAAAGAAATAGTGATGAAAGGAGAGTAGCACTTCCAGACTTCATAAAGCATCAGTAATCAAAACCATATGATATTGTTTGAAAAATAGATAAATGGAATAAGTGAGGGAGAATTAGAAACAATGGAATTCAACAATTCAAGGTCTGTTAAAGTGGAAAATAAATTAACTAGGAAAAAACTTATTTAATAATTTCTGGGAAAACTAGAAAGCAATCTGACTTAGACCAATATCTTATACCAATTTCCTTAATACATTCTAAATGAATACTCAACCTAATTATTAATGAGCAAACTATTGAAAAATTAGAAGAAAAACAAGTCATATATCTTTCATAGCTATAGATAGTAGATGTATTCTTAACTGAGTAAGAGATAGAGGTAATTACAAAAGTTACAGTAGATAACTTTGATTATATAAAATTCAAAGGCTGCTATAGGATACCATTAATGTGACTAAGATAAGAAGGGAAGTGATCAAATGGGGGAAAAAAAAACAACTATAAAATTTCTCTGGTATAGATTTGGTATTTAAGATATATAAATAATGCATATGTATGTAGATATAGTCCCCCATTTTATATCTGATTTATTCATGCTTAACATGCTTTTAAGGACCTACTATGTGCCAGGAGATAGAGATACAAAGATGAAAGAAAAGGACATTAAAAAAAAAACAACAACAGTATTTGCTCTCAAGTAGTTTACATTCCTCTGAAGAGAAATAAGGTGTATACAGAAAAATCAATATAATTGGGGTTTTTGTTTGAACCTGTGATTTCATCAGTGCAAAGGACTCCCTCCACCAATCAACAACTGTACTGCAGCCTAAGGTCAGAGAGTAACAACCCCTGAGTCATCATGGCTGGAAACATTTTTCTTCCTTCCTCTTCCAGAAATCTCCACATGGTCACTTGGATTAAAACTAGGCAGAAAGTACCATGGGATATTGTGACTTGCCTGGGATCCCTCAGCCTGTATGTCTGGGGGTGGGGGTGGGGGCTTAAACCTAGGTCTTATGGAGGCCATTAGAAGTTTAAAAAATATACAGATGCTAAATACAAAATAATAACTGGGAGAAAAAGGAAAGACTTCTTGAAAGATGTGGCTCTTGAATTAAAGTTTGAAAGAAGTTGGGGGTTTCGAGAAGTGGAGATGAGGAGATATAGGAAGGAGACAGCCTGTGCAAATGCAGAGATGGAAGATGGAGGATGGAATATTGCATATTGTGTATTGTAGACACCAAGGAAGCCAATTTTACCAGAATTTAAAGTAGAGAAAAGGAAGTAATGTAGAGCAAGACTGAAGGGGCAGTTCTAGAGCAACTTCCCTAGAGCTATTCCCTTCCTTCCCCACCACAACCTGCACTTATATAGTCACTTTTAAATTTAATTTTATTCATATATTTTAAATTTTGTATTGTATATATATTTTAAATATACAATACATGATATATTTATAATCAATATGTAATATAATATATAGCATAACAAACATAAAATAATATATTTATGACATATTATGTTTTTACATATCTATCTAGACACTTTGTTCTCAGAGGAGATGTTGCTATTGTTCTCAGGATTCTATGGTTAAGTCCCAAGAGTTACACTTCTTGTTCAGTTGCTGATGAGCTCCTACCAGTGTGCTTTCACATGAACAATTATCCAGACAAATTTCATTAGATTTTAGAAAAGGTTAAGCAAGAATAGTTGATACAAAATGTTTCCTTCGAAGTCTGGGGCACAGTCTTTCATAAACACACACTGAATTGTAGGATACAATGAGCACCAGCAAAGCATAATAGCAGTGAGGCTCCCATGGAGAGAACGTGTAGCAAATGGCTGTCTCCTAACTTCAGTCCTTTATTTCCTAATGGAGTTTTCATGAAATTCACTTTTAGGCATGGAGTCTGTGTTTTGAAGAGCTATTCTAATGCTGAACTGGGCTGATTCCTACTAGATTTGACACTTCTGTGGCTAATCCAGTGCCACTGACTCAGATTGCTCTATTGTTATGATCCTCTCCCCAACTTCTGCTCTGGTGAAGACCTAACAATACTCCAAGGTCACTGCCTGGGAGCATCTCAAGTTTGCTGCTTAGCCACCTATCAGGAAACCAATAAAAAAAGGAAGAGAAGCAGCCATTTACTCATATTCACAGCAGCCAGATGAGAGATAGGGAAGCCTTTTGCCCTACTAGACTAGGGAGGTGACTTTGCTCCTCAAAACTGCAAAGGAAAGGAGAATGAAGAAAGGGTGTGTTGCTCTTTTTTGCATACCCACTGGGTTCCAGCTCAGAGACCCGAGTTACCAGTTCTTCCAGCTCTGCAGCCAATTTATGTCATCATAGAGTAACAAAACCCCTAAGTCATCATGGCTGGGAACCAACTTCCCCCAAGTTTCCATGTTGCTTGAATTAAAACCAGGTAGAAAATCCCTGCTTATATTCCAAGGACAATATTCCGAGAATATTCCATTTTGGGAGACCCAAAGCCAGGTCATGAAGACCTTTAAGTACCAAACAAGAGTTTGTATTTGGTCCTAAAGGCAAAAAGAAGCTATGACTGTTTTTGGAGCAGAGAAGTAACATATTATCACTCTGACAAATCATGGGGAGGATGTGCCAGAGAGAATAGAAATGGAGCCACAAGATTTTCATGACAATCCAGTGAAATAATGTATTAAAAGTAATTTGTTAAACCTTACAGCTCTACACAAAAATCCATTAAAAAAATTCTTGCATAGAAATGCCCCAGAATCAGCAAAGTTATTTACCCAATCATTGCCCTTTGGCATTTTAAATCCTTCACAATCTGGCTCCAATCTGTCTTTCCAGTCCCACTTCAGGCCCTGCATTCCAGCCAGACTGGCCCACTGGCCATTTCCAATCTGCTATTCCAAATCCCAGTTCTCCCTTTCTTAGCACAGGCTTGGGATAGTCTCTCTCCTTTTAATTCTTAGCTCCTTTTAAAGCTCAACTCAAATATCACTCTTTAGAAATATGAGACCTTTCTCAATTCCTCCATCCCCATTTCCTAGTATTTCCCATTGCTGAATATTTATTTTGACACATACTGTATCTTCTGGGTAGAATGCAAGGCCCTTGAGGTAAGAGATAATTTTTAGTTTTATCTTTATAAATTGAGTGCTTAGTACAATGTTCAACACATAGTAGACATTTTATAAATACTTCTTAGATTGAATTCAGCTGTTATCGTATTTGATTGCAACTATTGGATCCATATTTACAGATATATCTCTCTATATACACATACACATATCCAAATACACACATATATATGACAATAGGTAAATATATAATACATACACAGCAGGATATATGTATGTGTGTATGTATATACACACACACATATGTATGTACACAGAAGTCTTCCCCTCGTATATTTGATTCATTTATTGAACATTTATTAAAGTCTTTTATTTTATTTAATTTTATTTATTTTAATTTGTATGCCGGAGGAGGTAGAGCTACAAAGAGGAGAGAGAAGAAAACATTTCCTGCTCAGAAAGAGTTTACATTCTACTCAAGGGAAAGAGCATGTACACAGATCAGCAAATGTGAAGTAAATACAAAATAACTAGAAGCTGGGAAGATCAGGATTATCTAACTATAGTAAGGAGCTTTTGACTTGAGTTTGTGTATGTGTGTGTATGTGTGTTTTGTTTTGTTTTTAGGGGTTTTTTATGAATTTTGAAGAAAGCTGGGGATTCTAGCAAGTGGAAGTAAAGAGAGAATGAATTTCAGAGGCAACCCAAAATCCCATGTAAGGAATAAGGATTCTAGGTTGATTGGACCCCAAAGTGTATGAAAGCTAGGGAAGAAGACTTCAGCAAGATTAATTGTGGTGGCCTTTAAATGCCAAATACAGAAGTGTTTATTTTATCCTAGACTCAAAAGGTATCTCTACAGTTTTTTGAGGAGGGGATGGATATGGTCAGATTGGTGTTCAGCACTTATTGAAAAGGGAAGATACTAGAAGCATTATCCACACTCAACATATTGGCGAAGATGATGGGATTAGTTAATAATGTTGGAGGGGCTGTGGGAAGATAGGTTTGAGAGTGGTAGATCAATACAGCCATTTTTGAAAACAATTTGAAATTATGCAAAAATTTGGCTAAAATGCCCATACCCTTTGCCTTGAAGATTTCTCTACAAGGCTTATATCCCAAAAAGTCATTGATAAGAATAAAGTTCCCATATATACCCAAATATTTATAATAGTACTCTTTGTAGCAGTGAAGAATTAGAAATATAGTAGATGTCCATTTATTGGGGAATGGCTAAACAAATGGTGGTATATGAATGTAGAGGAATATTAATATGCTATAAAAAATTATGTACATGATAATATAAAAATTTGACAGCATGGAAAGATTTACGAAATCTAATATTGAATGAAGCGAGCTGAGCCAAGAAAACAATATCCATAATGATTACAATATAAATGGAAAGTATGACCACAAACAATCGAAAGTGATTGTAAATTTCAAAGAACAAACATTGTCCCAACTCCTCAACTCCTGGGCCTTCCACCTGGTCACATATATGCAGATAGAGGTGGGAGGTCCGCAGGTATAATCCACTGCATATATTTTCAGGGTTTGTTTTTTGGGGGGGAGGAATATTTGAATTTTTGATGTTTCTTTTTCTTTTCTTTTCTTTTCTTTTCTTTTCTTTCTTTTTTTCTTTCTTTTTCTTTCTTCTTTTTTTTTTTTTTGCTGAGGCAATTGGGGTAAAGGGACTTGCCCAGGGTCACATAGCTAGGAAACTAGATTTGAACTCAGGTTCTCCTGATTTCAGGGGTGATGCTCTATCCACTGTAACATCTAGCTACTTCGATTTTTTTTTCTTTAAAAATATTGTTTGTCATGGGAAATGGGAATGAAAAAATACTGGAAAAAAATATCTAGGGATATTAAAAAAAAAAACAAAAGCAAAAACAAAGGAAGGGTACCATTCAGGCAAGAGGTGATAAGGATATGAACTGGTTAGTGGCCATTTAAGTGAACAGAAGAGGAGAGGTGTGAGAGATGTTATGGAGGCAGAAAGGCCAAGATTTGGGAACTGATTTGGTTTTAAGAGATGAGGAAGAGTTAAGAGTAAAGAATGACTCCAAGACTGTGGGATGGGTCACCAGATGAATTGACCTTACTAGAACCAAGAAAAATGGAAAGATGGTGTTTGTGAAATGTTGAGTTTGAGATGCCCAATGGACAAAGGCATGGAGAAGATGTCGAATAGGCAGTTGATGATGTGGAATGGGAGCTCAGAAGAGACATTTGAGGTGGATATGTAGATATAGATAATGATAATAGTTAAACCAATGGGAGCTGAGGAAATCACTCTGAGAAAGGAAAAGCAGACCCAAGGTAGAGCCTCAAGAGACAGTCAGGCATAGTGAGTGGATAATGATCCAAAAAGAGATTCTGAAGGAACTTCTAGAGAAGCAGGAAGAGAACCAGGAAAGATCAGTTCCACAAAATCTTGGGAAGGAAGAAAGCATATTTATTTACGTGTTGTCTTTCCCATTAAAATATAAGCTTAGTGGTGATTAAACATGATTGATATTGTAAATTAGTCTTCTTTTTTGCTTTTTTAAAAAAAAAAATCTCTATTAAAGGATGACTCTTGGATAGGGGGAAGGAAAAGGGATAAATTCCAAAGTGAAGTCAATGTGAAAGCAAAAAATAACTAATAAAATAACATTTAAAATTAAAATAAAATTTGAAATCAAATGCACTAAATGGAATAAATTTCTTTTTTCTTGTTTTTAAGGAATGTTAATTTTATTATTTTTTAATTAAAGCTTTTTATTTTCAAAGCATATACATGGATAATTTTTCAACATTGACCCTTGCAAAACCTTGTGTTCTAAAATTTTCCCTTTCCCCCCACCCCCTCCCCTAGATGGCAAGTAATCCAGTACATGTTAAACATGTGCAATTCTTCTATACATATTTCTACAATTATCTTGCCACAAAAGAAAAATCAGATCAAAAAGTGAAAAAAAATGAAAAAGAAAACAAAATGCAAGCAAATAACAACAAAAAGAGTGAAAATGCTATGTTGTGATACACACTCAATCCCCACAGTCCTATCTGGGTGCAGATGGCTCTCTTTATCACAATATCATTGGAATTGGCCTCAATAATCTCATTGTTGAGAAGAGCCACGTCCATCAGAATTGATCTTCATATAATCTTGTTGTCGCCATGTACAATGCTCTCCTGATTCTGCTCATTTCACTTAGCATAGTTTGTATAAGTTTCTCTAGGTCTCTCTCAAATCATCCTGCTTTCTTATAGAACAACAATATTCCATAACATTCATATACTATAACTTATTCAACCATTCTCCAAATAAGGGACTCAGTTGGAATAAATTTCTGATAAATACTAAAGCCCTTATTTTCCCCTTGCATTGAGCTTATAGTCATGATCATACCTGAATATAGCTCTGGATGAAGAGAGTAATCGTGGTCATAAAACAAATATGCACACACACAAAGAATACAACACACACAACATACTTTTACTCCTTGTCTGTCTGACTCTTGTCTCTCTATGTTTTTTTCCTCCCCCTTCCCCCTTTTTTTCCTTCTTCCACCCCTTTCCTCCTTTTCCCCAAAGGCTTGAACAACATAGTAATATCCAGCTCTCCCAAACACTCTATTTACTATTTGTTTTTATTGAGTAGGGGTGTGTGTGTGAATTTTTAACACAGAGAATGGACAGAATAGGCAAAAGATAAAAAAAAGAGTATGTTAACTCAATAATTCAGCTGTTAAAATTGGTTGACATTTTATCTAATCCAAGGATTTATTCCCAGTTTTAAAGACTCTTTGAGTAAGTATCTTCCCTTGGTTTTCTCTGCCATAAAATGAGGAAGATACATACAAATATAACAGAATATCATGGCACTAAAGGAAACAACTTGTATGAAATGGTGACTAGAAGTAAGCAGAGCCATATAGATTGTTATATTCACATTGATCACAATAATATAAAGAAAAATAACACTAAATGCTATCAAGGCAATGATCAATCTTGATTCCAAAGAACTCGTGACAAGATATGCCCCTTTTCTCTCAGTAGAGAGATGGTAGTGGATTCCATGAGACATATGTTGTCAAACATTATTATGTGTTGGGGTGGGTTTTGTTTTGTTTTGTTTTGTTTTTTACAGACTTGATGGATTTCCCTAACCTGACAAAGTTCAGAGGAGAATTCTATTGCAGGGTGATGTGTCAGTAATTATTTTTTTCCTTTGGCATCAATAAAACATAAAAAAAAACCTAAACAAAATAATAATGTTGGACAAGATAAGCTGAGAACCTGCCCAGATCTATTATTCTATGTCCATGGGAGACATGTCAAATTAGTCTATAACTCCCCCAGGTTAGATTAGTTTCTTGGGATTTTCTGAGTAGTCTGCAGTAAAAATATATGTATCATTTCCCACTGCCTTGATCTGCTCTTCCTTAAGCCAAGTTCCTCAAAACAACAAAGCCTGAAATGTGCAGTCCACACTATAGATTTTCCCCTCATCATTATCTTTCACTCAAATAGGCAGGCCCAGAGAAAGCCAACAAGGCTTTCTACCTGGCCAAGTAAATTCAGCTTTTGCTTTTGCAGACTTCAGACTGCAACACCAGTCCAATGAGCCAGGAAGTCACCCATCGCATCTTCAAACAACAGACAACAAGAGAGGCTTATGCTTCAGAGGGGGGCAAAATGTTGCTGGAGCTGTTTGGACACTGCTTCTTTTATTTTTATAAGACTTGGGAGGCTGGAACCTGATACCCCTCCTGCACCTTCAGCAGACATAATCCCTGATCCCTGAGCCAGTAGTCTCCTGTGGTCAATATGTTGGTGTCCTACCCTAGGAAATAGTGGAGCAGGCAGGACCTTTTCACATCCTTATGTGTGTATATGGACATATATTTGCATATGCATGTGCTCATATATATGTTTTATGTGTTGTCTATGTTGTATGTGTTTATATGTATTATATATAGTACGCAGTTGTGTGTATTTGTATGTATTGTAGGTTATTCACCCTATGGACAACTTACAGTGGCCCATAAACAACCAATAAGATTCCTTTTTCCCTTAGGCAAGTTTTACTTTTCTCCTCATCCCTCCCCAGATCAACAAGCATTTAGATTTAAAATACTACCCTGAAGGTTTGGACTTCCACAGAAGGGAAAATGCATGTGGACAGAATAGACAATTAACCCCCCTAACATTCTAATAAATCCTATTTTCATCCCAAGGACCAAAATATACTTTCAATCTTATGGCATTACCCTGAGGATTTTTCCCCACTTCAGGAGGTAAACATACTGATTATCTGCTAAACTGGCAACTCCCTTCCCATTATATGTATGCTATAGGATTGAAATAGCAAAGGGAAAAGTCCAGATCTTTGGGTCTGTCATATTATGATTATAGTTCTTAAATTCGCCTCTCAGCCCCTACAATTACCTCTTCTCTCTCCAAGAGGTTGGTGCTGTCCAATAACTTCCCTTCTCTTTCTCTAACCATACCATAATTATTCTAGTTCAGGATCTCATCACCTCTTACCTAGATTAGTACATTGGACTCCTAATTAATTTCCTACACGACAATCTCCCTCTGTTCAGAACACCACAAAGCTGCCAAATTGATATTCCTCAAGCTCATGTCTAAACATGTATGGCACTCCCACTCAGGAACTTTCCATGACTTTCTATTGTTTCTAGGATAAAATACAAACCCCTGTGTTTAGTATTTTAAGTCATTTACTCCTTTCTATCTCCATTCCAGTTTTTTTTTCTAGAGAGGTTTCACATTAATTTTCTCACAAATTCACCCTCAACTAATCTGTCCTATTTGCTATTTTTTTTATACATCATATTTCCTGTCTTTTTGACTTTGCACAAGCTCTCCCCGATTTCCTGTAATTCTTCCTCATTTCTACTTCCTAGGACCCCTGGGATCCTTCAAGGCTCAGCTCAAGTGATAGGTCCTGCAAGAAGCCTTCCCTGATTCCCCCATTACTTTGTGTTTATTTATTGTTGTTGCTGTTGCTTGTCCTTCAAGAAGACCATGATATCAGGGAGGTAATGACATGACATGCAAGTCAATTGGATTTAACTGAGGGAGGGCTGGTCAAAGTCACCAGCCTCATTTTTTCTTCCAGAGCCATCTGTATCCAGTGGCAAGATATAAATCAGGATAAGTGGGGATGATTCTGAATGCAGTGGGAGCAGGTTTACTTGTATATATTCTATACCTATTTATCTATGAGGTTCTATTTTTTTTTTCCCAGTGGAATGTAAGCTACTTGAGAACAGGGACTGCATTACTGGATTTCCCAGAACCCAGCCTATTTCTTGGCAAATGTTTGGTATTGTTGATCTGACTGAGAGACATCACTGAGCTCTTAAATTTGAGGTTGCTAGGGAGACAATTATGAGACTGATGCTGTCTGGGATATTCCCCTTTGAATGCTAGAAGCTGGATTCTGGGCTCCTTGTTCCCAGGAATTCCTCTTCCTCCATCCAAGAAGCTGGAGTTAAAGAACTCTCAGCATTTCTCCAGAAAGTTGGGGTTCAGTTGCTCCCACCAGTACAGTTCATGTGATTCTCTTCTCATATTGGAAAGTATACCTGCTGAGGCTGCTCTGGAACTGGCTGTAGGCATCCCAACTCCAAGAATTCAAGAACCAGACATACTTGGGCCACTCCCTTGTGTGGTTATTAGAAGTTCTAGGGGAAGGAAGGACAGAGGAAGACATCTTTTCCTATCCACCCCCCAGGAGCCAGATTCTCACTTAGGTCTGCTGATCTTGGATCTTTCTGACTTTCTCTGTCTCTGTCTTTTTCTGTCTCTGAGTCTGTGTATGTCTTTCTCTGTCTCTGTCTTTCTGTCTGTCTCTGTCTTTGAGTCTCTTATCTCGCTGTCTCCACCTCTCTCTGTCTCTATTTCTCCATCCCTCTGTCTCTGACTTTCTCTTTTTGTCTCTTTCTCTGTCTCTGTGTCTCTCTCTCTGATTGTCTCTGTCTCTATCTCTGGGTCTCTTGTCTCTGTGTCTATTTCTGTCTCTGTCTCTATCTCTGTCTCCTTTCTGTCTGTTACTTTCTGTCTCTCACTCTGTCTCTTTTTCTCTCCAGTTTTTCTCTATCTCTCCCCACCCCCAGGGGTGAATCAAATATAAAATTCTGTTGCCATTCAAAGCCCCTGTTAACATAACCCTCCAGCTTTCCAGTCTCCTTATAACTTACTTCCCGCCACATAGGCTTCCCTGCTACTCTTTCTGTCTCCTAACTTTTTCCCTGAATAGTCCCCAAGTCCGGAATTTTTTACCTTTCTCCTCTCTGCTTCCTGGCTTCTCTGACTTCCTTCAAGCCCCAGGTTGAATGTCACCATCTTCATAAGGCCTTTCCCCTGATCTCCCCATAAAACTAGTTCCTCCCCAAATTTATCTCTGTGGATCTTCTTTGTATAGGGTTGTTTACATGTTGCCTTTCCCATTAGATTGTGAGCACCTTGAGAAGGGGAACTGTCTTATCTTTTGCCTTTCTGTGCCCAGCGCTTAACAGAGAGTCTAGCCCATAGTAGTTGTTTAATAAATGCTTTTTGACCTTTCTGACTCCAGCTTTTCTTTCAATTTTCCTTAGTTTTGTTTTGTTTTACTTGGAGAAGAGATTCCCACTCTATAGGTCTGCCCCCTCTCCCCAAAGTGTTTAACTTTTGGAAGGAAGGGGGAAGAGGGTTAGTGTGAAAAGGGATCAAGGTGTGGTTGCAAAGTTTGGGGGACTCCATATTACACTCCTGAAACAAGCAAACATACCTCCTGTGGACTGAATAAACATTATCTGGTATTATAACTTGTCAAATCTAGGTGGTAGTTATTGTAGATAATAAAAGACAAATTTGCTTACAGACATTGCTGAATTCCCTGAAGCTTTCATTACAAATTTTTTCTCAGTTGACAGATACCATAATAACAATGTAACTAATCCCAAAATCACTTCTAACTGAACTTCTAGAAAATGATGAGAGCAACATGATGATGATGACTGATAATAATATTTATTATAATTATATCATAATAATATACAATATCAGTATAATAAAATATAATGAAACATTTGCTTATAATTATATAATACCATGATATATTTATGTTACATATTATGTTTACACATATCATATATTGTTATATTTACAAATATTATTTTATATCTTATAGTCAGAAATATTATTTATATTATACATTATTTTATATTTTATATTTACATATCTTATTTTATATCTTATATTCACATATATTCCTTATATTATTTTCTATTTATATATTGATATTGATAAATATATTATATTTAATATATAAATAATATACAACAATAAAATAAATAAATATTTTATATCATATTTACATGTAATATTATTGTATATTCATTTATAATATCATATTGTATTTATTATTATAATCTAGCTTTTTTTTTAATTTTATTTTATTTGCATAACATATGTGTGGGTAATTCTTCAACAATAACCCTTATATAGCTTTCTGTTACAAATTTTTCCCCCCAACTTCCCCACCCCTCCCCTAGATGGCAGGATATCCACTACATGTTAATTAGGTTAAAATATTGGCAAATCGAATATATGTATACATATTTCCAAACTTGTCATTGTTGTGCAAGAAAAATCTTGTCTACACAAACGATATATCAGATAAAGGAAACACAATGTAAGCAAACATCAATCAAGGAGTATGAGAATGTTATGTTGTGGTCCACATTTCGCATCCCTCTCTCTGGGTGTATATGGCTTTCTTCAGTGAACAATTGGAGGTGGTTTGAAACATATCATTGTTGAAGAGAGCCATGTCCATCAGAATTAATCGTCATATAGTACTGTTGTTGCCGTGTATAATGATCTCCTGGTTCTGCTCATTTCACTCAGCATCAGTTCATGTAAGTCTCTCCAGGCCTCTCTAAAATCATCTTGCTGGTCATTTCTTACAGAACAATAATATTCCATAATATTCATATACCATAATTTATTCAGCCATTCTCCAATTGAAGGGCATCTATTCAATTTCCAGTTTCTAGCCACTACAAAAAGGGCTGCCACAAACATTTTTGCACATGTGGGGCCTTTTCCTTTCTTTATGATTTCTTTGGGATATAAGCCCAATAGAAATGCTGCTGGGTCAAAGGGTATGCACAGTTTGATAACTTTTTGGGCATAGCTCCAAATTGTATAATCTAGCTTTTTAAGGCTGGCAAAACACTTTCCTAATAACAATGCAATAAATCGAGTAGTACAGTTAAAATTTGCGTGAAAGATGTCAGAATTTGCTTTACTCAGAAAAAGAAAAGACTGGGAATCTCAACTTTAGTCCTCCCACCAGGGTTAATGCCCCTTATAACAAAAGTCTCTCTGGGTTATTTCCAAATCTGATAAGAAGGAGAACTCACTTCCTTAATCCCAGAAAAACAACCCATTAAGGATCTGGTTTTCCTCTAGAAAAAAAAAAAAAAAAATTTGCCTGAGCACTGGGAGTGGACTTTTTGTTTTTCAAGGATACTTCTGGAGGGATCCTTTTGTGGAAGGTAAGCCTGCACCAAACTAGTTTAGATTCAAGATTGCATGCACCTTAAACAGAGGCAACCCTAGCACTACTGCATTTGGGGTCAGGAGAACCTCTTTTCTCCACCCTTCAAGAAGGTGATGAATTATGGGTGTGAAACTCTTTGTATAATTCAGTCTTTGTTGATATGTTGCTTAGAAAATGGAAATTGCAATAAAATAGAGCAAACCGAACGCTTCCACATCTTAGTGGCCAAGCCTGGCCGCAAAGAAGTTTCCCCCTTTCCTTGCAGATGTGGGGGGAGTCCTGGATGTGGGAGTGGGAGGAGTCCTGCACGTGGGATACTGTATCTCCAGACTTTGTTACTAAGTTGCACGGTTTCCTTGCACTTTTTACTTTGGTTCTCCGGGAGGCGTTGGGGAGGAGAGAGAGACTGAGACCTGTAAGCAACGTAAAAACAAAAAGAAATTAGTTTTTTAAAAAGAAACTAAAAGAAGTAGAAGGGAAAAAAAATAAGAAAAAGAAACGGAGCGCCCCTGAGAAATCGCAGCCGCGCGCCCCGAAGCAGAGCCCCACCTGAAGGAGGGGAGTTCGTTCCCTAGTCCTGAAGGCCCGCGCCCTCTCGTGGGGCTCTCACCAGGTTCTGGGGGCGGCACCGCAGCGGGGCACAGTGAGCACAGCTGGGTAGCTGCTAGAGGCGCCCCAGGGAATGAGGGAGTCCTTGAAGCTCCACTGGGACCTTGAGGGAGCTGATCCGCCAGTCTGTAAGCTGAGGGATTCTGCCCCGGCAGGGTCAGCTGCAGATGCTCTTTGCCTGGAGCAGGGGAGGGGAGGGGGAACCCCAGCTCCCCGCTTTTAGCTTAGCTAAAGGGTGCACCCTTCCTAAAATCTGCCTGAGATTCAACGCTTCTAAACTGCTCCTCGCATCGCAGGCCCGGTCCCGCCCGGCCCGACCCGACCAGACCCGACCCAAGCCGACCCGACCCAACCCGGCCTTGGCCTGAATCGCTGCAAGATCTGCCTAGCACCGGACATTGGGGAGGAGAGGAGAGGGGAACCCCAGAAGAGCAAGCGTCTAAAATAGTCAAAAATGCGCCCTGGCTAGGAGGGCCGGGAGCCGGAGAGGGCCGGGCCACGGCCCCCCACGCCGCAGGCACGGACGGGGTTCGAACCCGCGATCTTCGGTTTACGAGACCGACGCCTTACCACTTGGCCACCGCGCCTGACAGGCTTGCAGCAGGCGAAAGCAGTCAGTGGAAGGCAGGCGGGGCAGCCGCGGCTAGCCGGGGCCTCTCGGGCTGCTGGCCCAGCTTCTGCCCCGGCCCCGCGCCCAGTCCGGGCTCCCCCGGGGCTCATGCTCGGCAGCAGCCCCCGAAGCTTGGCCAAAGGCCGGCCGCGCGCCGAGGCTACCAGTCATGACCCCCGGGAGCGCTGTCTCGGGGTTCTGGAGGGGCCAAAGAAGCGCCGCGGGCCCGCTGCGGCTCAGCCGAAGAGGTCCCCGCGTGCGCTTCCCCCCCCCAATTCCTGGGATGCCATTCCCCCAGTCCCCAGGAGCCTCAGCTCCCCAACATCCCCCTCGATATCCTGGAGCCATCGCCCATTCCTTCTTTCCTCCGATAGCCCCCGCAATTTCAAAGCACGAAGGACGCTCACCTCCACCGCGGGTGGGCTTGTGCGGGTGCCCTCCTCTCCAGGAGCGAGAAGAGCCAGCAGGAGGCAGTAGATGCATGTGCCCACGCCTGGATGCATACGTGCATGTGTACATATGTGCATGCGTTCATGCTTGCATAGTGTCAGTCCGCCCCCGCCCCGACACCCTCACAACAGAGCAGCACGCGGGGCTTCTCAGTGTCCCGGGACAAAGACTTAGGTGCGAGCTCGAGGCCGAAGGTCTCTGCTCTTCCCCTCCACCTGGGGTTCCTGGCAGTCCAAATAGGAGAAGATGGTAGAGACGCGTGGGTTAGAGAAGCAAGTAGGAACCCCCCCCCCCCAAAAAAAAAAAAATCCAAGTACAGCTTAGAACCTGGGGCCCTTGTGTAGCGTCCGTCCCCAGTCCCGCGGAGACCTGAGGTAAGGAAAGGCCGGCCGCCTCTCGGAAAGCGTCCAAGTTCAAGGTCCTGCCCTGGTGGCAACGAACCCCGCGTCTGAATAAAGTTCTAGGTGCACTTGTGGTTCCGCTTCCTTCTCTGGAAAGGGAGGGTTTCGTTTGCAAGCGAGCTCGGATATATCACTGAGCGGAACAAGCGAGTTTTCGTTGGGTAGGGAAAGCGATTCGAAGACACAGCCATTTCACAATTCATGTGAATGAGTTACAAATGCTAATAGGGTAAGCCTGTTGTCCTTTTTCTTTTCTTTTTCTTTTTTCTTTCTTTCTTTCTTTCTTTCTTTCTTTTTTTTTTTTTTTTGGTTAAGGCAATTGGGGTCAAGTGACTTGTCCAGAGTCACACAGCTAGGATTTGAACTCAGGGCTGGTGTTCTATCCACTGTGTCACCTAGCTGCCGAAAGCCTGTTGTTCTGACCCCTTTTGGTCTTTTTTTTTTGGGGGGGGGGCAAAAGAAACGGATATGGAAACCACATTTCTTCCTCCTGCTCATTTTACTGAGGCATGATTTGCTCATATAAATGTCTAAGGCTGGATTTGAACTCAGATCAATCTTGACTCCAAACCTATAACACTCTCTATCCACGACACCATCTAGCTGCCAGTTTGTAACCCGCCTCACTCGAATCAAGTCCAGGTCAATATTAGAGCCAGGAAGATGAAGCCCAGAACCGAACATCCAGGTAATGTAGTGGTTAAAGCACCAGATCAGCTTTCTTTAAGACCAGAGATATTTACTCCCAAACAATAGTTTCATAACCTTAAGCAATCCATTTAATTTCTCTGGGCCTCAGTTTCTTCCCCTGTATAAGAGGGATAATAATAGCACCTATCTCCCAGGGATGTTGTGAAGAGCAAAGGAATTAACATTTGCTTCCCAGCAAGGACTGTATAAAAATGCTAAGCTATTATTATTAGGTGGTTCTACTCTCATCTCACATATTTACTTGCTGTGTGACTCTGGACAATTTCATTAAAATCAGCCTCAATTTTCTCATTTATGAAATAAGGGAGTGAGGCTAAAAGGCTCCTTGATTAGAATGGAAGAGTTTATCCACATCCTTCCCTTTCTTCCCCATTTTAAAATTAGGAAACTGTGGCCTAGAAAAATTAAATGGTTTGCCTAAGGTCGGTTACACTGGATTTAGTGAAGGAGGCTTCTTGGAGGAAGACCTTCCAGTTTGGTCTTGAAGAATACACAGGACCTCAGAGGTGATCTCATCCAGTTTTTCTTAACTGTCCAGGGAAATCTTTTTGGGGAGGGGAAGGAGTCTGCAGGAAAACTACAATCTGAACACTCAATCTACAGAGCATATTTCCATAGTATCCATTTCCCCATCCCCAATACCAGGATCATTGGATGAACCTGGGGATACACTCAAACCTTTCATTTAATAGAAGAGAAAATAGAGGTTGAAGGACAGGAAGTGGCTGAATTGACCTCCTGGCTACAAATCAGACCTCCTCCTTTTATGGCCTACAATGCATTAGTGCCAACAGTAAGAGTGATTCAGAGGAGAGAGCAAATAAACAGCAAGGATCTTCAAACCTTATATTTTGTAAAAATTTCCTCCTGGTTGCAAAAGGGCTCTTAAACCATACCCTACTGAAGAGAGTTCCCAGAGGGCAAGAGGACATCTGGAAAGCAAACAGAACTATTTGCATTTTTCCAAAACAGTGGCCTGTTCTTTTCATGGGATTATATGAATTAGAGCTGACAGGGAATCCACAATTCACCTCCATCATGGGCCCTTAACCTGAGGCCTGCAAATGTGTATTTGTAATATTTTGTTTTAAATACATTAATTTTAAGATTTTTATTTTTAATATTTTATTTCTTATATTTCAGTATAATTGGTGTATTTTATTTTATGCATTTAAAATCATGATTCTGAAAAAAGAGCTTCACCAGCCTGCTGCCAGCACCCAAAAAAGGGTTAAGATCCCTAAGCTAGTATAATCCCTTTTGGGGTGGGGTTATTGGTGGGGGATGATGGTAAAATGCAGAGCTAGATGACTTACTCAGGGTCACACAGTATCTGAAGCCAGATTCAAAGTCAGTTCCAGAGCTAGTAGTGCACTATCCACTGCACTACCTAGCCACTCTTTTTTTGTATTTGTTGTTTTTATTTTGGAGGCAATTGGGGTTAAGTGACTTGCCCAGAGTCACACAGCTAGAGAATGTTAAGTGTCTGAGATCACATTTGAACCCAGGTCCTCCTGACTTCAGGGCTGCTGCTCTATCCACTGTGCCACCTAACTGTCCTTTTTTTTTTTTTTTCCCCTCATTATGAACCTGACAGTTGTCAACAAGCATAAACATTCTGGTAAAGGTTTGACAATAACAATCAGCTTTCCCCAGAACACACTTTTAAGCTTATTATACATATTAACATTTTCTCCATCACTTTCTTAAGTCTAGTTGATCATCACCACCACCACCAAAAAACAAAAAGAATCAAAACTTATTATCCTACTGTCAAATCTCATCATTTCTACCTTTAAAATATCCCCCCCCCCCCAGTCTCCTCTTTTCTAATCATGAAGCCTTCACCTCCTCTCTCCATAGTCACTACAACAACCTTCTAACTGATCTTCCTACCTTCAGGCTCTCTCTTCTCCATTCTAATAGATTCTCTATTTAACTGTCAATGTTATTTTTCTAAAGTATTGTTCTTATCGTATCACCTCATTGTGTTGTTGTTCATTTGTTTTGTTTTTCTCTCCATGACCCCATTTGAGGCTCTCTTGGCAAAGATACTAGAGTGGTTTCCTTTTCCTTCTCTAGCTCATTTTGCAGATGAGGAAACTGAGGATGAAGTGGCATGGAGCTGCTGTGTCTGAGGTCAGATTTGAACTCAGGAAGACTGCAGGCTTCTAGTGCATCACCTTGTCCAAGTGTTTATTAAGCATCTATTATGTGCCAGGGGACTTTCAATAAAAATGTATTAAATTCAAATCAAAGAGCATTTATTAAGGGTCTACAATGGCTCAGACCCCTTGTGTGTATCATTCTGCCACCCCCTCTTCTCCCTTCCACTTAGACTGGAAAGAGGTATTTAGACATTCAGAAAATTTCCCACTTGCTCTTTGGAAGTGGGAAAATTTTGTCATTCTCCTCTGTAAACAGGGTTAGTTTGGTAACAGCTTTGGAGGTTACAGGAGTTGGCAGCCTGATTACTCAGAGCTGAAATGGGTCATAAAACCTTTTGCTTTTTTAAGGTGCTGGAAATTGAACTTGAAGATAGAGACATTGAAATGAGACTTTTGAACAGATCTCAAAAGCGACAACCACATATCCTGCTGTTGCTTTCTCAGAAATTTATAAAGCTTCAAAATAGCATCTTCCTTATAGTTAGGGTGAATTTTATTTTCTATTTTTTTTCTTTTATTATCATCAGCATGGTTATTTCAAACAGAGGAGAAGCTTCCTTTACATTTACTTTCCATGTTATCCCTGTAGGCAAGACATTGAAAAGATGTGACATGGTTTCACTTTTAAATGGGGAATATAGATTCTGAAGTGCATCCTGGGAAAATGAATGAAAGCCCCGCCCCTGATTTAGTCAGCATCTGAGTCTGATTTCTAACTCTGCCTTTTATTGTGTGGCTGAAGGATTTTTGGTAATTCCCTTTGTCACTGTCTCTGTCTTTAATGTCTGTCTCTGTCTCTTGTCTCTCTACCTCTCTATGTCTCTTTGACTATAACTCTGTCTCTGTCTCTGTCTCTTGTCTCTCTGTCTTTCTCTATTTCTCTGAGTCTCTTTGACTCTGTAACTCTGTCTCTGTTTCTTGTCTCTGTCTTTCTCTACCTCTCTGAGTCTCTTTGACTCTGTAACTCTGTGTCTAACTCTGTGCCTCTGAGTATTTTTCTTTGCTCTCTCTCTCCCTTTCTTCCCATAATCCCTTCCAGCTATAGAGCTTCATTTACATTTACTTTCCATGTTGTCCCTGTAGGCAAGACATTGAAAAGATGTGACATGGTTTCATTTTTAAATGGAGAATATAGATTCTGAAGTGCATTCTGGGAAAATGAATGAAAGCCCTGCCTCTGATTTAGTCAACATCCTGTGTCTATCCCTTTACCCTCAGAACAATTGGATTGTCCAGTGGTTAGAGCACCAAGTTTAGAATCAGGAGAGACCTGGCTTCAAATCCAGCCTTAGATACTACCTGGCTTTGTGTGACCCTTGGGCAAGTCAGTTAGCCCCTTTCTGAATCAGTTTCCCCATCTGTAGAATGGGAATAATAATAGCATCCATCTCCCAGGATTGTTGTAAAGGTCAATGAGATAATATTTGCAAACTTTTTTGTAAACCTTAAAGTCTTCTACACATGCTATTATCATTATAAGGTTCTCCAGGCTCTCTTTCAACCTTCAAAAAGTTTATGAATCTATGGCTCTAAATCTCCCCAGTCCAAGGACTGACTATTTTACCAGGCTGGAGACTTTTAGAGTTCATCTGGGATTTTCAGTGATTTGGAAAGTCTCTAAGATGACTCAAGAGTAGGCTAACAGACCTTCTTGGCTTCTTCCCTTCCTCTCCCTCATTGCCTTTTTCCCTGTTCAGAAGACAGACAAGTCCACAGCAGATCAAATCTGCATCCCAGGGTCAGGGGTAATTGTGTGACTTCCCTGGGGCAGGAATACATGGCTGCTGTGTGTGCTTTTCCACATGGGTCAGAGGTTAGAGTTTCTGAAAGTAAACCCATCCAGTCTAAGAAACAGCAGCAATTGGGGCTGCCACTGATGGAATTACTGCAGAATAATATGGCAGAAGCAGATGTGTTTGTCCATATGGCCCAAGAGGGTAGCTCATAGTGTTCATGAACCCCAACATCCTATTTATAAGGTGAGGAGGAGAATAAGTATGTATTGACATGACCCCTGAATTTCTTTGTTTTTTTTAAAAGCTTTTTATTTGCAAAACATATGTATGGGTAATTTTTCAACATTGACTCTTACAAAGCTTTCTGTTACAAATCCCCCCCCCCCAACCCTCACCCCTCCCCTAGATGGCCGGAAATCTACTACATGTTAATTATGTTAAAATACTTGACAAATCGAATATGTGTATACATATTTTTACAGTTATCTTGCTGTTCAAGAAAAATCATATCTACAAGAAAAAAAATCTGAGAAGAGAAACATAATGCAAGCAAACATCAATAGAGAGCATGAAAATGTTATGTTGTAGTCCACATTCATATCCCTCTCTCTGGGTGTGTATGGCTTTCTTCACTGAACAATTAGAACCGGTTTGAAACATTTCATTGTTGAAGAGAGCCATGTCCATCAGAATTGATCATCATATAGTCTTGTTGTTGCCATGAATAATGATCTCCTGGTTCTGCTCACTTCACTCAGCATCAGTTCATGCAAATCTCTCCAGGCCTCTCTGTAATCATCCTGCTGGTCGTTTCTTATAGAACAATAATATTCCATAACATTCATAAACCATAATTTATTCAGCCATTCTCCATTTGATGAGCATCCATTCAGTTTCCAGTTTCTAGCCACTATAAAAAGGGCTGTCATAAACATTCTTGCACATGTGGATGACCCCTGAATTTCTTCTAGCAAGAAAAGGAGAATTTCCTGGGGAATATGATCTTTAAGAGATGATTTATGGGAAACTACAAGTTGAAGATTTCCTAAATTCAAAAATTTGGGTACTAGTCCTCTAGAGAAAGAAGATTTTCTACCTAGTACAAAAGTGGTTATTGAAAGACCTGGACCTTGATATCCCTCAAGATTACAGTGATTGTTATTACTTTTGATGAGACAATCTGGGTTAAATGACTTGCCTAAATCACAGCTAGTAAGTGTCAAGTGTCTGAAACTGGATTTGAATTCATGTCCTTCTGATTCGAAGGCTAGTACTCTATCCATTGCACCATTTAGCTGCCCCTCGAGCCAATTATTTTGACAGTGCAGGTCTGATAGGAAAGGGATAATTTTTTTTTTGGAAGTTTCTAAGGTATCTTGTGAAAGGCAGTCTAAACTACAGATGACACTATAAGTGTGGTTTGGGCAGAGAAAGAAGGACTCACAGAAATGATAAAGGCTTACCTTTCTGAGAAGATCTTACTGGATTTTGTGTTTCTATCTCATCTTATCTGCATTTGGGAGTGGGAGGTGGTGGTGGTGGGGTGTAACCATACTATTATTACTTGAGTGCTTGTAAGGGAGATGCATTTGAGGAAATCTAGACATTTCCAATATTGAAGTTTTATTTTAGAGATTTCTCCAGATGAAATTTCATGGTCAGAGTAAAATGGACCAAAAATATAATATTTTGATGCAGGATCAGATTTCAAACAGCAGTTTTCAAACTTTTAATTCTCAGGATCCCTTTATAGTATTAAAATTATCTAGGATCCCTAAAAAAATTTATTTATGTGGATTATATCTTTTGAAATTTACCATAGTAGATATCAGGATATTTTAGTATTGTTATAAAAAGAGTTTTGAACTCATTGACATTCCCCTTCCCCCAAAGGATATTAGCTTGGTGGAGGGATTAACCTAGTTCTAAGGGATTCTGGGCTAGCATCTCAGTTGAAGCCCAGAGGATGGCAGGAGAGAGGAGGGGGGGGGGACAGAGAGACAGACAGAGACAAAGAGAGGCAGAGAGAAAGAGAGACAGAGACAGAGACAGAGATAGAGACAGAGACAAAGAGACAGAGACAGAGACAGAGAGAGGGAGAGGGAGAGAGAGAGAAGAGAGAGAGAGGTGGAGAAGAGGACAGGGACAGGGAGAGAGGGAAGGAAGGGAGTGACATTAATGTCAGTGACATTAAGCTTGAACTTGATTTTAAGGGATGGCAGGGAAGACAGAGAGCATGTGCAGTCAAAGAGTTGGGAAATGACTTGTCATGTTCTGGAACTAGCCAACAGTTTGTTTGGCATTCAGAAGGTGGAATGGGTACTAACAGACTGTAGATGAACTATAGTCAAGTAAACCCATTGAGAGGTGATGATGGAGAAATAATATTTTGAATGGATGGAGACCCAAAATGCCCTCAAACTGGGAGGGATTTTCTAGAAGTCCACATGTGAGGGAGGTGGGGATGCTCCAGATTACCATACATAATTATTATTCTATGTATAATCCTTGTATCAAGGATTCCCCCCACAAGAAAGGCTCTGGCTCTCTTGGAGTTTATCATGTCTCTTAACTCAGAACCCAGACCCAGGCTATGCATTTCTGCATCCAAAGCTCCAGGGCACTCCTATTTTCACCCTTATTAATAAGACACAACTACTAGGATAGGCTCTTTCACTTACAATGAGACCTTCCACCAGCCCTTGTTATTTTCGAAACTCCATTTCTCCAGGAACTAGCAGATTTGAAGTTAGGGAGTTCAGAATCCTGCTTCATACATGCAGTAACTGTCACTCTGGGCAACCTCTCAACTTCAGTTTCCTTAGCTGTAAAATAGTAATAACTCTATCATTTCACAGGGTCATTTCAAGGACCAAATGAGAAAGTGGTAAATATGGTAATAATATAGTAGATATGGTAAAGTGCTTTGCTTTGTAAAGTTTCTCTAAATTCAAAGATTATTATTATTATTATTCAGTACTAGTTTTCCACATGGAGTGCTCACCTAGCCACTAGGTGGCTTAACCCCATTTTTGGGTTAAGGGCTCCCTCCAGAGGGCAGATGGGGGCAGGATACTGGAAGAATCCATTACCACACCCATTTTACTGGTTAGTTGTGATAGGATCAGTGGGAGTAAGAAGTTGCCCTTCTTGGGTTATAGAAAATCCTGGGATTTTCCCTTGATTCTGTTTGGGTTCTCTCTGTCCCTAAGAACTCAGAAAGTGAAAAACTGTGTGAACGTAAGTAAATTAAAATCACTCTGGGGCATCAGTTCCCTGACATGAAAAATGAGGAGGTTGTTGTAGATTACTTCAAAAGTTCTTCCCATTTCAAAATCGAGACTCCCATGAATATGACAACCATACAAAGACATCATGTTCAGCAGGCAATTCTACAGGCTGGTGACTCATCTCTAAACTGAGATTCAGCAGAGAAAACCACCCACCACCCACTGCTTCCCCACCTCCTAAGCCCCAAGCTCCAAAGAATCTGTTTGAAAGTATTAGCGGGGGCCAGATCGCTGTCAACTCCCAACCCACGACCTCAAGTTTGGGTCTCCTACTTTGCTAGCTTACAGCCAGGTGTCAGCTGTTTTCCTGGAAGGGCTCCAAATTGATTTTTGTCACTGCACTTTTTAATCATCCCCATGCCTCAACTAGTAAATATGCACCAGTCCTTTGTCCCAACTGCAGGGAGTGGGTGTATGTGTGTGGGGTGTGTGTGGAATGAGTGTACATAGCTAAAAAGCTGAGCCTGAAAAATTGTAGTGCATTGGGAAGAGCTCTCCGTGGTTCTGGAGTCAGTCTACTTTGGATGCTTACTCGCTGTGTGACTTTGGTCAAGTCACCTCAAAAGTCCTTTTCTAGTTCTAGTTTCATGATTTATGAATGTGAAAGTATTCTTCATCTTCACCTGGTTGGGCAAGGTCCCAAACAGGCTCATTGGAAGTATCTCTTACTCTGGGTTAGAGAGGCAGCTGGGCTTGAATCAGGCAAGAGGCCATTGTTTGAAATCTCCCCCAGCACTGTCACTTAAACCACTTTCAGCCTCATTTTCCCCATCTGTAAAATGGAGAGAACATCTATCATACCTAATCTTACAAATCTGAAAGTGCTTACTCCCAAGGGAGCAAAGAAAGAAAAAGGGCCCATGCATCCAAAAGTATTATATATATATATAGTGGCACAGAACTGGAAGATAAGGGGGTACTTATCAGCTATAGAATAAAACATTGTTGGTTTATGAATGCATTGGAATACAATTGTGTTATAAGGAATAACAAAAGGAATTATTTCAGAGAAATCTGGGAAGATTTGTATAAACTGATACAGAGTGAAATGAGCAGAAAGAGAATAATTTCTACAACATTGTAAAGAAAATCAGCTTTTAAAGATTTAAAAACTCTGATCAAAGCAGTGATAAGCCATAATTGTAAAGCGGCATAAAAGCATGCTTCCCACCTTTTTTCAGAAAGGTGATGAACTCAAGGTTCAGGAGACATTTTTGGAAACAGTTAATTTGGGAATTTGTTTTGCATGACTATTCATATATATACTACAAGGGTTTTGCCTGTCTTTTTTCCCCCCATGGGAGGGAGAGGTGAAAGGAGGAAGAAATAGATTTTTTATGTAAAAATTTGAATTTAAAAATTAAATGAAAAAGATTAAAACAAAGGTAAAAATAGATTTTGTTGTGAAGTTTATTTTTAAATTAAATTAAAAATATAGAGTGCTACAGAAATGTGAATTATTATAATTAACATTCAACAATTTTGGCTGAATCCTTCAGTGAGCATATCTGCTTTAAGGAAGAGGATTTTCCTGGAGAAAAAATGAAAGAATCTCGTTGTTTAATAATTTCATTGAGAAACATTCATGAATTTCTGATTGAGACAGTGAAGCTTAGTGCATTCAGAGCTGTGTTCAAGTTCTGTCTTTGAGACATGCTGGCTATGCATCCCTGGGAAAATTACTTTGTCTGATTCCCTAGCTGTCCACTGAAAAACCTGGACCAGATGGCCTCTTAACTTACCTTCCAGACGTAAATCTTAATATCTTACTATGGATTTTGCTTTTGCTTTTCTTTGTATCTCCATTGGTGGTTAGCATAAAATGTTTAATAAATGCTTATTGACTGATATGCCAGACCCTTCGATAGGTGCTAAAAAAACATAAGAAAACACCAAACAGTCCCCACCCTCAGAGTTTATATTTTAATTAGAGAAATACAATGCAGACATAGGTCTGTAAATTCAAGGTTCACATGAGAGGAAAAAAACTAAAACTGAAAAGATAAGGGAAGCTTTGGGGGAGGGGAAAAGCTCTCCAGGTTGATTGAGATTTAAAAACTAAGTGGAGTAATACACAATGTCCAAAAAGGTAGAATAAGAGATTGTGGAAGGCTTTAAAAACCAGTCTGAGTTTATATTGTATTTTACAGCAAGAGGGAGCACCTCGTAGTTCTTGAATAGGGGAATGACCCAATCTCATCTATGTCTTTGGAAGATTATTTTTTGCATGTTGATTTGGGTTGTGTAGATGACAATTAGGCAATATACCAGTCAAAATTTCAGATTGGTGAGGCAATACTGCATAAAGTATGGGTCACTACTCCATGTGGAGTCTCATTACTGAATAAGGGGATGGCAAATTTATGATTTATTATCAGTAGGTTTGATTTGTATACCTATTTTATATACTTACATATCTGGGATTACATAAAATTTCTCAGACACAAAGGGGTCATAAGTGAAACAATTAAGAGAATCTTTGATCATTAAGGGACCATGATTTAATTGACCATTTTCCTATTGTTGGATGATCAAATTGCTTCCGAGGGTTTATTTCTTTGTTGTGGTGGTGGGGATTAAAATTAATGATGTCATAAGAAGTCCTGCCTTAAGTTAATTAGGGTAAAATTAAATTAAATTTGGAGTTATTACCAAGACCTCAGAAAGAATCTATGCCTATTTTTAAGTAGTTCTGACAGGACTGGGCATGCTACCCAAAGGCATAGGACTGGTTGGGCTGAGCAACCTAGCCCAAAGAGCTGTGGAATCATTATTTCAAGAACAGAAGTGGGAAAGAACAGATTGATTGAATTAGGCTCCCAATAAACAGTAAGAAATAACTCATACAACCAATTCAAATTACCCTGCAGATACTGAGATTCAAATAAATCCATTTCAGCATGTGAAATGCCCTATCATCACCTTTTCCAAGTCTCCATCAAAACTCTTTCTCCATTCTCATTTCCTTTTCTAATCATGAGGTAGAAGTGTATATTCTATTCCACTGCTTAATTTTACTTTGCACTATTTAATGTCTTTCCATAATTCTTTATATTCATCATTCCTTGTTATATTAATTGCATTATGATAACCAAGCATTTATGTATCTAATCATTCCCCTATTGAAGGACATTTGCATAGCTTTTGGTTGTTTTTAAAGAATTCAGAATGATGCTTAAAAAACTAAAAAAAAAAAACCTTTTAACTACAAACATGCCAGTTTACTCAATTATTTTCCTATTGAGAATATTCAAATTGCTTCTAGCTATTTGCTTATATATTTATCTTAGAATTAGGAGTAACAATTATGAGAATCTTTGACCATTAAGGGACCACAATTTATTTGACCATTTTCCTATTGTTGGATGATCAAATTGCTTCCTAGGGTTTATTTCTTTGTTGTGGTGGTGGGGATTTGAATTAATGATGTCATAAAAAAATCTTTGAACTGATAGCATTTTTGCCTTTTAATAGTCCCAACAATGCAATTATTAGTTCAAAGACTAATCCTTTTCACAAAAAGATTCCACAAGTTGGTAATTCCATGAACAATGAGTGGTCAGCAATCAGTTTCCCACAAGCCTACAAGTACTGAGTTTCCATGCATTTATTTTTTACTAATTTGATAAGGTAGTACCTCAAATTTGTTTTCATTTGCATCTCTGATTAATAATGAGGCACAGTATTTTTTCAACTTTTTTGGGAGGAGGAAATTTATTGGTTATTGAGTCTTAGTTTCCATCTTCTCCACCCCTTCCCCCATATTAAAGAAACAGTCTGAGTCAGGCAAGAAAAGCAAATCATTTATTTACACCTTTGTCTATACATTACAGTTCCCTGGAAGGAGCTCACCCAATTTCAGCAAGAGCCCTTTTCTTTCAGAGTAAAATCCAGCTAGAGGTTAGAGAGATACTGGGGCACAGAGAGAAGGTAGCACCATTCCTGCCCGCCTCCTCCCCTAGGTTATATGATCGTGTCAGAAGAACCCAGGAACAGAAGGAGAGTGTATACCTATCTCTCTGTCCCAGGGGTTTCCTACTGTGAAGTTCCAGCATCATTCCCAACCCTAATGATTTGGGTCAAATTTCCAGATTAAGGTCACTGCAGGGAACTCTACTTTGCTCAAGGCAAAAATTTAACTTTAATATTTTTTTGGATGATTACATATGCAAATTTTGCATTACAATAGGAGGCCAAATTTCTTCTCTTTTCCTGGGCTCCAGGAGCGAACAAGAGAAAACTGGATGCAAAGGAAAGGTGGTTATTAGCTGCCCACATCTTAAAACAAGAGAGATCATTTGTTTGTCAGAGAGGGTCTCTTCATCAAACCACCTAAATAATCACATACTTTGAACAATTGCTTGATTGAAATTTGTTGAAAGTTTAAAATTCAGTCATCAGCAAATCCATTCTGCATGAAGCAAGATCTGTTAGTGGCCCAAAACATCACATCAACAGGAACTGGGGTCCTGCTCAGTGATACTTGGGCAGCTACTTTTGCTTTACCCCTGATTTTAAGGGAAACAGCCAGAATAGAAGCTGTTCCTCTTCCCATAATCCTATGCAGCTGTTTGAAGATAACCCAACAAAGCCAATCAGGAATCTGTAATGTGACAGCAGTATTTGCAAACCCCGTCCCTTCCTCAAATGTGTTACTGGGATTCCATGGGCAGTAGTTTTATAAGAGTAACTGTTTTCTCAGATACAATACTTCTAAAATAGAATGTGCAGGACGATCAAAGAAGGGCTAAATAGTTGTGTTCCCCTAACCTTTTCAAAACAATAATAATAATCTGTACAAAATGATCAAGTGTTCATTGCCAAGTGGAAAGTAATTTAAAGGCCTGAATCTTTTGGATAAGTGTAAGTGTAGTGTAGACTTGTCCACGAATATTTATTTTCTTTACATCTCCTCATGGTCCACGAAATTCAAATACAGTCCATTGTATTTATACATTTACAGGTCATGGGAGAGGGAAGTCAGGGCCAGGTTACATAGGACAAATGAGTTTTTTTTTTTTTTTTAAAAGTACCTCAAATTACAAGTAAATGTGAAAAATTCTGTACAGTCAAGACAATGAAGGAAAGGCACACGTCCAGAAGACACCAAACACATGCAAACAAGAGATCCATATGGCCTGGGCAACAGCAAAAGGAAAAAAAAAATTAGTCCCACAATGCAGTTTCTAGGATAATTCATTCAAGTGCAAACAGTATTTCAAGAGTACCGTGAATACAACACGGATAGCTTCGGAATGTAACCTTCTGCTCTCTGGAAAATTAGAGCCAGAGGGAGATTTGAAGGCTTACTTACAGCCATTTAAGTTTAGAAGGGAAAATGAAATCCAAATCCCACACAAGTTTAACATAAGTGTGTGGCCTTGGTGTAGGAAACCAAGTTGTGTGCGTGCAGTATGCCCATGTTCCATTAAAGATTGAAGTTTGGAAGAAACAAGTTTCTCTCAAGTCATTTTAGATATTCTTTAGCTCTCTAGTTTCCTCATTTAAGCAGCAGCCAGTCACTCATGGGTCTGAAAGATGGGAAAGGTACAGTATAATGAGTCCAATCCCACTAGGTCGTCCACTACTCTAAAGCCTGAATTTTTGTCACTCAACTGATCTGTGTGAATGTGTAACCACATAAATATCAGAGTAAGAAATCCAGTCTGATCATTTTTCAGAAAAGGCAAATGATTTGCCCAAGGTCACACAGTGAGTGTGACTAGCCAATTAGTGCCAGAAGATTGGAAAATGACTATCCAACCATCATCAGCCCTTCTTCCTATTGTCATCCTCCCCCCAGAGGCTGATCTGGTTCATCCACAAGTCCATCAGGAGAGACTATTACTGGGCATTGGTGTACCTAACAAGCAATGGAAGGAACATCATGAACATTGACTGCCTTCACCAGAACCTTTTATTCAATTGCCTTCTGGTGGGAGTTCTACCCCATATTATTTCCAGTTTTCTCAAGCTTGGAAAAGGCAGGAATCATTTTGAAGTCCTCATCACTATCATTTTTATTACTCTGAATTCCCAGTTGGGTCCCAGAATTAAAACAAATGCTTCCCAAAGTGAACTACCAACAGGAGTTACCCAGAAAGTTTCCTGTCTCCCAGAGAGGTCAAGGAGAAAAGGCAAAGAAAGGGAGAGATACTTAGCACCAATACCAGCTGATGGATGTTCCTCAAACCCTAATTCACACAATCCCTACTGCTTCAAACCAGAGTTAATTACTGTGGAATTTAGATGTAACCAATCTCTCAATCTCGATACAATTATACAAGGCAACCCTGATACAGTGTCCTCTCAAACTTTCCTAATTCTTTACTCTTGATTCAGTAGACCTGTAGTAATTTGCTGAGTTTGCTGTATCTAAAAATATCCTCCCAAACCTAATCCCATTAACACCAAAATTTTCTCCAAACCTAATCCCATTAACACCAAAATTTTCTCCAAACCTAATCATTCACATCTATACTCAACAAAACTTGTGGATTGATGGGGCCAGATGGGGAGGGGAAAATCAGGAAAATTCACTCCAATCCTGCCTGTTGACATTCCCACCAATGGTTTCAACCAACTGGTCTGACCATGCTTTAATGATGGCAATGAAAATTCAATGATTTGGAAAAAGATGGTAGCATAGTTTTGGGGGAAGGGAGTATGATGGGAGGTTTAATGGGAATGGGAAAGAAGTTGACTTTAAGGCAGCTTTCATTAAAGTTTCCCTTGGTCTATCCTCCCCTAGAAAACCTTGATAACAAAAGTTATCACTTTTAACTCAGCAAGACACAAGAAGGTGTAATTCCCCAGTAATGTTTTAAGGAAAAAGACCTTGAATGTAAACTGATTTGGGGAATAGGAATTGATGTAAGGAAGTAAAAAACTGAATTCAACTTAAAATCAGAGAATTTAGAATGGGAAAGGGCTTTGAAAGTCAGCAAGTCCAAAGCCCTTCATCTCATAAAGGAGGAAACTACAAGAGAAAAGTGACTAGTCCAAAGTTTACAAATCTAGTAAGTGAAAAGGGTGCTGGGATAGGGCCAGAAAACCTGAGTTCAAATCCCATCTTTGGAACGTACTATCTATGTATAAATGAAGGATTTAAAAGTCCTTTCTAGCTCTAAATTGCTGCTGTTCAGTCATTTCTGTCACTTCAGATTCTTCATGATCCCATTTGGTAAATGGGGTTTTCTTGGAAAAGAGATTCCAGCTCATTTTACAGATGGAGGAAATTGAGGCAAACTATGTGTCTGAGGTTAGATTTGAACTCATGAATATAGTATTCCAAGCACTATAGTGCATCCCACTGCCCTTATATAAACGTAGGTTCCCTGCTTTCCTGTTTCTTCTTTGCCTGCTCCTTCCGTTTAATATTTTATTCCTTGATGAGTTATTTAAAAGACCCTTCCTGAGCACCAGCTGGGAGAAAGTCCTAGCATTTCCCAAGGAGATTCCTGAATAATTTGGGCAAATGAAACCCCATGAGAAGGGAAAAACCTTGTGGGTGTGAGACAATGTAGGAGACTTGACTAATTCTTGGTTAACAGCCCATTAAACTTGTGTCTTCCTTAAAAGGAGCAACGATCAGTCTCACAACGAATCCTTAAGATTTGGTTCACCCCAGCATGATGACTGCCAAAGTTAAAAAACTGTCCATTAGCATACACAATCTGCTACAACTTGAAACTTTCTAGAATTTCATTAATTTCTTAAAGAATTATAATAGCTTTTTCTGTTATTAAAAAAAGGTCATGTATGAATTCATGAAAAACAGATTTTCATCTTATGCATATTATTTCCATGGTAACTGATTATGTCAAAGTGACTTAAGTCTAACTTTGGCTGGGAATAAAAAAGAAAAAAGGCAATTATAAAATCATATAGTTGTTAGAACTGGTTCAGATAGAGATAGGGACTGGACCTCTGATTTCAACTGCACTAATATAAAGAACTTCCAGGTAAGGAATTCCCTTCTCTAGTATAGGTTCAGCATCTTCTCAGAACTCAGTCTAGGAGAGCTTCCTGGAGCAGAGATGTCAATCACAAAGTCTGTGGCCCACAACATTCCCAAGTATGGCTCAAACCAGATTAAAATGTAATTGGGAAATATTTCACAAAATAAAATACTATATTATATTACATGTTAAAACTTTTGCCAGCAGGGATCCTTATATATGGATTAATGGCTCCTATTTGTATCACTACAGCACTAATTAGATGATGAAATCCTGCCCTATACTAGAGTGCCTCTGTTAGAACTGGACAAGACTAAAAAGGTCATCTGGGATTGGTATTGGAAGGGGAGGGAGTTCATGAAGAGGACCTCGTCACTCATGTCTGCAAGAATTGAAGTGTATGTGTGTGTGTGTGTGTGTGTGTGTGTGTGTGTGTGTGTGTGTTTGTGTGTGTGTGTGTGTGTATATATATTCTTCAGTGAAAGTGCAAGCTACTATGAAATTCTTCAAGGCTGCTTACTGATCCAAGGATCTGTGTCTACAGAAAAAAAATAAAGGTGGGTGCCTTTAACTTGTCCTATTGGGTTCAATTTCACCTTTGGCAAAAATCAGGGCCATCAGCCCATGTCTTGGGTCAAAGATGGGTCTGGGGAATCTGAAAGAAACTAGCTGAGGTGCCCATGAATATCTCACTCTATAACCACCAGGGGGAGGTCCTGAGCAGCCAGAAGGACTACACAGCTCCCCTGACCCCACAATGGTGCTTTCTCATTAGCCACAAGAGTAAAACTGTTTCACTTTTGTCTTTGTATCCAAACCCAGCATCTCACAAGGTGTCTGGCACAAATGCTTGTGGATTACTTACTTGATCTAGTTCAATCTCCTCTCTTTTTTCCATTAAGGAAGAAAGTTAGACTTGAGTCAATCAGCAAGTTGAGTGGCTGAACTTCTTGTGGTCAGTGCTGAACTTGGAATTAGGAAAACCTGGGTTTGAGTCCTACCTGGGATATTTAACTTTGTGACCTCTATAAAGTGTTTTAACTTTCCTCAATTGTAAAATGGGGCTGTTAATACTATATCCCCACAGGGTGTTTTTGTGAGGGTCAAATTTGATAACATACATAAAGCCCTTTGCAAACCTTAGCTAGGCAAGCTCATATCATCATCATTAGATACAGGATATACTTTCTGCCTTCTCACATCCCATCTCGCTCCTAGCCAGGCATCCAGCAGAGAATGGAGTACAATCACAGAATCCTGGACCAGGAACTGGAAGAGGCAACCCAAATCTTCCCACCTAAACTTCTCACCTCAGGGAATTATAGTCTCATTTATTTTCTCCAGACCATTCTAATACTCATGGAAAAAAATAAGACTTGGATAAAAATAACAGAAGCCGATTTCTTTCCATGCCTTTACTATTCCATTTTAATATTTATTTTCTGCCAGATTCTATACAAAAAATAGTCAAATTGTAAGGATGACACCAAGGAAATTTTTCATAGCCTGCCTTCAACACTTACTAGCTGTGTAACCCTAGGCAAGTCACTTCTTTAAGTGTTAAAATAAGGGGGTTCAATTAGAATGATCTTTCAAAGGTCCCTCCCAGTTCTAAGACAAGGATTTTTTTGCCTTTCCATCTGGGAAAGCAATCTTTAATCTTGTCCCCAAAATTTCATCTCAAAGAAAAAGACCTGGAGAATTCAGGAGTGGGCAGGAAGGTCTTAATGGAAGTAACAAGTCTTTACTGAATAAAATATATATATATATATATATATATATATATATATATATATATATATATTTCCTGACTCAAAGGGACAAAAAAAAGAGCAATATCATCACAGATAAAATGGCAGCTCATTTCTTTCTTTCATTTCCCTCTTCCCTCTACTCTGAATCCCTCTCCCTCTCCCTTTTTCTCGGTCTCTGTCTGTCTCTGTCTCTGTCTCTCTCTCACACACACAGAAACACACACACATACACCCCCCCCCACACACCCTTCCAAATTTGCCTCAAGGTTAACTTTTTAAACAATGAGACTTATTGGTCCACTGGGCTGAATGAAGCAGATCAGCTTAATCAACACTGATTATGACAACTTTTAAAAGTATTTTAAAAAATATCCCAACAATTTATTTTGAAAATTAAAAAATTAAAACATCTACACTGAACTTAACTTTAAATAAATGTTCTATGAGACTTGATCCTTTAAACAAGGTGTTTAAAAAGAGTGGGAAAGAGATAATCACACCAGTGTTTGGCCTCTCTGATCTGGAGAACATCTCTTCCCCTGAACAGTTGTGCAAACAGCCACCTATCCAGGAAAAGCAGCACCTGATACTATCTGGGAAGAGCAAAGAAACAGCTAAGAACACTAGACTTGTCTAGCTGCCTCTTGGAAGTGGGATAGGGGCCAAGAAAATTCCTAGAGCTCATGTCTGCTTCTGTTTGTTTACAAGGCTGGGCCCTCTCTGCACCAGATACAAATTCCTCCATAAATTTATGGCAGCTCAGGCACCTGAGTTTTTCTAGGTGTCCCCAATGAGGCAGACCTAGATGCGGGTGGCAAGAGTACAACATACACTGTATTTGATATAATCAAAACAAGCACTATATATATATATATATATGTATATATATATATATATATATGTCAACTGACATTTTTTGAAATCACCTATTCTCAACCTCTTTCTATGGACAATGATTAGGAAGGCCGGTGCTAGGGTTCTTGGTCTCTTTCTTTTATTTGCTTAAAACATGGTCTTTTGCTGTTTAATATGGTTGCCATCACTGGAGTTTTGGTGGTTTTTTAAAATTTCTATCTCCCACCTCTTCACTTCCCTTCTGATTTTTTCTTCTTGCCTCTTCCAGTCCATTCATTCCATTTTCCTTTTCCCAGATCCTCTCCCCTTAACATCTAACCTTCTCTTCTTACCCATTCCCTTACTGGATTTCCCATGGAGTACCTCATACCCAGGTGGAATCATGGAAATGACTTTAATGAGAACTCAGAAGATTGATCAGCCATGGGATATTAATATATCAATATGATTTGAATGGCTAATTCTTTTTGGAATGGATCTGTGATGCCACTGTTATAGGGAACTTCAAGTGAGGAAACTCCCTCTACTCACACAGAAAGCTGCCTGCTCAGTGACTTCAGTTTTTTGAGAGTCTCCTGGGGTTTTGCCAAAGGTCACATGGCCTGTATGTATTGGAGGCTGATTAATTCATTCTTCCCTATGTAAAAGAAAAGCTGCTTTTTGTCAGTTTCCCATTTAGGGAATAACTCAGCTTACAAGGTTGTCCAGATCCTTTGTGAAGGGAAAGTCTAGCTCCTGTAGCTGCTCTCACAGACCAGATTGTTAGATTAGGGAGAAACTAACTCAACAACATTCCCCTGCAATTTTTTTTCCTTTTGCTTCCATGATGGCTCCCCCTCAGCCTCATTATGATCCTCCACATCCCCTTCTCCAACATGCCCAGACATTCCTTTTCACATGACAAGGCTGAAGAAAACAACTGAAGAGAAAAAAATAAAAGATCGTAAATTTTGGATTAAGGAAAATGGGGAAATGGATCCCGGATATATAAAAATTCAAGATTAATGTGGAAATTTCAGAAGTGGGGAAGTGGGGAAAAGTAAGCAGTTGCCTACTGCCAAAGAGCTTGGTTTCTACGAGAGTGTAGATAAAAGATTCTCAGGGTGAACCTCCCACCAAGTGTCAGGAGAATGATGAAAGTCAATTCAAGTTCTCCTGGATTAATCCAGTCATGTCCCATGGACAACCTCACTTTTCTCTTCGGTGCAGGTAACAAAAGCTGTTTGAATATTCAGAACAAAAGAGTTTCATGTCCTAGCAGAATGCGGATTCTGACTTTGCAGCCAGCTCCTTTGAAGGCAAAACTCCATACCCCAAAAGGAGTCAGCCTAGCTTTAGGACTGTGCTGGGTACATAAAGTAGGGTTTTTAAAAAATGGGTCTTTTCTATACAGTTTGGAAGAGTAGGAATTACTCAGGCCCAATCCCACTCCTGATCCATAAACCAACTCAGTTTCTCATTTGAGCCAGTTTGCCCTTCTCCTTAGGAAGGCTTTTGGCTCCCATTCCTAGAGGCTCACCATATTTATACCAAATATAATGCAATCAACTGATTTAGCACACTGCAACGCCCTGGCTCAAGAGATCTGCCAGACTCTGCCGATTAGATAGCTGGGATTACAGACAGACAGACACTCCCATGCAGGCCACACTGGATGGGAGTTAAAAATCCAAACCTCTGAGGATGTTCGTTTCAGCTCCTGCACAGACATGGCTCGTGGGCTTCCAAATCTAGATGCCATCCATTCAAATGTCCAGGGATGGAAAGTGATGGTGTGGGATGAAAGTTGCTGGACATAAACCTATTCTCCCACCAAAATGAGGCTTCAGTTCAACTACAAGTGGTTCACACCCCACCCCATCCCCATTCTTTCCAAACATCTATTCCCTACCAAACATCTTCATTTTCTTAAATAAACAACCAACACACAATCACACACATACACACACAGAAACAAAGGGGGAGGTAGTAGGAATGAAGGAGTGCAAGGGAAATCTTAAAAAATAAAGACCAAGGCTCTACCCAGAAAGAAATTAAACAGCTTGAATTCTAAGTCCCCTGAAAACTGGGGGTAAGTTGTTGAAACAGCTGCTTAATGCTTGTGAGACCCAAAGCCATTTATACATGAACCCAGAACTAGCTACTAGTCATTATGAATGGTGTGTGAAATGGAGGAGACAGACCTTAAGTGACAAACCACTCTTTTTTGCCAGCAAGTGATTATGGTAGTTGAAACTTTTATCCCTAAACACATCAAAGATGTGAGGCAATGGCTTTATCCTCCCCGATTTTTTACTAAAAGACCAATTTCTCTTTCCTGATCCAAATATTTGTGCCCTAGCAGGGTGTGCCACCGGTGGAGGCAAAGAGAGAATGATATCAAACTAATTCTAATCACAAGGCTGCTAGGTATTCAAGTTACTGGAAAAGTCATTGTTTTCTCTATCCTATAGGAGGTAAGAGGGCACCTCCAATAACAGAGAGAGATCTTTTAAAAAATCCTTACAACCAGAGGTAGTCATTTTAACCAACATCTAAAATACAAGTTTCCAGTTATATTGTTATTACAATAATAATATCCTCCTATCCCTTCTACAACCTTCTTTCCTGCAAAGGTACAACAAAGTGCATGAAAAGTTAACCAAAGCAGACCTTTGTGACCAAAGGAGCAACCACGTACTATCTTCAATATCAACATTCACACACATTCATTTTCTTTCATACCCAATTATACACACACATACACACACACATGGCTGTATGTATAGACATTTACAGTATTAGTGACTCTTAAATCCAGTGACATGTGCAGAAGGTGTCAGGTGGCCGCTGCTCTCCCAAGCTCGTCATTGGTCCCACTCCCACCTTGACCCCTACATCTCCTTTCAGTTTTTGATTTCCAGGATTGACGGGTTGTGGTCCAGGATGGCTAGAATGATCTTGTCCATATACTGTCTCAGTCGGTAGTTGATCTCCTCTTGTTCTTTGAGGGCTTCCATAAGCTGAGAGGGACAGGTAAGAGACATTTCATGAAAACCCAGCCTTTTGCAAGCAAAGCCAAAGACCTTCCCCTGTTCTGATCGACCCTAGCCCCCAGACCTCAGCTGAAGCAAACAAGGTATCTAAAAAAGCTAGACTGGGCATGAGTCACAATGGACTGATCAGGTGGGCTAGAAAAGAATTCAAAAATTCTCCTATATTCAAAAACTGAAACACATGGTTTTGGTTAAGAATTCTATTTCAGGAACCTAAAAAGGTTCCTAGCCCTGAAACGGATCATTGCTATGTCATCCAGCAATATTATTCGGGCTAGGAATATGCTACTGGCCCCCAGTTTGGAACCTTGAGGGAACAAATTTAGATCCAGGAAACATCTGAGGGCATTTGGTCCAAACTCTTCATTTTACAGATGATGAAACTAAGGGTCAGTGAGACTAAGTGGGCTACTCAAGACCACAAGACTAGTCTGGTTCAGTAAGAAGATACCTGCCTCTTGTTTTTCAGTTTTAGGGCAGGGAAAGAAAAAGATATTTTAGTAAAAGGGGAGAAGAGAGAGAGAAAAATTTGGAATGCATGGTTTTGCAAAGGTGAATGTTGAAAACTATCCTTGCATGTATTTGGAAAAATAAAATGCTATTATAAAAAATAAAACTTCAAAATGTTGCTATTCAATGTTAAAATTGTTCAAAATGTTCAAAATGTTGCTATTTTTTTTTTGCAAAGGTCAATGTAGAAAAATCACTCATATGTTTTGTAAATAAAAAGCTTTATTAAAAAAAATGTTGCTATTCAATCTGGTACTATGCTCAAAAAGTTATCAAACTGTGCATACCATTTGACACAGCAGTGTTTCTACTGGGCCTATATCCCAAAGAGATTTAAAGGAGGGAAAGGGACCCACATGTGCAGAAATGTTTGTGGCAGCCCTTTTTGTAGTGGCTAGAAACTGGAAATTGAAAGGATGCCCATCAATTGGAGAATGGCTGAATAAATTATGGTATATGAATGTTATGGAATATTATTTTTCTATAAGAAACGACCAGCAGGAGGATTTCAGAGAGGCCTGGAGAGACTTGCATGAACTGATGCTGAGTGAAATCAGCAGAACCAGGAGAACATTATACACAGCAACAAGACTATACGATGATCAATTCTGATGGACATGGTTCTCTTCAACAATGATGTGATTCAAACCAGTTCCTATTGTTCAGCGATGAAGATAGTCATATACATCCAGAGAGAGGCCTGAGGGAACTGAGTTTGAACCACAACATAGCATTTTAACGCTTTCTATGAATATTTCCATGCATTTTGTTTTCCTTCTTAGGTTGTTTTTTTTCTTCTCTCTTTCTAGATCTGAAGTTTCTTGTGCAGTAAGATAACTGTATAGATATGTATACATATATTGGATTTGTCATATAATCTATCCTATTTAGCATGTATTAGATTACCTGTCATCTAGGAGTGGGGGGTGGGGGGAAGGAGGGGAAAAAGTTTTGCAAAAGTCAATGTAGAAAAATCACTCATATGTTTTGTAAATAAAAAGCTTTTAATAATAATAAAAAATGTTGCTATTGTTTATTATTATTTTATGTATTACTACATTGTTAATAAAATGTTATATTGTTATTTAGATCTAAAAATCTATGAAGATGGTAGTTTTAGTCTTTCCCCAGGCAAAGGATAAGAAAGAAAATCAATTCTGAATCAACACTACAAAGAAAAATGCATTTATAAAAACCCTGGGGGACAAGAGGGAGGTTAAAGAAAAAAAGAACATTTTAACTTGAGTTTTCTTGGCAAAATGTGATGACTGCTAATCTTAACCCCTTGTCCCTTGGAGATATGGAGAGTTTCTTAGATCAGAGGTGAGCAATAACGTAGGTCTAGGGGCTGACAAGTCACCCAGAAATGCTTTTTTCTTTTCTTTTCTTTTCTTTCTTTCTTTCTTTTTTGCTTTTTGTTGAGGCATTTGAGGTTAAGTGACTTGCCCAGGGTCACACAGCTAGGGAATTTTCTTTTCTTTTTAAAGAAATACTTTTCTTAAGGACCTAGTGGGAAGCACTGAGGCTCTTTGGGGACCGAGTCCGTCCTTACCTCATCCCGGGAGGCTGAGTCGATCTCGGCTGCCAAAGACTGGGCCTTGGTCTGAGTAGCAAAGAGATTCTTTGCTTCATAAAGACTGAGACTTAAAATCTGCCCATTCAGGTCATCATTCTGATCTCGAAGCTTCTGGTTTTCCTGACAAAAGCATGAGGGAAAGAGAGGAGTTAGAAGTTGTTAATCAATCAATCAATCAACAAGTAGTGAGCAGAACTGAATTAGCCCAAAGGAAATGTGAAACATACAAAATTAGAGAATCCACCCCAAATGTTCGCAGGAACTATTTGTGTCCGACTGGTGACAGAGTATTTCGAACTCGTATCGGTCTCATCAGCCACAGTCAGACATATTGCAACTCAATTCTAACGTAGTGATGTCATTTTGGTCATCTTAATAAACAAAGGACAATAACAGCATCTACTATGCACTAGGCACTGAGCTGTAGCTTGGGATTCAACAATTAAAATGAAAGTCCCTGCCCCCGAGTTTATATCTTTTTGGGAGGGAAATGACTTTCAATCAAAGCATCAAATGATATTTCACAAAGCACCTACTATGTGCCAGACTCTGTGCTAAGCTCTGATAATATAGAGGCAAAAGGCAAACAGTCCCTGCCTTCAAGAAGTTTATATTCTATGCAGAGGAGGTAACCCTCAATCAATCAATATTTCATAAAGCACCTACTATGTGCCATGCTAGGTTTCTCCAAGGAGACTCACAAATCTCATCTCATCAGATCCTCGAAATCTCGAGATAAGGAAGGCATTCCATTTTACAGATGGGGAAACTGAGGTTCAGGAAAGGAAGTTACCCCGGTGTGTCAGAGGTGGAAATCTAAGGCAGGTGAATCCTCCAGGCCTGGCCTTGGATCTCAGCCACTTGGATCCCAACTAATCCAACCTCTTCATTTTATAAATGAGGAACTCCGAGAGTCTCTCATATTGGGTTGCATAGCTGGGACATGTCCCAGGCAGCATTTGAACCCAGAGGCCAGTTTCCTATCTACTATACCACCATGTCACTTCTTTTTTCATTTATTTTTTTAAACTTAATTTATTTTTATTTAAAAGTTTTATGGTGGTGGTGTTGTTTTTAACTACACAATCTCCATAGAACTTTTAAATAGAACTTTAAAGTTTACAAAGCATTTTACACACACTACTGAACTTGACCTTGACAACATCCTACTCTGTGAGGTTTAGCTACCATTATTATTCCCACTTTACAGATGAAGAAATTGAGGCTGAGAGAGATCAGAACCACACAGCTACAAAGTGACTAAGGCAAGATTAAAACTCTGTATGATCTTATTCTTCCTATTAGCCTATATAGGGATGCTACAGAAAGTAACCTGGCTCCCGGTATGTGTGACAGATGCTTCCTTTCTCTGCTCCACCTTAGAAGCAAGGGTTAGGCAATGGAAGCACTCAAAGCTCCCCCCTCCCTCCCCAGCCCCCGGAGTCCACCCACCCTGACTCACCTGCTTAAGCCGCTTAATCTCGTGTTCCAGTTCAATTTCCCGGGCTCTGGCATTAAATTCGCTCATGCTAGAAGAGGAGCTTCGTCCCCGGCCAGGCCGCTCACAGTCCAGTTTATAAAGCTGGAGGTGTTCCAGCTCCTTCCTCAGATCCTCAATGAGCTGTAGGAATGAAAGCCCAAATAGGAAAAGTTCATTTCAATGCAACAAGCACTTATTATGCACCTATTGTGTTCCACTCTACCAAGCGCCAGGTATAAGATTAAAAAAAAAAAAAAAACAAAACAAAAAACCCCAACAACAACCAAAGTCCTTGTCTATTTAGAATTTTATATTCCACAAAACATGGGTAACTCAGAATTATAACACTCAAATTTAGAGAAGGATGGAACCTGAATTTCTTCTCAGTCTCAATCTTCTCACCTGAAAAATGGGAATCAGAATACTTAAAAATCTACTGACCTTCTAGGGCTTGGTCACAGATAAAGGACTTAAAAGACCTGTAGTTCAATCACTCATTTTTACAGATGAGGAAACTGAGGCAAAAAGTGACTTATACCTGCCACTTATAGCTAAGAGTCTCAGGTAGAATTCTAACTCTGGTTTTCCTGATTCTGGGTCCCCTACACCACAGGGTCTCACTCAATGGATTTCTTGGGGAGCCGGTGACTTGGGTGGCTGAGCACCCAGTGACCCACCTCCTGAGTAGCCTCTCGCTCCTTGTGGTATTCTATCCGGTTCTGCCGCAGCTTGTCCATCATCCGCTTGTACAAATCCATCTCGTCCTTCAGCCGGAGACTGGTGTCTTCTAATCGGTCAGACATCCGCTGCCGCTCCTGAAACGAGCGAGACGCCACCACCATTTAGAGGCAGGGCATTGTTGCCAATGGAAATGGGGAAGGGAGCGGGGAGAGAGTCCCTCAAAATCCAAGCCATGGGATGGGTGACCTCTCAACCCATTCCCCCCACTTCCATACCAGATCCTGCCTCGTCTGCCCCATAAAGCAACCGGCAATTGCCAAAACACCAAAGTCAGGAGGGAAATATTTGGAAATCAAGGTAATGTAAAAACACCCACAAAAATTATTTTAAAAAATTCCTTACCTCATCTAATTTCTCTGTTTGGGACTTTAGACGGGTCACCGTGGTCCTTAATTCTGTGTTTTCTTCTTCTAATTGTTGTACCCTGCAGGAAGTGGGAGGCAAAAGGAAAAATCAAGGTCATTTTCACTCATGGACTCACAACTTCAGATTTTGACCCAAAACTACTTGACTTCCTTCCAGAAAAAGACCAAATGCCTAAAACAACAAGTATCTGGCTGTAGGTATAATGGATCTGGCTCTCAGAATCAAACCACCATTTTTTCAATATTGTATCTGCTTTCATTTTTCTCCAAAAAGTCACCTCTTTCAAGAAGTTGCTTCTGATTCCAGCCCTTTCTTGCCTCAGTCTTTGCCCTGGACTTGGAGCACTCTTCATAATTTATATTAAATCCTCCCACATCTCCCCAATATGCTCTTTCCTTAGGGGTCTTCCCTGATGTCTCACTAGTGCATCTCCAAAGCAAAGCTGACTCTGGCAACTGTCAATCAAGCTGGGAAGACTTCCTGCTCAGACCAGGTCAAAGAATCAGTCTCACTAAATTCAACCAGGTTTATTACTGAGTTGGCCAAGGGAAATTTATTTTTTAAGACTCAGAAACTCAGAGTAACCATTTATTAAACTAGTTTTGTCAAAAGGAGGTACACAAGTGGAGTGTGTGCACCGATTCATTGATCCTGGAAGTATTAAAGGAATTATATAGGTCCTTAAACTCCAGCAAGGGGAGGAACTGTGTCTGACAACCATCTCTGTATCAACACCCCAGGAGCCTGCAGATGTAAGAATGTAATTTTTAAAATGGCTGTTGAATTAAATTGAAGTTGAAATGAAATTAAAGTTGAATTAAAATGATACCGATGCTCCTGTGGGAGAATAGCTGATAGATTAGCACTTCAAATCCTAGAACTTGGACTATATATCATTGAAATCTCTATTTGTTTAATAAAAGAGCATCCGCAGCCCAGAGAGGGAAGGTTCTTTGCCCACAGCCACACAGAGTCAGTGGCCACTTTGGGACTAGAACTGTGGATTCCCTGTTTTCAGTTCAGAGATTTCCTTCCATTGCTGCCTCTTACCAAGAGGTCAGGAGGGAACAGCTGGGATTAAGAGCACAACCGAAACTCTTGGAAACCAGCCTCCAGGGTGGAGATTAAAAATAGGATCTGGGTTGTTAAAGTAAATAAACAAATCCATAGGTTCCCAGGGGCACAATTCGTGCTAGGTACTAAGGGACATGGGGGAGATGCTGCTCTCCAACTTGAAATCCTAGTCCACCATAACTGTTTCCCCAGAAATGTTATGGTAGGACACAGGAGATTGTGTGTTGGATTTAGGAGAACCTGAGTTCAAATCCCCCTTCTGATACTTCTTCCTAGATGGGTGATGTTAAGGGAATTACTTAACCAGTGACTCATCAAAGCTGGGATTTAAGTCCAAATCTTCTGATTCTAAAGAGAATATATTTGTTCCCCTGTATCATGGTTTTTCCATCAAAAAAGTGTTAACTCTTTTTTAAGATTTCTTTATTATTCTTGGGGTTTTTGGCCTGCAACATGGAGAGGTTTTGAATGAATGCATATGTATAATCTATAACAAATTGTTTGCCTCTTCAAGGTGGGAGGAAGAGAATCTGAAACTCAAAAAAAATTTTTTTTAAATGTAAAAAAATTTTTGCTTAAATGTACTTGAAATTTTTTTTAAAAAAGTATTAATTTTACTCAATTCTATTTCTTCCTATTTGCAAAAATAAACAAAAACTTGACCTCAAAAACCAAACATCTAACTTTGCACATGATGTGACCACATCATCTTAAAAGGATGCTTCTTAGTAGGAACACTATTGTTTTTAATTCTTGATATAGTCAGAACTGAATATGATCACAACTACTTCAAAGTTCTTTTGAGTCAAAATAATTTTGAAAGCCTGAATTTCTCCAGCTGATGAAATGAGCTCACCACACTTCCAACGTACTCCTTGTAAAAGCGCACTGCCCACCTCCCAAACGGAGAGAGCAAAGAATGTGTTTTACTATATTTATTTGTTAACAAGTTTTTTTATTTCAAAATAGGCTGAGAAAATAATTTTGCTCACTGAATATTGAATTTTTAAATTTTTTTTTGGCATTTTTTGGGCTGTAGCCACTTTTAACTGAAATCCACATGGCTGTGCTGTTCAAAGCCCCATAATAACTTCTAAAAGGAAAGGACATTTAGGAATTTCTGCAGCAGGATCTTCGTTTAGGGGCAAGGTCTGAACTCAGGTCTTAGGATTCTAAGCAGAGAGCTCTTTGCGCTGTAGAAGCTGTCTCTGGTGGGTGAGATGAGTTAAGGAGGAATGGGTACAATCCTCGACCCTGGCTTCTCTATCTGGCATCACGAAAGCAGGAGCTGGTTGGGAAGAAGCCAGACTGTCTTTGCCAACATCAATCAGTCCACCCAGGAACGGGATGAGCTTTGGAGGCTCCAGCATGGGAGGATAGAGAGACTTCAGGCTGCTTTGTGCAGAAGACTAAAGGCTGATCTTTTCAGCATCAAAGGCAACCCACAGAGAGGCAGCTTCTTGCCTTCTTCAGAAGGTCTGCCCTCCTAATAGCCCACCTGGGGAATCAGAGAACTTTAGAACTGAGGGAACATTTAGCCACAGCTGCCTCATTTGAAATGTGCAGAAATAAAAATGCAGAAAATGGAAAGCACTCAACTCAAGGTACCATATCAAGAGTGCTTTCAGATTTACAATCTAATGGGGGAGACAGCATAAAAGCTGATATAAAAACCAAGCTCTTTACAGTATAAGTAGGAGATAATTATAAGAGGGAAGGTTCTGGAATGGGGGAATATTTAGCCCCAATTTTCTCATTTGAAACGTGCAGAAATAAAAATGCAGAAAATGGAAAGCACTCACTCAAGGTCCCATATCAAGAGTGCTTTCAGATTTGCAATCTAATGGGGGAGACAACATGAAAGCTGATATATATATATAAAATCAAGCTCTTTACAGGACAAGTAGGAGATAATTAACATAGGGAAGGCACTGGAATTAAGAGGGGCTGGGTAAGGCTTCCTGTAGGAGGCTGGATTTTAGTTAGGACTTAAAGGAAGCCAGGGTGGTCAGTGGTCAGTGTGGAAGGGGACAGATGGGAGAAGACGGCCACGACCAAGAGATGTTGGGTCTTGGTGAGATTGAAAGAAATGCTACCAGCCCTACAGATGCATTTTCCCAATTTAAATAGGCCCAGAGTGCCACCTTGTAAGTGAGCTCCACAGCAGAGAAAGCCCTGCTCTGGATGTGAGGAGAGCATCATAGGGCTCTGCCCCCAGTGTACCCAGGTGCCCTTGAAAAAGTAATTTCCCAGGTTCTAAAATGGGGGTATTTTTGGCTTCTTCTTAACTTACATGGAGAGGGCGAGGGTTCAGTGGATCATAAATGTAAGAAGATTTTAAGTTCCGAGCATTATCACCAGTAGAATGGAAACTCTGATGCCTCAGTCTTCTCATCTGTAAAATGGAACTAATACATACGGTCACCCATCTCACTGGGTCACTGCGAGGGCCAAATGTACATGAAGTATTTTTGCTAATTGTTAATCACTGTATCAATGGCATTATTGATTTCACCCAGTATCCAAAACATCATCTGTGGGACTGACAAGCCACAGATTCACCGAAAGTCAGAGAGGGAGTGAGACGCGCACATGCACACCTTGTGTTTAGCAGCTCGATCTCGGTGCCTTTCTCCTTTTCAAGCTTGCTGAATAATTCCCGATGCCGTTTGATCTCCTCCTCCAGGGTCTGCTCTGCTGTTGTCTCCTGGTCTTTCATGATCTCTTCCAGCTCATGTACCCTGCAGGGGGGGCAGCCACTGGGGTCAAAGGGGGCTTCTGACATTAACATGCTCTCTGCTGCCCTCTTGCCATCACCCCCCAGGACAGCCTAGCAGCCTCCATCCTCCCATCTTCCCAGGAAGGGGACATAGGTATGAAAATACCTGTGGACGAGCTGTGTGTTTTCTTGTTTTAATTTACTCTTCAGATCTCCATTGGTCAGACTGTCATTTTCCAGTTCGGTCACCTTTTTCTCCAAGAAGCTCACCTACACAACGAAAAAATCGGAGTGGATAGATTTAGGGGACGGAGCATCGCAGGCTTGGATGTGGCTGAAAAAGGCAGAAGGAACGCAGGTCCCCCTTGCAGGATTGGGCAGGTGTGTACAATTGTGTGCATCCCTCTCCTGACCCACCTCCCAGCAGGTACTTCATAAGTTTTCTTGCTGAACTGACTTCCCTAGGAACTTATTACAGTGCCCCAGGGTTTCCAGTGGTTTGGGATATCGCGGTTAGCATCTGTAGCCCCTTCTATGTCGCACCCCATCCCACAAGGTAAACAGTTCAGACTCCCTTCAGAAGCCCCCAGAGTCCTACAAAGGTACATCCTTACCTTTTCTGTGAGGTCATTATCACAGGAGTCAATGCTGTCCCGGAACAGGTCCTCGGTGCTGCCGTTACTACTGCTGAAGTTGCTGTTGTGCATGAGTTGTCTGTGAATGGCAAAGTGGAAGCTGCTTAAGGGCAGGAAATAGTTTTCCTCTGTGTCTTTTAGTCTAGAGACAGAGACTGGGCCCGTGACCTCCTCAGTTAGAGAACTGCTTGGAGAGGAAAAAAACTCCCTAGTCTTAGAGTTGTCAGAGGCACCGAGATACTGAGTCAACTGGTCCTGTCCAAGGTTCCACCACCAGGTCTTGAACTCATGCTCTCCTGGCCCTGAAGCCAGCTCTCCAATTATTGCTCCATTATGTGTGGGTGCCCAATATGCTTAAAGTTCACATATGAGACTGATGATGGCAGAAGAGGTAGCTTTTATGTGCCAGGGAAGCTTCCCATTCAGCTGTGGGTATACCCAATACTTGGAAGGATACAGCCATGAAGGTCTAAAGCCCCCAAGCCAATGAGTGAGTAGACCATCTCTATGGTCCCATACCTGGAAGTTATTCTTCCTTTCATTATATTTTTATGAACTGGGGGCAGCTAAGTGGTGCAGTAGATAGAGCACCAGCCCTGAAGTCAGGAGGACCTGAGTTCAAATCTGGTCTCAGACACTTAACATTCCCTAGCTGTGTGACCCTGGGCAAGTCACTTAACTCCAATTGCCTCAGGGGAAAAAAAGATTGTTCTATATTTTTATGAACCCAGTTACCCTAAGGAATTTCAAAAGACTCTACATGTTTGCTGCCACAAATAGACATCAATACAAGTTAGGACTCCTGAACCAACAATCAAAGATTTAGAGGTGGCAGGAACCTGGAGTGGTCACCTTGCCCAAGGTATTTTTTTTTTATATATGATGAGGTAGAGGGCCAGAAAGGTCCTGGGACTGACACACATTCACACACACAGTGGTCAGTGTTTCAAAAACAAGTGCTTTTTCCTCATATCATAATCTCGAAAAATCTTACACTAATCTAAATAACCTTAAAAAGCTAAAATAACTTTTTAAAAAGACTTTCAGAAAGGAAAAAAAATCAACTTGATAACCTTAAAAAGCTAAAATAACTTTTTAAAGAGACTTTCAGAAAGGAAAAAAAATCAACTTGATAACCTTAAAAAGCTAAAATAAC
>JAJPUD010000329.1:623329-761900 GCA_023553655.1 Myrmecobius fasciatus | reverse complement strand
TCCATAGAGATAATGTCTGATGTGAGATTTGAATTCGAAACCTCCTGACTCCAGGGTTACCCTGAGGAGGATGGAGATCATGTAGCTATTGTGGCAAAAGTCATATTTGAACTCACATGTTCCTGTCTCCAGTTTCAGTGCTCCACGCACTCTGCTACCTATCCTGTTGAGGAGAGAAAACTTGAATTCCCTCTTCTACCCTGAGAAGGCTCAGGGCAACTCCTCCAGACCACCAAAGGAGGAAAAGTCTGAACCTTTTAGTTATTGGTTTTGTAAGCATTCTCAGCTCCAGCTCAGAAGCTAAATGAAGGATCCCCCTTTATGATGTTGCAAAGTAACTGAAAACCTCCAGGTACTTGGAATTAGGGAACAAGATATCAGCCTTTTCCAACAGAAGGTGCCCTAGCTTCTTCCTTGTGGCAACAGGTGGAGCATCCCTTATGCTCAGAAGGCAGTGCTTCCATTGCTTCGGGACTTTTTTATAGGTCTGACTTGATTTAGTAGGACTTAGTAGGATCTGGTTACAAAGTGCTTTCACATACTTTATCTCATTTTGGTCATTCTAAGAGCCCCATTAGATAGCTAGTACAAATTATTCCCACTTTATAGAAAAGGAAACAGAGCTTTAGAGAAGTTAAGTGATTTTGGCCATTGGTAAACTGGTCTAAGGATTTGGAAAGCAGTTTGGACTTACTTACACAAGAAATGTGCCTTTTAAACCCTTCAAATTCTTAGATCTTGTGATCCCATTTCACTGCATAAACCTCCAAGGTCAAAAACAGAATGAAAGGTCCTATATATACAAAAATAATCATAGCAACATTTTTATAGTAACAACATTATTGTAGTAATACAAAGTATTTGCCAACATATGGGACAAAAACTGAGAAAGTATGGTATTTGAATATAATAGTTTATTGTATAATAAAAAATATGAATGTGAGATACTTTGGAGAAACATAAGAAGACTTACATGAATTTATGTAGAGCAAAGAAAGCAGAACCAGGAGAACTTTATATATAATGTCTACAATAAGGCAACTGAACTCAATTGCAATGACCCAAAGAACATAGGAGAACACATACTTTGCTCTTCTTGGGTGTTTCCAATGCGAATCAGATGAGATTGTTTTGAGAAAAGGAAAAGAGTCATATGCACACACTCAAAAATTACAGCAACATTCTTTAGAGTAGCACAGGATTAGAAACAAAGTCCTCTCCAGGGTACAATGAGAATATGGAGAACCAGAGGTTCCAGGCCCTGAAAGGGAGCCTCATGGTAGTCCCTGGTCTGAGCAAAGGAGTTGGAGTAGATGGTCTATGGATCCTGGGGAGGGGGACCACAGCACCACATCTTGGGAGACCTGTGCTAGTGGATCCCTGTTAAAGAACTGATGATGTTTAGATAGAGATATGGAAAAAAATTGGACCTTTGGTTTAATTGAAATAGGGAGCTCACAGATGAGGGAAGGCCTTCTAACAATGCAGCTTGGCAATTTCTTTGCCATTTATCGTTTTCCAGTATTAATTAAAAGCACTAAGATTGTGTGATTTGCTCAGGATGGTAGAGAGTGTGTGAACCAATATTTTCCTGATTGCTGGCTCTCTATCAACTTATACCAGTCACTTCTTTATATTTTTTATTAAAGCTTTTTATTTTATTTTTGCTGAGGTAATTGAGGTTAAATGACTTTCCCAGGGTCACACAGCAGGAAATGTTAAGTGTCTGAATTCAGGGCCTCCTGACTCAGGACTGATGCTCTGCTCACTGCACCACTTAGCTGCCCCAGCTTTTTATTTTCAAAATATATGCATAGATAATTTTTTAACATTGACCCTTGCAAAACCTGGTGTTCCAAATTCCCCTCCCCTTTGTCCCCACTCCCTCCCCTAGATGGTGGGTAATCCAATATATGTGAAACATGTTAAAATATGTTAAATCCAATATATGTATACTAATCACTTTAAAAAAAAGCATAATAAAAACGAAAAAAAAATCCCATCTCATATTATACTAAGAATAAACTGAGTCCTTTGGGCACTAGGTGGTGCTATGGGTAGAGAACAGGGAGTCAGGCTGATTCATTGGAGTCCAAGTTTGACCTAAGATACCTAGCTGTATGATGTTGGGCCAATCACTTAACTCTGTTTATCTCCATTTCTTCTTCTGTAAAATGAGCAGTCGATGAAACTTGCAAACCCTTCCATGATCTTTGCTAAGAAACCCCAAATGGGGTTAAAAGTAGCTGTAAATGACTGACCAACAACTGAACAGCCTTTTACAGATGCACCAATGTCAGATCCCAGGTATCCTAGAATCAAGCTACTAATCAAGATTCATGCTGGGGTCTGTCCAATGCTCCCCCCATGGTTCTGCCTCGGGATTCATCTGTCCCTTCTCTCCGCCTTTGGGGGAAGTGACCTAGTCTGACCAGACTGTCCCAGTCTGTATCTAATCAGGGACTGAATTGTGCTATCTGGATGATAAATACTATGGGGGATTCTTTTTTTTTTTTTTTTTGCACTGCATGAAATGTGAATGCTTCTAAAGTAATACACAAAGAAGTTTTTGTTTGTATGTGCTTTGTCTCCCCCAGAAAATGGACAACTACACCCAGCAGGCACTCAACCCAAGGGACTGACCAAAGCAAGAAAGCACGAAGGACAGAGGAAGAAGTGGCTGGAGCCACTGGACTGTAAGAATTTAGGGGGAGGGATCTTGGGAATCTTTTAGTCCACATCCTTGTCTCATAGATGGGGAAACTGAGGAACAGATGTAAAGTGCCTTGCCCTAGATCACAAGGGTATTAAATGGTGGAGTTGGGATTGGAACCCGTGATATCCTTCATTTTATGGTTGGAAAAATTGAGAAGGAGAAGTAGAGGGAAGTGTGTTCTTGGACCTATAGCTAGGAAGTAGCAGATGTAGGCGGCTAGATGGCCCAGGATAGAGTGCCAGGCAACAAATGGATGTCAACTCCCACCTGGTGGCTCAGATTCTGGGTCCTTCCCCTCTGTCAGGCTGTCTCTGCTTTCAGCCCAATTCAGGCCCACGGCTGCCTTGCCCACAGAAGCCGCACTGACCCTCCTCTCCCCCTCTCCCAAGTTGTTCTATCCCTGGGGTGATAAACTCTCTGTGACCCAGTGGGGGACCGAGTCTCACCTGAGAAAATAAGGGCATTTCTCTTAAGGCCTCTGACTCAGCAGACCCAAATCCACCCCAGGTGCAGGGACAATGCTTGTCATCCAGGTCCTGATCCCAGACTTAGACTACTTAACCAGCATTGTCACTTAATGGGATCACAGCCTGGAAATGTCCTATGGTGACCTTGCTGCACTTTCCCAAGGGAAGCACTGACACCGTCACCATTCTGGCCAGGTTGTCCTGAATAGGACACACTTGTCCAGGGTGAGCACACACAAGCAGATCCATACATAAACACACTCAGTCACTCAAAGCTGGGGAACATCTATGGGTGGAACAGGAAAAACAAAAGAGGAAGAGAGGACTGAGAACTGGGTACCAGGAGGCGATTAGGAGAATGGAGTTAGGTGGTTTTTGCCAGGGAGTGGCCATATTCTGGTTGGGGGCCAGGATATTCAAGAAGGCCCCCAATAAGGCAGAGTTCAGTCCTCTGAGCTCATACTATGATTATATTTCTTGTTGTTTGGTCCTTTTAGTCATGTCTGACTTTCTGTGACCCCATTTGGAGTTTTCTTGGCAAAGATCCTGGAGGAGTTTGCAATTTACTTCTCCAGCTCATTTTACAGATGAGGAAACTAAGGCAAACAGAACTAAGTGACTTGCCCTGGGTCACATGAGTATCTGAAGCTGGATTTGAATTCAGGCCTTCTTAACTCCAGTCTGGGCACTCTATCCACTGCACCAATTGTGCCCAATTATAACACACTACTACTATAACTGATTACCACAACATACTAAGATTCTGTGATTTGATTTGGTGGAGAGCCAGTGTAGGTTTTTAAGCAGGGAAATCACACAACAAAAACCATATCTTCAGAAGGGGCAACCCCAGAAGGGGCTCTCCCTTTTTTCTTTTTTTTGGTCCTAGAGTTCCCTTTCAGGCAATCCATCCAGCACCCCACTGTACGTGGATGAGAATCTCAGCCTTCGGCCCAAGTTCCCGGAAGGAGCCCTCCACCCCTAGAGCCCTGGTATCTCCAGACCTTGGGAGGAATGTTTATCGAAGAATTGTTTATATGGCCGCCTCTCCTTCCCCGCAGACAGCAGATATAATATCAGGGACTGCTCAGGCAGGGCCATTGTCCCACTTCTCAGTGGGGAGGCAATGTGCTTAGCTTATTTCCCCGAAACATAAACTCCCAGAGATAAGACATCGTTCTGGCTAGACGCTATTTTCCGTGGGGCCAAGAGGACATTTAATCCGGCTACATCTACAAGGCCCTGTTTACTAAGGAAAGCCATTCAAATAAATTTATGGTCCATATTGTCCTGTTTGGGGGTGGAGTGGGGGGTGTTTGGGAACTCAATCTGACATCAGGGACTTGATGCTTTATCTCCAGCAGAGGGCACTATCTATCAACGAGTTGGGCCACTTTTTTTTTTTTTTTTTTTTGTCCCTGACATTAGCAAAAAACCCCTGATTTGCACAGAATTGTAGAGTTCATTTCTTCCAGAGGTCCTTAATCCTTTTTTTGTGTCATTGACCCCATTGAAAATCTGGTGAAGTTTACAGCCCCCTTCTCAGAGTCATGTTTGTAAAGGTATGATATAAAATAAAGAATTATGAAGAAAATCAATTTATTGAAGTACAGTATACATATGTTTGTATAAATATATATGTATGTATATACATATACATATATATGTAAATTAATCACCCTTAGGAAACCCTGATCTAGGCCAATTAGATTATTTTACAAGGGGAAAATTGAGACCCAGGAAATCTGGGTGAATCAATACTTCTTGTAGCCTAATTTCTTCCTCTATAAGATAGGTGGCCTATACTTCAAGGGCTCTTCCCTCATTGCCAGTTTTGTTAGGACCTTATTCTATGAAATGTTAAGGGATTTGCCCAAAATTCTGTGGGTTAGTAACAGAGTCCCTCAGACTCTGGATCCTAAGAACAAGGTTCTTTACAATATGTCACCTTGCATACTATTTTGATTCTAACTTCAAGACCCTTGACCATAAGAATCAACTCTGGGCAAATTTCTAAATTAGATGGTTTATCTTTGGATCCAAGTGTCCCCTATTTCTTCTCATCTTCACCTTCTTTATATTTCTCCTGATATCTTCCCCTGCAACATAGATCCCAGATCTTTCCAACATAGATTCCAGATCCATATATCTTTCCAATATATATCCCAGATGTTCAATGCTCTTTGACTGACTAGACTCTCTTCTCTATAGGCACTTAACACTGACCTATTGTCCCTAGAGGATAAAATAGATTGCAGTCTGGACCTGGAATCAGAAAGTCTCCTCTTGCTGAGTTTAAATCCAATCTCAGACATTTACTAGCTGTATGATCCTGGGCAAGTCACTTAATCCTGTTTGCCTCAGTTTCCTCATCTGTAAAATGAGCTGGAGAAGGAAATGACAAATCCCTCTAGTATCTTTGCCAAGAAAACTCCAAATGGTATCATCAAGAGATGAACATAACTGAAATGACTGAATAACAATTCTAGGCTAGATTTCCATACTCTAGGACTTTACTAACCTTCTCCTTCCATACCCTTTTATTAACCTTATCTGTCCAGTTTTTACTGTTGCCTGCTCTCCAAGGTTACAGCTAATCTAACAAACAAATCTATGCTAACAGATGTGGCTGAGTTGCCTGGTCTCTGAGATAATATATATCTTTTCATTTTAAACAAGAACTTTCTGGAAACAACTACCTCTCTCATGCCATGTTATCACTATGGACCTCTTTTGTAGTTATTTTTCATTTGTCTTAACTCTTTACCAGAATGAAAGCTTTTTATTAATGTTGTGTATAGAACTATGCACAAGATACAGTACAACAGAGGAATATGGTAGCAGCTTCTAGTCACCATAGAGCACATTGCAAGTTTTGGATACTTGTCTTACCTTCTTGTTTCCGAGTTATTTTCAGTCATATCTGACTCCTCATGACTCCATTTGCAGTTTCCTTGGCAGAGATCAATATCTCTGCCAAGTTGAGTGATTTGCCATTTCCTTCTCTAGCTCATTTGAAGCAACAGGGTTAGGTGACTTGCCCAGTGTCACTCAACTATTAAGTGTCTGAGGTCAGATTTGAATTCCTGAAGAGGAGTCTTTTTTGACTCCAGGTCTGGCCTTCTAACCACTTAGCTGCCCCAAATACCAGAGCTGAGGCATGAACCCTTATCTCCGGTGCTCTTTCCACTAACCACACCACCTCTCTTTGATGAATTTCTTCCTTTAGATCCTAGCATCTCTATGGTCTGTGGTGGTAGTCCAGAGCTCAGTCTTTGTAATTGTCTTGATTTCTACATTGTCTTGTCGTGTTTTTTTATTTTATGAAAGACTGTAAGATTAGAGTTGGAAAGAATTTAGAAATTTTCTAATCAATTCACTCATTTTACAAAGAAGGAAACTGAGGTCTATAGATGGGAAGTGACATCCAAGACCCCATTGACCACTAACTGCAAATCTAGTTCGGTATCCACTACACGCACTGCTTCCCAGTGTGTAGGAGTACATTAATCTCCCAATTAGATGGTAAACTACCTGAAAGCAGGGATGACTTTAATGTTGGTTTTCTTCTGTATTTCCTCCATTTCTGGTCCAATGCTGGGTACCCAGTTGGTATTCAGTAAATACCTGTTGATTGTTGGATTGTCCTAAGCATTTTAGATACTCTGCCCCTGATGACCCAGAAGGGGCCAGAGAGGGAAAGGTCCCCACCTGGTCTGAAAAAGTGGGCATGTGGTACTGTGGGACACGTGATACAGTGGAGACAAACCACTGCATGAATATTCCTCCCCAACACAGACACAATTATAATTGTTACTTGGCCTTGGAATATAGCATAGGCTTCTTTGGCAAAGAGATGTCTCAGGTGATGACTTCTATCTCTCCACATCCTTCTTCCCCTGACCAACAGTCATGAGCAATGGCATAGTATTATGGAAGCAGAATTGATCCAGAGTCAGATGACAGATGTAAATCACCTCACTCCACTTTGTCTCAACTTCCTCATCTAGAAAATGTGGACAATATCTTTTGCCCCTCATAGGGTGCTGTTGTGAGAAAAATACTTTGTAAATTTAAAAGTATTATATGAATGGAAAGGAAAGGAAAAGAAGGAGCTGTTCTAGGACCCAGGAGAACTAAAATCTCTCTAGGTTGGGCGTACAGGGGCTGAGTGGGCCTGGTAGCTGAATGGAAGGAGGAGTGGGCTTGGTGCCTGGTGCCTACATTGCAGAGATTCCTGACTTCTTACAGACTAAATGTTGCATTCACAAGGTGTGATTACATCATCTGCACCTCAGCACCTGGGGACCCAGGCAGGCCAGGAAAGCTTTGGAACCAGCTTCAGCAAAGGCCTCCATCGGCCTGCCCCATCCTCCCTTCTGCTTACTCACTGAAATTAGAGAGTGGTACTGGGAAAACTGGAGGTGAGTCTGTTTGTTGTCTCCATGCATGCTACGGATTAGCCACAGAAGCCTACTTGTGGTTCCTTACGTCCTATATTCCATTTTTGGTCTTCATACCTTATCCCCTTTGCCTAGGGTACTCTCCCCCTTCACCTCTGGCTTCTTAAACTGTTTATTGTTGTTATTTAGTTGTGTCCAATCCCATTTGGGGTTTTCTTGGCAAAGATACTGGAGAGGTTTGCCATTTCCTTCTCCTGTTCATTTCACAGATGAGGAAACTGAGGCAGACAGGGTTAAGTGACTTGTCCAGAGTCACACAGCTAGTGTCTGAGGTCAGATTTGAACTCAGGAGGAGGAGTCTTCTTCCTGACTTCAAGGCTGGCACTCTATCCCTTTTGCCACCTAGCCACCCTTGATTATTCCCCCCCTTGCCTTCAAGACAGCTCATTTATCACCTTCTGCAAGAAGTGTTTCCAGTCTCTCCCCAGATGCTGGTGCCGTCCACTCTAAGGTTATGTTGTATCTATTTTGTATCTTTCTGCAAGCTGAATGTACTGTTAGATTGTAAACTCTCTTGTTTTCTGTTTCTCTGTATCAATAACTCTCAGCCCAATGCCTAGCAGTTAAAAAGAGCTTAATAAATGCTTGTTGATTTGATCAATGTAATAATGATCTCAAAGGAATGATGATAAAGCGCTACCCACCTCCTGACAGAGAGGCGCAATGGACTCAAGACATTTTTGGATGACAAAATGTAGAATTTATTCTACTTGAATATAACATTTGTTATATATTTTTGTTTTTGTGTTTTGTGTTGTTTTCTCCAATTGGGAGAGGATGGGAGTACTAGAGAAAATGTTTCCCCTCAAAAAAAGAAAGATGGAAAAAAAGGTCACTAAAGCATTTTTTAATACATAGAAAACTCTTAAAATAATTATTATAAAGCATGGTTTTGGGGGCAATAGGGCAGTGGCTAGGCAATATAGAGACAAAGGAAACTAACAAAAAGTTATTATTTAAAAAGCACTGAAGGAAGGCTGGAAGGAAATAAACAATCAGGACAGCTTTGAAAGTTGTGTTCTGGAAAACTGTAAGGACAAACAATTTTGAAAAGCTTAGGAACTCTGTTTAATACCATGACACCAGTCCAAGGACTCATGATAAAAAGATGTTATCCACTTTTCCATGATAATTCAGGTGATAGATTCAGAATACAGATCGAGGCAGATCCATATTGATGGGCAAGCTGCCATGGTCAGTAGGGAATTTTTGTTTTGGTTGACTATTCGTGTTATTACAGGTTTTGTTTTTCTTGTTGTTCTCAGTGGGAATTGGGAAGGGAGGGCATGGAAGGGAGAGGACAAAAACTCAAAATAAAATAAAATAGAGCTTTAAAAATTTTTGACAAAAAGGGAAAGTTGTACCTTGGATTTATTATATACTTAAGAGAAAAAGCAAGTTTTGTGTACAATCATCTTTTCCTCTTCTACATTGTGTATATAAATGCTCATTTTACTTGCGGTTTATTAAATTCAGAATGAATGAATGAATCAATCAATCAATAAATGCCTGTTTATTGTTGATTAAAAGACTGGAGAGAAGCTGAGCAGGGTACCAAGAAGGGCATCATTCAGTCCCATGCAGGATTTCTGAATGTTCAGTTACTATTATGATTTCACATAGTGAATTGGGAGGTAAGGAAGAGATAGTATGAATATAACACCTCAATTATATATTTACTACATAGTAATTTGTTTTATTTGGTCCCTATCTATGATTTTATTGGTTTAGGGATCCTAGTGAATAAATGCTTCACCAATGCAGATGAGCAATTTTTTTTTTTTTTTTTTTTGCAATTTATGACAGGTATTGCCTGTGGAATTGAGAGATAAGCTAATTTTCTCAGGTTCACAATCCAGTGTGTGACAGGAACTTGCACATTCAGGTCTTCCTGTAAATTATTTTCCATTTATCCTGTGTTTAACTTGTTTTGTTTGAATGTTGTCTTTTCTGTTAGATCTAAGTTCCTCGAGGACAGGGACTATCTTTTATCTTTTTTTGTATCCCTGGTGCTTAACAAGTGTCTGGCATATGATATTATGTTTTTCAATCATGTCTGACTCTTTGTGATCCCTTTTGGGTTTTCTTGGCAAAAAATGGCAAAACATTTCTTTTTTCAGCTTATTTTATAGATGAGGAAACTGAGGCAAGGTTAAGTATACCTAGGGTCACAAAGTTAGTAAGTATCTAAGGTCAGATTTGAACTCAAGATAAGGCTTTCTGACTCCAGACCTAGTATTCTATCCACTATACTACCTAACTGCTCTGGCACATACATGGCAGACACTTAATAAATGTTTATTGATTGATTGATTGATTTTGTAGAAAGAGACAGAGATAAGGGGTGGTGGATGGGAGCAGAGTATAGAGACAGGGTGTCCCAGACAATACCAAGAGTTCTGGTATGGTTGATGAGACTGTCTTCCAGCTCAGACTAATGAATTATAGCAAATTCTAGTGTAACTATGAATGATTTTTTAAATTATTATAGCATTTATTGCCAAGAAGTTCTTCCCTATGCCCAACTAAAATGCTTCATGCTATGTAGCTTTTCTCAAAAGATGTGACAAATAGCTAGTCCTCATCTTTCATAGAATTTGTCTTCCCAGTCTCAATCCTTAACTTCATTTTTCATTTTACCCCCAGTGGCTTACAGCTCAGCACTAACACTTCCCTAGGGCAATATTAAAATCTGAGGTCAACTTCCCTCTGCTGACTAGAATGTTTCCACCGCCATTTTCTCTAGGGGCTTTGTGAATGAAAGTTGAGATTAATATCAGATCTGAGGAATAGAAGATCAAAAATATAAAGACAATTTGGGCACAGCTTCTCCCATCTCTTCTCTGATTGATTTGAGAATTCCCTCTCCAGCTTGCTGAATATTTTGAGATAAAAGGTAAAAATGTCAGGGTCTCTGTTAAGGTATTAATTCTCTTGATTGGGGAAAAAGGAGAGATATATTTGGAAATGAAAGTAATATCTTTAAAAGTTATCAATGAAAAAATTTAGAAAGAATAGTAGAAAGAAAGAAGGGGAGAGAGAGGAAGAAAAGAAAAGAAGGAAGAAAAAAAAGAAAAAAGGAAGGAACTAGGGAAGAAAAAAAGAAAGAAGAAAGGAAAGGGGAGAGGAAAAGCAGGAGAGGAGAAAGGAAAGTTTAGATCTCAGCCACTAATTATCTTAAGAACTTGAACAAATCACTTTCCTCCTTTGGGACTTGGTTTTTACAATAATAAAACCAGAGAATTGGAATAGATTCTATGATTCTTTTCTTTCATCCTCCAACAGAAAAAAATGGGAATGGAATGAATTCTTGTTCTTACCTCCCAACAAGGACATCATTATTTCCCTTTACAATTCCCTTCTTTAGGGACTTCCAGGATATGTATACATATTTTTTCATTTTTTATTGATATCTTTTATTTTCACATCACTTTCATTTCTAAATATATTACTCTCCATTCCCTCTCCAAAGAGCCATCTTTTTTTTTTTAAAGGGGAAAGAAAAATGCAGTTTGGCAAAGCTAACCTCAACTGTGTTTTGTGGTATATATAATATTCCACATTCATAATCCTATATGTCCGTACAAAGAGAGACATATATCTGCATTTTAAGGCAGCTCTGACTGGCATCTAGTATCTATTTTTAAAGATAAACCTTCATCCCCTTTGTTGGGGGAGGTTGAATCCTAAACTTGTAACCACATTTTGGGGAGAGGATCTTTTCTCAAAAAGTCTCCCAGGTAGGATGAAAAGAATGGGAGAAAAACTCAATGTATTTGAGGTGAAGATAGAGGTATAATTTTTAAAGATACCTTTTTTCAAAAGTCGTCAACTAAAACTAGATCTAGAGGTGGAATTACCTGTATTGCCACTTCATTAGCATGTATAATAGGGACTTGGTCTCTTAGGTAACTGTGTGGATATGTAGAATATATAGCCCAGAAATTCCAGACAGGTCAGCCCTTAGAGATATACTGTACCATACATGAAAATGGGATGAAAAAAAAAGGGGGATTCATTGCCAATGGAGGGAAGAATGCAGTCATCTGAAAAATCACAGATGATGGATGGGGGGAAAACTGCTTCATTCTTCCCCAGTGAGAGCTTGGTGCCTGACTTTCCCTCCCTCTTGATCCAGCATGCCTATGAACAGAGTTGCTCTGAGGCTGGCAGTCCCACATACCCCCAACCAGGATGAGACAGGTTACTTACCAAGAGCCCTAGGCTTAGTGTGTGTGTGTGTGTGTGTGTGTGTGTGTGTGTGTGTGTGTGTGTGCATTTCTCCTTGGAGGGCAGGGATGGATTCAGCCAAAAGGACTTAATTTATGCCTCTGGGGCTGGCTAGCCCCCTTTACACAGAAGCAACCTGGGGCTAGGCCAGCTGAACTACAGACAGCCAATCTACACATGCTTAGTCAAATCATCTCTTGGGGTTGATTTTTGAGAAAAGAAAAACACATTGACTTGAGCTTTGAGGTGTCATTAATTCATAAAATCCCATACTCTATAGCCTACTGGGACCTTCCCTAGAGTTTATCACATCCATTCCCTTTTCTAATTCAGCAAAGACACATTCAATCTTCCCTGCTGCTAATGTCCTCTAAGGAAGATTGTCTTATTACCTCCAAAAAGTGACCCAGTCAGAGACTTTCCTGGTGGCTTTAATTTTAAGTCTTTTAAAAAAAAGTTGCCCAATATCAAGTTAATTCAGTTCAACAATCACTTAAGTCTTAAAACACTAATTATGCTGAAGATAAAGGATAAAACACCAAAACAAACATGAAATGGTCCTTGACTTCGAATACCTTACATTTTATTGAATACCACAGAATTATTTTTAATTAAAATGACTTTTATATCATTTAACCTCTCCAGAGCCTCAGGTGTCTTATTTACAAAATGGGGATGATCATTTCAGGAGTGGGTTGGGATATCTGTCATATGCAGTGAGATGCTTGTAAACATTTAACAACCAGCAGGATGTGTTTGAGTCACACCATGTAGGGGTGACCCATTTTAAAATTTAATCTGTATTACTTACACTTTTTTCATCATTTTTCTAAAGTCTAGATAATCAACAAAACAATAAATTGAGCTCTTGCAGATTTTTGGAATGTAGACATTCACATTGAACATTTAACAATTGACTCTCAAATTAGTTGGAACTGGCTCCAACACTTCTCTGATATTTGAAGAAAAGCTGGATGGAATTTCTTGCTTGCACAATGTGTGGGGGAGGGTTGGTAAGGAAGGAGAGAATTTGTAATTCAAAATTTAACAAAAGAATTAAAAATAAATAAAATTTATATATATAAATGCTTATATATAACATAATATATTATATTAATATAATGTAACCATGAATTATAATATGATACAACAGATGATATAATATATAATTAATAATGTTTGTAATATAGTATATATATATGTATATATCTATATATATACACACACGCACACATATAGAAGAGCTGGGAAAGTTTAAATACTTATTTACTTCCGCTTAAAAGACACATTGGACGGAATCTGTGAAAAAAAGAGAAAGGGCAAACTGATTCCTGCCATGGCTTTCCAAAGGAGTTTTTGTTTAAATACCTCTGAATCAATAGGATATAGTGGAAAGATAACTGGATTGAAGTCAGAGGTCTGGATTTGAATCTTGGCTCTGCTCTTTATTTCCTGTATGGTTTGAGGTGAATAACTTAACATTTCTGGGTCTCAGGTCTCTCATTTGTCAGAATTAGACTAGATAGGTAGTATCTAACTGAAGTAGAAATGGAGCCTGTGCAGGCTACTTCTTGACTTAGAAAACTACAAATTAACATTATCTATATTGTATTGTATTTTTTTTTTTGCTGAGGCAATTGGGGTTAAGTGACTTGCCCAGGGTCACACAGCTGTTACGTATTGTATTGTATTTTTATTTATTTTATTAAACATTTCCCAAATGTGTTTTAATCTGGTTCCTGCATCCTTCACTCAGGAGTTTTGTGGCTTTATGAAGCCAGCTGCTGGGAGTTTGACACTTCTGGATTGAGATGACTTCTAAAATTTCTTCTAGCTTCAGTCTTAGCTTGTTCTGTACTGGTGTCTGCTCTTGTATAGAGAGCAGGGACTTGGTGGCAGGAGGCATTTAGGTTAAGGTCACAGGGTCTCTGTGGCTGCCCTTGCATTTAGATTTGTAGTCCCAGAGCTATATATAGCAACATGTTTGGGACTCTTGTCATTCAATTGTGTCTGACTCTTCATGCCCCCAATTTTTTTTAATAGAGATCCTGGGAGTGGTTTATTATTTCCTTCTGCAGCTCATTTTACATTTGAGGAAACTGAAGCTGACAGGGTGAAGTGACTTGCTCAGGGTCACACAACTATTAAGTGTTTGAGGCTGAATTTGAACTCAGGAAAATGAGTCTTCCTGAATTCAGGTATGGCACTCTATTAACTGTACCACCTAGCTGCCCCTAGGACATTGGATTGGAAGTAAAGTCTCATATTTGGGGTCCAGCACTCTATGTACCCTAAACTTCCCTTCATGACCAGAATAAAGTGTTAGGAAACTTAGCTGGATTGTAATGAACTTAGAGAGAACCTAGAGGCAGCTGGTAGGAAACCATTCCATTGGAGGTTTGGAGGGATGGGAGATTGAATTTGTGTAATAATGTGAGTAGAGAGGAGGGATGAGGGATGAAAGAGATATTTCAAGGGGGTAATTGATAGGACTTAGCAAATGATTGGCTATGTGAAATAAGGAGAAGGGAGAGAAATTAAGGATGACTCAGTCAATAAGTCTGGGTGATTCAGAGAATGGTGGTACCATCCAAAAAAAATTGAAAAGTTAGAGGGTGGGTCAGTTGTTGGGAATCAGATGATAGCTCAGCTTGGGAGATATTGAATTTTAGAGGCTGGAAAATCATGGGTAGAAGAGGAAATCATAAGCTCATAGAGAGTTGAAAGGGATCTTAAAGATAATTTAATAGTTCCCTTATTTTACAGATGAGGAGACAGACTCATGGAAAAATTAAGTGTCCTGCTCAAGGTCACACAGGTGGTAAGTGGAGATCTGGGATTTCAAGAGAGGTCCTCTAACTCCAAAACTAAGCCACTTTCTAGTAATCAGAGCTATCCTTCACTTGGGGAGACAAAGAGCAGATAGGTATATGTCCCTCACCAGACTGGGAGGTCCCAAAGGACAGGGACTGTGCCTCCTCCTGCCCCCTCCCTGTCTAGACCCGAGTTCTGTCAGTCTGTATTTTATGAACTGGCAGAAATTTGCCCTGTTTCCCTGCCTACCCTTCCAATCCCACCCCTTTTGTCCTAGTAACTGAATTGTTCTCTTTGGTCTTGGGGTCAATAAAAAGAGATAAGTTATTGTATGTTTGAGTTTTTTTTTGTTTTTTTTTTTTCAAATTTGACTCCATAGCTGTTGGCGGCTGGGACATTGATCTATTCTGTTCCCTTTGCTTTATTTAGGGAAATACTGCACCCTGTGTTTACTGGGCCTCCACACAGCATTACTTGGAGGGGTGAAGGGAAGGTCAAGACCACAGCAAAGAATTCTTTCATTGTCCATTTTCAATGGTTCAGAAGAAGTCATACATTGCATTGTAAGGCTCGGAATCCGAGCCGGGTCACTTTGTCCAACTTGGGAAACCACTGAAAGTTGCTCCTATCTGATCATTTGGGCTACTAGGCTCTGGTCATTCCCAGTGGATAATGTGACTGAAGAGATCACCCACCACTGAATGGGAACATGAAGTAAGTCCCTCCAAGGGCAGGAGTTCTTCCCTGTTGAACACAGTCGTCTTCTCCCACTAGAGTCAACTAGTATTGTCCCCTGGAAGACCAAGCCCCTTGAGTGGTGCGCTGTGATTCCGGCCAGGTTGATTTCCTCCTCACTGTCCCTCCTTCCTAATCCTCAAATAGAAATAGAAATAGAAATAGAAATCTGGAGGTAAGCTAAACTGCCCACAGTTTCATTAAGCTGTACCAGACAAAAATCTATATTCTTTTGTTCCTACATGAAAACTATTTTTTATAATGCTTGCCATTATATTAAATAGACAGAATGAGAGACACATTTCTGGACATGGCCAATGTAAAGATATTTTTTACTTATTTGGGTACATTTGTTAAAAGAGTTTTGTTTTTATTTTTATTTCTCAGTGAGGGGGAAGGAAGTGAGAAGGGAGAAAATAAACGTTTTTGGTCCCTATCTGGACTTTTTGTTTTGTTTTGTTTTCTTCTGTGTATTTTTAATGTTTCATTAACAATTCTCTTCCCCTGCCATTTCTATCACTTCCAATGAATTTACTCCCTCCTCTACCATATAAAAATCATCCCCTTTAGCAAATAAGTATGGTCATGCAAAACAAATCAGAATGTCTGAAAATGCCATTCTCATTCTGCATCCCCGGCCCATCATCTTTCTGCGACATGCTTCATCAGCCTTCTGAAGTCATGATTGATTACTGAGTTTCAACTTTTCTTTTCATAATTACATCACTGATTTCTCAATACTAGTATATATTGGGGGAGACTAAGGCCAGGAAAGAAAGAATAGAAAATATTTCTCCCAGAAGAAAAGGCTTCCTGTTGTCCCCTGAGAAACTTAGGGGAATCTTACATCTTTTCCTGCTGAGGACCTCCATTCCAATTTGTCTGATAAATCCCCACTTAGTTGCTCTGTTCAGGGCTCCATGTTTTGTATAAGTGAACAGTATGGGTCTTCTTTGACAGTTGCCACCATTTAAGTAGAAAGCCATAAAAAGTGACATATCCTATTGTCTAACAAAAGAATAGGGGCCACAAGGTACCTCCTCCCCTTTTGTAATATGCCTTGTGGTAGCTTTCAGGGATAATGCGTGAGATCTCTTGACATAGAATAATAATAAAAATATTAATATTATTAATGTTACTGGCATACAATATGTTCATTAATAATATTGATGATAATGATCATAGCTCACGTTGATAAAATACCTTAATGTAAACAAAATGTTTTATATATATTATTTCATTTGAACTTTACAATAACCCCAGAAATTAGATACTATTATTATCCGCATTTTTACAGATAAGGAAGCTAAGGTTCATAGAGATTACACAGCTACTAAGCGTCTGACAACATTCAAACATCTGGCAACAAACAAATAATCAAACAAACATTCAAACCATCTCCAGGTCTGGGGATTGGTGACTCAGGTGGATGATAGCCAAGGGCCTTACTCTCAGTCAAATAATTGAATGATCATAAAGTCAGAATGAAACAAACAATTTGGAGGGAAGAAAACTAGGCAATTTTCTTGATAAAATATGCACAGTTTTCATTGAGGAGGGGCATGGGAGGTTGAGATGAATAAATGTCCTACATTCTAAATGATCCCCTTTTCCCATATTTCAAGCTGGCTCTCTTTTGGTACTATTTGAATGTGCTACTACTTTTTTGGATGCTCTGGGTTCAAATCCCAAATTCCTTTATCTGTAAAATAGGTTGAATTAGATAAGTTTATAGTCCCTTCTAGGTCTAGGTCTGTCATCACTGTGAATTGTCTCCTTCCTTTCTATTTCTCCCTTAATCCTTCTTTTCAGTGCTTTCCCTTTTCTTTTCCTCTCATTTCTTTCCCTTCTCTTCTTTCTGCATCTTTCTCATTTTCCCTACTGATTTTTCTATCATCCTGTTTTCTCCTTTTCTTTTCATACTTCCTCCTCTGTCTTTCCCATCTTCCTTATTCTCTTCCCTCTTCTCTTTCTTGCTTCCCTCTGTCTTTTCTTCTTTGCCTTCTCTTTTTCCTTCTTTTCTTCTTCTACATTTTTCTTTCCTCTTTTCTTTCTCTCTCTTCAATGACATGGCACTTTAGACACTGTAAAACATAACTCCCCCTTAAGGTACATAGCATAGATATTGTCATCCAATCTTGCCTCAACTTAGTTGGGTTACTGGGCAAATCACTTGACATCTTGATTCCTTAATTTCTTTATCTGTAAAAAGAGGGAATTGGATATGATTTACTCTAAAGCTGTAAATCTAGGACCATCTCTATGATTTTTCTTTGGTTTATATGAACACCAAGTCCAGATCTTTCTACAAATGAAATGGTGCCTTGAAGCAAATATATTCTTTTTCCTGGGCTTTGCAAATTGGGTCCCTCATAGATGCATTAACAATCCTTGTTTTTCTAATACCTGACACATCTACATTTTCTTTTCTTTTCTTTCTTTCTTTTTTTTTTTTGCTGTTTTTGCTGAGGCAATTGGGGTTAAGTGACTTGCCCAGGGTCACACAGCTAAGGAATGTTAAGTGTCTTAGCTCAGATTTGAACTCAGGTCCTCCTGACTTCAGGGCTGGTGCTCTATCCACTGCACCACCTAGCTGCCCCTCACATCTACATTTTCAAAAGCATTTTTAAAATCAATATCATTATTAGGGTCTTGGATACAGAAGTTGCTTAGTAGATATTTGTTGAATTAGTTCATTTCATCTGAGACTTCCAATAAATATTCCTATAAGGTTGAGCTGGTTTTTCTCCATTTATGGATGAGGAAAGGGAGATCCAGAGGAAGGAACCAATTTTCTTAAGATCATGAGAAGTGCTCCTAGCAAAATTAAAAGGAGATCCCAGGCTTCCCAGATCCTAGATGTAGTCTGTTATTTAAAGAAATATTGTTATAAAGTGTTTTATACAAGAAAGAGTCTTTTTATAATGTGAGTATTTATTATTGTTCAGTTGCATCTAACTCTTTGTCACCTTGTATGGGGTTTCCTTGGCAAAGATACTAGAGTGGTTTTAACATTTAAGGCAAATAGAGATTAAATGACTTGCCCAAGTCATTTGCCCAAGTCATTCACATAGCTAGGGAGGATCTAAAATGGGATTTGAATTCAAGTCTTTCTGACTTCATGCCCAGAGCTCTATCCACTGGGCCACCTAGCTATGAATGTTTTAGCTCCTTAAATTTAGCAATTGTCACTTAGAGGCAGCATGAAATAAAGACTATAAGGTTAAGCTTGAGAAAAAAGGACCTGAGTTCAAATTCAGACTCAGATGCTTACTAGCTCTGTCACTATGGGAAGGTCATTTAGCCCCTCTTACCCTCAACCCTTATGTGTAAAATGGGGAATAGTTCTTACTGCCTGGTGTTTAGTTGTGAGAATCAAATTATATAATAGATATATTAAGATATATTAAAATAACTATTTTAAGATTCAGAAATTTTAAAATGCTGTATAAATGGGGCCTATTATTGAAGTTGGATTTTCTCATATTAAGTTTTCTTAAAGGAGATTCCCTACTTGTACAAAATAATAAATTTGCCAGTGATTATGCTAGCATAAAATTTCTTCCCCCTGACCTTTCTCTAGCCCTCATCATTTTCCTTTCATTATTATTATTTCCTATAGACTCCTTTCCCTTTTCTCCTCTTTCTCTCTCCCAGTTGAGACAATATTACTTACATGTGGGCCCTGGCAGATTATTTTGTACAAATTGTGTCTAATTCATAGACTCAGAACCAAACATCCCTGGATCCAGGCTGAAAGTTTTCTGTAAAAAAAGAAATAGCTCAGTTTTTGTAGATTAGATTTATAAATTTTAAAAAAGAGAGGTCACTGAAAACCAGGGGCTTTCCAAGCCCTTTTATAGCTCTTTTGAAGGGTTATAAGCTCACCCATAATTGCTTCAGAAATTCTGTCCATCCATTCCCCTTCTCCCACACTCTGTCCTCCTCATCTCCTTGAGGCACAAACTGTTTATCAGGTGTGACTGAGTTTGTTCTGATGAAGGTTATAGGCAATAGACTTCAAGTTGTTGGTTCCTTGGATTAGAAACAAGCATGTGGCTAAGGTCATGGCACTGATGCTGAATGTAGGTAAAGGGTGAAGGAGGGAGGAGGAGAGAAGCTTAGGTCACACCTGATTCAAGCACTGGAAAGGTGTATAAGCCAGATGCTACATAGGATGTGCCCAGGAGAGGGTTTGCAGTGTTGAGAGCTAGAAAGTACCTTAAAGATCATTTAGCACAACCCTTTCTGGTTTACAGATGAGGAAACTGAGGCTCATAGAAAAGTGATTTATGACACAGGGACAGATAACACAGGGACTAATTAGAAGAACTAGCATTTGTGTAGGGGGGCAGCAAGGTGGTGTAGTAGAGTACAAGGAAAAGGCATCTTTATTAGCTCAAATCTGACCTCAGATGTTTATTAGCCATGTGACCTTGGACAAGTCACTTCACTCTGTTTGCCTCAGTTTCCCTCATCTGGAAAATGAGCTGGAGAAGAAAATGGAAACCCTCTCTAGTGTCTCTGCCAAGAAAATCCCAAATGGACAGAGTTAGACCCGACTGATGTGACTCAACAACAAAAAGCATTTGAATCCTAGTCCTCTGATTCTGAATACAGAGTTCTTTGCACTAGACCAGATTTTTTTCTCTCAGTGACACACCTGGGAACTAGCTGGGACTCATCAAAAGAGTTGTATGTGTGTGTGGTTTTCTACTGTACACCTCAAACCATTTACTGACCTGGCCATGTTGTCTGCATCATGCATCTGGAATGCCATCAAGCCTACCCCTTGGTGGGTCTTTTCTGGCCCCTAGTACAGAGGCTGTTGGTGTTTGTAATGATTCTGAGGTCCAGAATCACTAGACAGAGTAAAACTATGTCCAGCCAAATTTAGTGTTTGTTCCAGACCTGGGATTTTATTGATGTGGGAAACTCCTTATACTGATGTAAGTCTGAAACTCTTTTGGAATTATGGTCTCAAAGATTGGCCTGGGCATTGGAAGGTTAGGTAATTTGCTCAGGGTTATGCAGTTGACATGGGTTTAAGACTTTCCTAACTCCAAGACCAACCCTCTATCTATTCTATCAGAGCGTTCCTTGGTTTTAGAAATAAATACAAATTGGATCCTCATTCTTTGAAATTGCATCATCTCTGTATGGAAAAGATAGTAATTCCCTACTATAGATAGTAAAGAGAAAATTACATACAAATCCCAAGGGTAGGAGGGATCCTTACATTTCTGGATAAAGTCAGAAAGAGCCATACTTAGAATGATAAACTTACAAGAGCTGATATTTGTTAGGGATAGGGGTCCATAGAAAATCTCTTTTATTCACTCAAAAGCTTTCAATGGCTCCCTATTTACTGAAGAATGAAACCCAAACTACTTAGCCTGGCATTCAAGATCTTATAAGGTCTGATACCAGCTTCTTTTTCTAGATTCATTTCAAACTAGTACCTTATATGAACTCTTTGCTTTACCTAAACTAATGTTCACGTTTCCTAGAAAATGTTGTACATTCCTTCCTTTGTGCCATTCCCAGGATTTGAACTATCACCCCCTTCAATGCTTTTTCTTTAAAACCAATTCATTTTTTGAGGCTCTGCCCAAATTATTTTAAAGCAAAGCTTCTTAAAATATGGATTGTGACCCCCATATGAGGTCACATAACTGAATGTGGGGGTCATGAAATTATAATTTATTACTAGCAAATGTTTGATTTGTATACCTGTTTTATATACCTCTATACCCAGGGTCATGTAAAAATTTCTCAGGTGAAAAGGAGTTCTGAGTGAAAAAAGTTTAAGAAGCACTATTGTAGAATACACCCTCCAAGCTATCCCTTACTAATTGTCTATGCTCAGTTGGTCAATAAACATTTATTAAATGCCCCCTATGTGCTTATCTCTGCTAACTACACTCCTAAAACTAAAGCTCACAAGCATTCATTGATCCCTTTGCCTTTAATTGTTAGACAAGAGATGTGATTAGCTCAATGTAAAAGCTTTTACTGAGATGCATGGTAAGAACAGTAGCTACAACCTCCACTCCCTCAATAAACCTGAAGTACATTCTGCCACAAACTGTCAGTAAGGAAGAATGGACACAACACATACACACTCACACACACAGAGTATACTGATAGAATACATGCTTAGGTAATACCTATAGCCAAGGTGACTCATGCTTCTGATATTTCAAGGACCCAATGTCCTTTCCTTTCTCAGAATGTCCTCATACACTGTTCACCCTGAACATGCTGTTCTACAGGATTCCCTTCTACCTCCAGGGCATGCTGTTTTCCTACTGTGCTCCGCAGCAAAATACTATGGCTGATTTGGATGGATTGGAGGAGAGGAGAGAGAAACCTTCTCTCCCCCAAGAAATGAAGAGCAAGCAATTTCCTATGGGGAGCTAGTATTTTTAGCTGGCTCTTTTCTAGACTGCCTGGGCTTATCCTCCTCAGAACTGATTCTTGCTTAGATTGATCCCCTAAGAAATACACTTGACTCTTTGAAGAGCCATCATGGATATGGTTAAGCTTTCACCCCATCAATGGCTGGTTGCTTTCTTAATTCTAAGAAGGGAATTCCAGAGGGGAAACACTTCTTTACAATTCATCAGGGTCCTTAACACTTTGTTGTCTCTTTTATCTGTTCCATCCATTCTGTAACTTCTTCAGCTGGAATGGGGAAAATCAATCCAGCAAAGGTTTCCTAATTAAGTCCTTTTCTCTCAATTTATCTTCTTTGTTGCAAAGAATAACTCACAGAGTAGGGATATATTAAGAAATACATGTAATATCAAGACAAAATACATGATTATGAATTAAAATAGACACATAGATGGATATGAGGTTTCATTATGGAGTTCTTTTAACCCACCCATGCCTGTCCATCTCATGTGCCTCTTGTTTATATTTGTTAATAAGTTCACAACACGGAGTCCACCCAGTGTACAGGGATTTTCCTTTGGTATATCAAAAGGATACGGGTGAAATACCCTGTTTATTCACGGGTTATTCCTTGCTCTTGTCACATGACCAACTCACCTTCTTTTTCAGTAATGTATTTCCCTAATGGCATTTCTTACTGTTCCATGTTACAACTTATATCCCATGGCTTATATCCCATGTACCTCTCCATTACCTTCTGTGTGATGTTAGTTTTTATTTCTTCAGAGATTCTTCCATTCCATGTCTTGATACCATTCAGCAAGAGCAGTAGAATACTATTGCTAGTATTTAATATTTATTTTATTAATATAATATTTATGTAATATAAAATATGGTATTTAATACCAGAATACTGGTATTAAAAAGAAAGACCTTTTTTTTTCTGGGTCATTAAACTAACTTTTCTTAAAGGTAATGAAATCCTTTAAATGTTCAGGAGAAAAACCCAATTCATTATCCATCTGTATGTCTGCCCCAGATATACATATAATGGAAACATCTATAGAATAGAATTTCCATCCAAATACATTCATGATCTAGGCAATAGACATCCTTCATCCTTTTAGTCTTCTTGTGTAGATAGTCAGTTCAAGCTGTTTTAAGTGGCTAAAAAAATCTCTCCCAGGAGATGCTGCAATATTCTTGTACTTGATAGAATCAACACAGTAGCACTCACAAATGGAGGATCTCACTCTCTGGAGGATCTCACCATCCACAGAGGAACTCTTTTCAACTTGGACTCTGTACCAGATTCCTCCACCATAATTTTATGTCTCATTTGTTGTATGGAACAGGGTAATTTCTGTTGTATCTTTCAAGGGCACTGAATGATTTTTATGTATGGACGTCAATTATATTATTGTTTCTTGATTATGGAAAAGCATTTAACTGGGTAGTCTCTTTACCAACCAGGGGTTAGAATATAGGTCTCACTATTCAGGGGGAATTTAGGATAGGGGGTGATTTCACACTTGATGTCAACCTAAATGTTATGGACCTGTCCCAAGCTTCCTTCAATAACCCAGTATGGTTGTCAACCAGAAATCAGTCTAAATTCTTCTTGAGTTTGTTTATGGTCTGGGTTATTATCGCTTGGGCTCTTTAAGTTTATTTCCTTCTATGTGTGCTGTGGAACTAAATTCCACCCTTCTGATATTCGAGGGAATGCTTCCAACTGAAGCATTTTGAAGAGATTTGTGTATCTCTTCTTTAAGGTCAGGTTTTCTAGAGCACTTCATGTCCCCAAACAGTTAAACTGTGTTCATTGTTTGGCCCAAAGAGCTCCAGGAAAACTTCTCCCCTTCTCCTTTATAGTGCCAGATACGGAGGAGAACTGTCTATTCCACATTTCAATCCATCTGCAAGGGGAGAAAGGGCCCCAGGTAGATGATGGATCTCTGGACACACCTGGATGGGTGAATTCAGAGCAGATGCAAGCATTCTCCTCCCCTCCCCCACTCCTCTCCGACCTCAGGCCCCCTCCCCAGACCCCTATGCACTGTGACACATATCCTGGAAGTCTCTGCTCCTCTGAAATACACCCTCTGTCTTTAGTAGGAAACAGAGGTCTATCCATGCAACTACCCATAACCGTGGCTAATTAGGGGTCCAGATACCCAAGCAGCTTATTCACTGGCTTGGGGTGGGGAGGGAAAAAGAGGGGGAGAGAGGAAGGGGGAGGGGCATTACACTGGGGCTTTAGTGCTGGTTTAATAATAATAATAAAAAAAAGGCCCAAATTAGTCAGGCAGAATCAAAACCTGGTCCAGGGTGGGGCAAAGCAAACACTGATGATTCATTTCAGACGCTGCTGGATGGAAAGCAGCAGGTATAAAAAAGCTGTTCATTTTTGACAGGTGCATTGTGCGTGCTGGGCCCCAGGCCAGCAGGCGTTTTTCAGCAGGAATTAATAAAAAGGGCCAGGCCTCCACAGAGCAGAAGATTGTGCCCTTTGTGAGGAGAAGGCCGGTTAATGAATCCTAGCAGAGTGAGGACCTCCAGGTTGGGAGAATGGGGAAATGAGGGACTGGCTCCAGGAGACACCTGGGACTGGTTGTGGTGGGTTCCTTGGGAAGTCCCGCTGTCTCTGAAGGTTCCTGCAATGAGCCAGAGGTTTCACAATTTAGGCTCAGAGATTTAGAGGTGGAAGGCTCCCCAAAGATCCTCTAAGTCAATGAGCTTATTTTACAGATGAGAAAACTGAGGTTTAGGGAAAATGGCATTCAAAGCCACACAGGGAGTTGGCAGCGGAGTCAGGATTTAAACCTGGTTCTTCTGACTCCAAATTCAGCATCTCTCCCCTGTACATGGTGACTAACTGGGGAGGACTTCAAAGGCCGCCTAGTCCTGTTGTTGAATCATTTTAGATATGTCCCATTCTTCGTGAGCCCATTTGGGGTTTTCTTGAGAAAGATGCCGGAGCCGTTTGCCAATTCTTTCTCCAGCTCATTTTACAGATGAGGAAACGGGGCAAGCAGGGTTAAGTGAGTTTACAGGGTCACACAGTCAGTAAGTATCTGAGGTCAGATTTAACTTGAAGTGGACTCTTCTTGATCAAGGGTCCATGCTCTAACCGCTGTACCACCTAGCTGACTCTGACCCAAATACTGCCTATCAATTATAAAGTCAGGAAATTGTGGATGTTCTGACTAGTTCTTGGAGGGCTGTCAGAGAATCCAAGAGTCTGAAGGGACCTCCAGCTATCCTAACCCATACATGAATATCATGATTTCCAACAAGTCCTTTTTCTTTTTTTCTTTCTTTTTTCCCCTGAGGCAATTGGGGTTAAGTGACTTGCCCAGGGTCACACAGGTAGGAAGTGTTAAGTGTCTGAAGTCAAATTTGAACTCAGGTCCTCCTGGCTTCAGGGCTGGTGCTCTATCCTTTTTCTTGAAGGCTTCTACTTCCTACAGAAGCAGTTGATTCTACTTTTCAATCATTCTAATTGTTAATGACATTTTTCACATAATATACCTAAGACTACTTTTTTTTTTTTAACAACTTCTGCCCTTTGCTCATGTTCTAGTTGTCATCTACCTCTCCTGACTTATTTTATACTTAGCTTACAAATTCTGTCTTCCATCCAAACTGGAAGACAAGTTGTTCTCTGATCTCAGCACTCAATCTCCTGTTTCCAGGCATATACCCAGTTATATTCCCTGTGCTTGTTATATATATATATATATATATATATATATATCAGTTGCTCAAAAAAAAAAAGCTCAGTTTAGATGGAACTTCCTTTGTGATACTCTCTTCCCCTCCCCCAGTTGAGTGCTCTCTCCCACCTTAGTTTACTATGTTTTATATATTTTTCCAAAGATGAATTCCCTGTAAATGCTTTTGTTTTCAGGGAATGGACTGATTACACAAAATCTCAGGACTTTGCTGTGGATCTTGAATGAGATCCATGATCACTCAAAAAAGTTTGCTCTAAATACACAGGTAAAACACAAATGGATGAAGAATGCTAATTATCCAGGTTATAATATTGAGTTGGATGGCAATTTACAGAACTTGACCATGTAGATATGTATGTACCTATGTATGTTTTTATTTATTTTTATAATCTCCCTATATATCTGTCTCTATATAACTTTTTATTATCTATCTCTATACATCTATTACGTATTACGTCTATCAATCTATCATAAATTTATCTGATTTTTCTACTTATATATCTAATTCTATACATCTAGCTTTATATACCCATCTCTAAATCTCTATCTTTATACCTCTATCTCTATCTACATCTATCATCTATTTATCTATATCTACCTCCACTCATCTAACCACTTATCTATCCATCCACCTCCATCTATCTAAATATCTCTATCTATCTATCTTATCTATCACATGCTCCAGTTTTGCTGTAAGTAGACAATTAGCTGGGTCCAGACTTTAGCAAGAAGAAGCAGACAGACTGAATTGCCTTGGGAAAATTGCAAAATTCTTTTAATGATCCCAAGTTCCTCCTTAAAACAAAAGGTCAATTTTTCACAATGTTCTTCCAGGGATATTTTATGATTACAAGTCATGGAACATTAAGATCTTCAAAGAACTGAAGCTCAGGATCACTCAAAGGGTAACAGAGATACTTAGTGTGTGTGAGAGGGCTGTAACTACAAGCAAGGTGTTATTCAGGAAAGCCTGTAAAGGATTTCTGGCCAGGGTACAATGTGAAGATTGCCTTTAGACATTGGGGAAACCTCTTGAACCAAGTTTATGGCAGGACAGAGATGAAAGTCATTCAGGTTGAATGCACATAGATAGATTGCTCATTTGAGGAAGAAAATATCCACATTGGAATACTGGTGTTCTGGATGGAGTGTGGATGCAGATAGAAGCATCGTTTTTCCCCCCTTTTGCTCTGTTTCTTCTTATACAGCATGATTAATATGGAAATACATTATTTTACATATATAACATATCAAATTGTTTACAGTATTAGGGAGGAGGGAGAGGAAGAAGGGAGGGAGAAAATTTGGAATTCAACATTTTTATTTTAAAATGAATGTTAATTTATGACAAAAATTTGGTGCTGATACCCAAACAAGGAAGTACCCAAACAATTTCCCTAATAAATATTGATGAAAAAATTTAAAATAAAACACTATCAAAGAGATTATAGCAATATAGCACAAGGATCATACATTATGACTAGGAGGGATTTGTACCAGAAATGCAGAGCTCATTCAATGTTAGGAAAACTATTCTCATAATTGATCATATCATAACAAAACCAATAGAAATCTTATGATTGTCTCAATAGTTGCAGAAAAAAAGCTTTTGAAAAAAATATAGCATCTATTCCTATTAAAAACACTAGGAAGCATAGGAATAAGTGGACCTTAATTTAAAACAATAAGTAGTATTTATCTAAAACCATCAGCAAATATTATCAATAATGACATTAAGCTAGATGTCTTCTCAGTATAATCAGGGGTGAAGCAAGGATGTCCATTATTACCTCCTATTTAATATTGTACTAGAAATGTTAGCCATAGCAATAAGAGAAGAAAAAGAAATTAAAAGAATTAGAATAGGCAATGAGGAAACAAAACTCACTTTTTGGAGATGATATGATGTTATGCTTAGAAAATTCTAAAGAATCAACTAAAAAACAAGTTGGAATTATTAACAATTTTAGCAGTTTCACGTTATAAAATAAACCCACATAAATCATCAGCATTTCTATATATTGCCAACAAAATCCAGCAGCAAGAGATAGAAAGAGAAATTCCATTTAAAAATAACTGTAGACAATATAAAGTACTTGGGAGTCTACCTGCCAAATCAAAACTAGAAACTGTGTAAACAGAACTATATAGCATTTTTTTTTTTTTGCTTAGGCAATTGGGGTTAAGTGACTTGCCCAGGGTCACACAGCTAGGGAATGATAAGTGTCTGAGACCAGAGTTGAACTCAGGTCCTCCTGACTTCAGGGCTGGTGCTCTATCCACTATGCCACCTAACTGCCCCTGCACCACCTAGCTGCCCCATAGTAAGCCTTTTTAATGAATGTTGTCTCATTCAATGTGCCTGTTATCCCCACTTTACAGTGGAGGAAACTGAGGCAGACAGAGGTTAAGTGATTAGACTAAGATACATAGTTAGGAAGTATTTGAAGCTAAATTTAAACTCAGATCTTCTTGATTCAAGATCCAGTGGGTCAGGAATATCCACTGCACCACTGGATGTTTCCACTTAGCTGAGGCTTCCCCCCCCCCCCCAGACTCTTAGTTTTGTTATTTTGGCACTTACTTTATATTAGTTAAACTTTGGTAGGAAATGGTAAAGATCCATGTTGATGTTTTCTTCTTTACTTATTATATATAGCATTTTTATGCAAAATCAGATCTAAATGATTGGGAAAATATTAATTACTCATGGGTAGGACAAGCCAATATAAAATGGCAGTTCTGCTTCAAATAATCTATTTATTCAGAACCATACCAATCAAACTATTAAAAATTATTTTGTAAAGAAAGAAAAAATAAAAACAAAGTTCATCTAGAAGAACAAAAAGTCAAGGATGTCAAGGGAATCAATGGGGAAAAACTGCAAAAGAAGGTATTCTAGCTGTATCAAACTACATTATAAAGTGATAATTGCCAAAAAAAAAATCTAGTACTGGATAAGAAATAGAGCTATGGAAAAGATTAACTCCAAATTACAATATAGCAAATGACCATAGTAATCTAGTATAGGATAAACCCAAAGATCCAAGATTTTGTAACAAAAACTCATTATTTGATAAAAATTGCTGAGAAAACTGGAAAACAGTATGATAGAATGTGGACAAACAAATATCACTGTATACCAAGATAAGTCCAAAATAGGTACATTATTTATGTCTAAAAGGTGATACCATAAGCAAATTAAGAGAACATGAAACAGTTTATCTGTCAGATTTATGTATAAGGGAATCATTTATGACCAAAGAACATACAGAGAGCATTACAAAACATAAAATAAATAATTTTGATTATATAAAATTAAAAAGCTTTCACACAAACAAAACCAATGCAACCAAAATTATAAGGAAAGCAGGATAATGGGAAAATTATTTGCAATAAATATCTCTGATAAGGGCCTCATTCCTCAAATATATAGAGAAATGAGTCAAAATTATAAAAATGAAAGTCATTCCCCAACCATGGATGATCAAACAATACAAACAGGCAGTTTCTAAACAAAGAAATCAAGGCTATCTATAGTCAAATGAACAAAAATGCTCTAAATCATTACTGATTAGAGAAATGCAAATTGAAACAACTTTCAAGGTACCATCTCACAACTATCAGATTGGCTGACATGACAGAAAAGGAAAATATTGAATGTGGAGAGGATGTGGGAAAACTGGAACATTAGTGCATTATTGATGGAGTTGTGAACTGATCTAATCATTCTGGAGAACAATTTGGAACTATATCCAAAGGGCTATAAGGCTGTGCATGTCCTTTGATCCAGCAATATTGCTGTTAGGTTTATATCCCAAAGATACCTTTAAAAAGGGGGAATTTATCAATTTGCACAAGATATTTGTAATATTTCTTTTTGTGATGGCTCAGAATTAGAGATTGAGGAGAGTGCCCATCAACTGGGGAAATAGCTGGCCAGGCTGTGATATGTGATTGTGATGCAATATTATTATGCTATAAAAAATGACAAGCAGGATGATTTCAGAAAAACCTGGAAAGACTCATAAACTGATGCATAGCGAAATGAACAGAACCAAGAAACATTGTACACAATAACAGCAATATTGATTGATCAAGAATTGTGAGTGACTTAGCTGTTCTCAGGAACACAACAATCCATGACAATTCTGAAGGACTAATGATGAAGTGTACTCTCTTCTTCAAAGAAAGAACTGATATTGTTTAAATATAGATTGAAGCATGCTATTTTCACTTTTCTCCTTTTATTCAAGTCTATTTGTATAAAATGACTAATATGTAAATATTTTTACATAATTGTACATGTACAGCCTATATCTGATTGCTTTCCATGTCAGGGAGGAGAGAAAAGAGGAAGAGAGAGATAGAATTTGGAAATCAAAACTTTAAATAAAAATGTAAAACAATGTCAAAAATTTAATTGAAAAAAATAAAATTCTATTTTTAAGAAAATTTAAAAAGGAAATATTATTGTTCTCCCTTTTCTCTTTCCCCCCACAGTTAACCTTTTTAAGGTAAAGAATGTTTAGATTTTTATTTGTCTTTGGATAATCATGGGTACAGTACTTTGTGCATAGCAAGTGTTAATAAATGTTTGTTGAATCAGATTACTGACATTCTCCCCTCTGAGGCTAAACTGAACAAGTTTAATCCCTTTTGTATGTGACAATACTTCCATATGTGAAGACTGCTATCTTGTTAAGGCTTCCCTCTCCAGGCCAACTATTTCTAGGTCCTCTGGCTCATTCCATACGGCAGAATTTTCCAAACTGTGGGGTTCACTCCCCAGAGGGGAATGCAACCCTTGTGGGGTTTGGTAGAACAATAGACAGGACTATCAACAATTTTCAAGTACAACTTATACAAAAATGCTTCCAATTTTTCAGTGAAAACACATTTCATATCAAAGTCAATGCAATTGAAGGCAAATTTGTTTCAGATGGAAAATGGCAGAGGATCAGGAAAGTCAGAGGAAGACACTGTTTGCTGATTCTCCCTTGCCTCTCTCCTACCCTAAGTCCCAGATGGTTCTGTAATGAGATTCTGAGCATCCATCTCCTTTTCCTCCTTTCTTGGTGGAGGATCTTGAAACACAATGAAAGGACCAGAATCATCCACCAGAAGAAGCAGATTGGAATTCATGGTTCGGTCAGCAAAAGTTTATTAAATTCTTACTATATAATAAGTACTAGGGTTTCAAATAAAGAAAGCAAAAATAATCCCTGCCCTCCATGAGATCACAGTGTAGTGGGAGGAACAACATATAAATGACTAGGTACAGATCTGATCTATATGGAAGAGATAAATAGAAAAATACCTTGAGTGGGGAAGGCTGAGAGTACCTTCCATTCCCTGCTCAGGTTCTTCCAGTGCCCGTTCCATTCCCTGATTTGAAATCCTCCCTTCTCCCTCCTCCCCAATGGAGGAAGTTCTTGGGGGCACAGTGAAGGCCTTGCTTGAGAAAGGGCCAACAATTTTACACTGGTCATCAGTATCTTATTGTCCCAGATCAGAGCTTTAAAAGATCAAGGAGCTCTCGGCTTTGGGCTTTCCATGCTGCCTTGGGGAAGGCATATTTTGTAATCAGAAGATTCACTTCAGATCCTGATTTTGTCATTTACTACCTGTGTGACAAGTCACTTCTCCTGAGTCTTGGTTCACTCAATTATTATTATTTTTTTCTTTTTCTTTTTCTTTTGGTAGCTACTTTTATTTATTTATTTTTTATTAAAAGCTTTTTATTTACAAAACATATGAGCGATTTTTCTACATTGACCTTTGCAAAACTTTTTTTTTGTTCCAAGCTTTTCTCCTCCTTCCCCCCACCCCCACCCCTAGATGACAGGTAATCTAATACATGCTAAATATGTTAAATTATATTACAAATCCAATATATGTATACATATCTATACAGTTATCTTACTGCACAAGAAACATCAGATCTAGAAAGAGAGAAAAAAAAAACAACCTAAGAAGGAAAACAAAATGCAGGGAAATATTCACAGAAAGTGTTAAAATGCTGGGTTCCCTCAATTATAAAATAAGTGATAGGATAGTGAGGCAGAGCAATGGATAGAACACCAGACCTGGAGTTAGGAAGACTCATTTTCCTGAGCTCAAATCCAGCCCCAGACACTTCCTAGCTGTGTGACCCTGGGAAAGTCACTTCACTCTCTTTGCCTCAGTTTCCTCACTTGGAAAATGAACTGGAGAAGAAAATGGAAAACCTCTTCAGTATCTCTGCCAAGAAACTCCCCAATAGGGTCATGAACAGTCAGACACAGGCTCAAACAACTGAATGGAAAAATACGTGGTTGTACTAGGTGACTTCAAAGATCTCTTCTGTTACTAAATAAAAGATCCTATGACAAATAGCAGTGGAATGGTATTTTTATTGCATATTGAAATGAGTCCTAGATCTATTGATCCAGTCAATCAGTCAACTAGTATTTATTAAACACCTGCTTTGTGCCAGCCATTGTGCTCAGCACTGTCTCTCCCCTTAGCTTCTGGCTCCCATCACCATCAGCCTAGTGAACATTTCAGACTGGATGTCTCTAAGATATCTTCCCTGGCTAATACTGGACTCATTCTTGTTCCCCTGCTAACCATTCCTTCTCCAAACTTCCCTATTTCTGCCAATCATCTTTCCACTCTCTCAGGTTCATAACCTTAGCATTCCCTTGGCTGCTTCACACACCCACACTCATATGCCCAATTGGTTGCCAAATCTTGCTAGTTTTCTCATTTCCTTCACATCTGACCCCCTTTTCTGGCCATACCAGCTTAATTCAGGCCCTCATTGCTTCTTGTCTAGTTTATTGGATCAGCTTCCTAATTGGTCTTTGTCTCATTTCCAGTCCATCCTATACAGTGCTGTCAAAGTTCTTTCCCTTAAATGCAGATTTGGCCTTGTGACTCTCCTTTATAAATAAATATGTTACAAGGTCAAATCCATAAGAAACAAAAGACAAGTATTGACAAAGGGCTCTAGGAAAATCCAGGGAGGGAAAGATAATACCCAATTGGGCGGATCAAGGAACATTTCATAGGTCATAGATTACTCTAAGATTTATATCTGTAGAAATACTGTCAAGTCTAGTCTACCACGGATTTCAAGCAGCAACAAATCTGAGTAGTCAGCAAATATGTTGAAGAAAAGGGACTTCAACAAGAAAGGACTATGGCCATGATAAAAGCCTAGAGATTTAAAAGGCTCTGACATGAGTCACTCAGACTTGAAGGTTAACTTCAATAACCCATGTTCCTCCTCCCAACTCAGAGCATTTTCACTGGCTCTCCCTTATGTCAATAATTCCTTACCTCCCTCATCTCTGCCTCCTAGCTTCCCTAGCTCCCTTCAAGTCCTAGCTAGAATCCTACTCTCTAAAAGAAACTCTTCTCAGTCTCCTTTCATGCTAATTCCTTCTTTCCATTGGTTATCTTCAGTTTATCTAGGGTATATCTTGTTTGTCCATACTGGTTTTCATATCATTTACCCCACTAAATTGTAAGCCCCTTGAGGGCAAGGACTGATTTTTGCTTTTCCTTGTACCTGACACACAGCAAGCAGTTAATAAATTCTTGTTGACAATTTGACTCTTCCAGGGGAAGTTGTACTTTAATCCTGCTCTTCCATTGGGGAAATTAAAGACTTGGGTTTTCCTCTCAACCCAACCACTCCCATTCCCCCAAGCATCAAAACATTTCTTAGTCAAGTCAAACCAACAAGCATTTGTATGTGTGTATATATATGTATACACACACACACACACACACACACATACACACACACACACACCATACTATGCACCAGACATGGTGCTAAGAAGCACTTTGATACCAAAACAAATGACTGTCCCTATCCCCAAAGAATGTAATAATAGGGGAGAAAATATGCAAACAATAATGGACAAACAAAATAGATACAGGATAAATCAGACTAAAATGAAGGAGGACTTTAATCTTAATCTTAAAAAGGGCTTTCCTGGTATCCCTGAAATCATACTTAATATGCAGCTCCGAATAGTAGAAGCTCCTGATGTGTCTAAACAGCTTGAATCCAATATATTTTCACCAGTTGTTTCCTTGGAATCAGAGAATGGATATGAGAATACTTTTTAATATTAACTGGCATTCACTTGTGCTTTATGTAAATGACCTTATTTGAGTTCTTCAGCAATTCTGAGAGATAGAAGTATGATTGTCTCCATTTTATAGATGAAGAACCTGAAGATTATACAAGCTAAGTTACCCAATAAATGTTAAAGGCAGGATTTGAACCTGGGCCTTTCTGACTCTATGTCTATCATTCTACCCACAAGACCATCCTGAAAAGTTGCTAGATAAATGTTAGAGCATTATTAATATAGCTGGACCGGAGCACGCCTCCCCCAACTGTAACATTGCCCAGTGGTCTGGCCACCTGGGAGAGGTCTGAGTGATTCTGGAGAGGCTATATGATGGCCACAATTTGGCTAGATTTGCTTTTTAAGCAATGCTTTTTAAAAAGCAGCCCTTCTGATCTGTATCAGGACCCCTCCCCCCTCCCCAGCATAGCTTCTCCATTCACTGAAATACTTTCCTGAAGCAATTTAAAGTCACAAACCAAATCTAGCCTCAGACACTTAACACTTCCTAGCTGAGTGACCCTGGGCAAGTCACTTAACCCCAATTGCCTCAGCAAAAATAAATAAATAAAAGTCACAAGCCCTAGAAAACTACAGTTACCATCAGGGATAGTTTTCTTCCCACCCTTCCAACTTTTCTGGAACTCCTTTTTCCTGTGCAAAGGGAAAAGTTACAGAATCCCAGAATGTTAGTGCTTGAAGGGATCCCAGAAATTTTCTTTCTTTCTTTCTTTTTTTGTTTGTTTGCTGAGGCAATTGAGGTTAAGAGATTTGCCCAGAGTTACACAGCTAGCAATTGTTAAGTGTCTGAAAGCAGGTTTGAACTCAGGTCCTCCTCACTTCAGGGCTGGTGCTCTATCCATGGCGCTGCCTAGCTGCCCCAGAAATTTTCTAATCCAGTCCAGAAAAGATCTCTGCACACTACACAGTGACCTAGAAACCACAAATTAACATTAGTCATGTTGCATTGTATTTTTATCTATTTTTGTTAAACATTTCCCAATGACATTGTAATCTGGTTTAGGCAGTTCTTGGAAGTTTCTCTGGAATCTTATGGCTCTCCAGGGTTGTTTGACTCCTCTGGTCAGTATAATATTTCTCATTTTTGTAGGAATTCCCCTCCCCATTTCTTGTGCTCTTCTTGTTAAGGAAATTTTAAAAAATGAAACAAAAGGAAAAGAAATGGAAGAAAAGGCAAAGTTTAAAAAAATACATATACCCAAAGAGATCTTAGAGAAGGGAAAGGGACCCACCTGTGCAAGAATGTTTGTGGCAGCCCTTTTTGTAGTGGCTAGAAACTGGAAACTGAAGGGATGCCCATCAATTGGAGAGTGGCTGAATAAATTATGGTATATGAATGTTATGGAATATTATTGCTCTGTAAGAAACGACCAGCAGGATGATTTCAGAGAGGCCTGGAGAGACTTGCATGAACTGATGCTGAGTGAAACGAGCAGAACCAGGAGATCATTATACACAGCAACAACAGTATTACATGATGATCAATTCTGATGGACATGGCTCTCTGCAACAAAGAATTGTGTCAAACCAGTTCCAATTGTTCACTGAAGAAAACCATATACACCCAGAGAGAGGGAAATGAAATATGGACCACAACGTAACATTTTCATGATCTCTATTGACATTTGCTTGCATTGTGTTGCCTTTCTCTGATTCTTTTTTTTTCTTGTAGATAGGATTTTTCTTGCATAACCTCTCAAGCATTTCAATATTATTAACATGTAGTGGACTTCCTGCCATCTAGGGGAGAGGAGGGGACTGGGGGTAAAATTTGTAATGGAAAGCTTTGTAAAGATCAATGTTGGGGAACTACCCATACATATGTTATACAAATAAAAAGCTTTAATAAAAAAATACATATATACAACTAAAAAGCTTTTGTACAAATAAAATTAATGCAGCTAGAATTAAAATTATATAAAATTATAGGGACAACTATGTGGCATAATGGATAGAGTACCAGACCTAAAGTCAGAAAGATTCATCTTCCTCACTTCAAATCTACCTTGAGATCATTTTCTTGCTGTGTGATCCTGGGCAATTCATTTAATCCTGTTTGCCTGTTTCCCTGTCTGTAAAATGAGCTGCACAAGAAAACCACTCTATTATCTTTGTCAAGAAAATTCCAAATGGGGTCATGAAGAATCAGACCCCACTACAATGATTAAACAATAAGAATTTTTAAAAAGGAACAGTTAATTGGAAGGGAATAGGAATCTTCCCAGCTAATATTTCTTTATCCTTGCTAAAGCTTCAATATCAAAGATACATGGTCAAAATATCTGAACAGTAACTTTTCAGAAGAAATGCAGGCTATCAACAAGTACATCAAAGGATGTAATGCAAATTAAGGCGGCTCTGAGGTTCTACCTCACAGCCATCAGAATGACACTGATGATGAAAGATAAAAGTGATATCAGCTAGAGGAATTATGGGAAGACTTTAATAAACTGTTGGAGAGATGTGAATTGGTCCAACTATTCTGGCAAGCAATTTAGAACTATATTCTAGGCATATATCTCAAGTAGGTAAAAGATGGAGGGAAAGGTGCCATATTTATAAAAATATTTATAGCAGCAATTCTGTAGTTTAAGTGGGATATGATGATTTGATTTACCCTGATCTGATTAGGGATTGTCTAATGGGGCTCGCTATTTCAGGAGGACTCTAGCTATGTTTTATTCTGTCTTCAGACATCTTTTTTGAACAAAAAAATAATAATAGCTTTTTATTTTCAAAATGCATGCAAAGATAGTTTTCAGCATTCACCCTTGCAAAACCTTGTGTTCAAATTTTTCTCCCTTCCTTTCTCTCACTCTCCTCCCCTAGATAGCAAGTAATACAATATAGATTAAACATGCAGTTCTTCTAAACATTTTCGCAAATATCATGCTGCACAAGAAAAATCATATCAAAAAAGGAAAAAAGGAAAAAGAAAACAAAAAGCAAACAAAAAACAACTACAAAGGTGAAAATGGTATGCTTTGATTCACACTCAGTCCCCAAAGTTCTCTCTCTGGGGACCAATGGCCCTCTCCATCACAAGTTTATTGGAATTGACCTGACACCTCACTACTGAAAAGAGCCAAATCCATCAGAGTAGATCATCACATAATCTTGTTGCTGTGTACAATGTTCTCTTAATTCTCAGGCATCTTCTTGAGAGTTCCCTCCCTTGCCCTCTGATCATACCCTTCCTCTCCAACTCTGGCTTTCCAGTTCAGGAACCATAATCAATATTGTCATTCCTCTAGAAATGATGTGTCAATCTATGCCATTTGGCTCCATTCAACATCCCAGTAACTTTACAAACAAAATGCCTCTCTTCATCATCATTCTTCTTCCTGATTAGAATATAATCTTGAGGGCGCAGATTATCTTAATTTTTGTTTTTATAAGACAAAGTTTAGCACAACACTGAGACATGTGGTAAATGCTTAATATATGCTCATTCATTTATTTACCTGCGGGTATAACCAATTTTCTCCCTGATTCTGTGTGTATTTGTAGTGAAATACAAATTTATGGGAGTAATATTTTATAGCTACTGACCTTATATACTGGGGTGATTTTGAGACAGCTTGAATGTGGGACAATTGTTAAATTTTCAGTGTGAGAATTTATACCTCAGAAATTAGCAAATACTATAAATCAGGTTTGATTTATTATTTTGTTGATGGTCTTAGACTTGAGAAAGTGATGGAAAAATGTTTAAAATGCATATTAAAGTTGAGTGGTTTGTGGGATTTTTTTTCTTTCCTGGAGAGCTGGTTCTTAAACATTTGCCAGCACACCATTAATTATATTACATCAATGAAAGACTTTGCTTTGAGCTAATTGTGTCCTGTAGCTAACTATTGAAGATAAGTACATTGGTGGGGCTCACGAACTATAAAGTTATAAAAATATAGACCCATAGAATACTGTGATACTGGGATAGTCATCCACTAGGTATGGAGATTGAGACAAGAACCCAATCCCTAAATTGGAATTGTCTAGGAAGTGTCTTCCAGAGGAGGTAATACAAAAGGAGAACATTATTGAAAGACCTCAGAACTCTGATCAATGAAATCACTAAACTTGACTTCTGGGGACAAATGGGGGTAGCATTCTTCCACATCTGGGGAGGGTAGGAGGTGGTGGACTATAGGTACAAAAAGAGGCATCCGCTTTCAGATGCGGCTCATGGTTTAATTTTTTTCTTTTTTTATGGACTGTGTTCTTTGTCACAAGAAAGGGTTTTAAGCCATCTGCATCTAGAGAGAAACATGGAAACTAAATGTGAATTTAAGCATGGCATTTTCACCTTTTTTGTTTTTCTTTCCTTTTTCATTTTTCTCCCCCTTTGGTCTGATTTTTCTTACACATGACAAATATGGAAATATGTTTAAAAGAATTGCTCATATTTAACCTATATCAGGTTACATACTGTCTTGGGGAGGTAAGGGAAGAAGGGAAAAATTTGGAACACAAAGTCTTATAAAATGAATTTTTAAAACTATCTTTACATGTATCTGGAAAAATAAAATACTATTGAAAATAAAATAAAATAAGGGAGGATTTTATGGAGGGATGGGGGAATATTAGAAAGTGATAATGATGTAAAAAAAGGAAAGAATATTAGTAAAACACAAATTTAATTAAAGAGAAAGATTTTTTTCTTATAGGTAGAGAGGAAAAGAAAACAATGCTTAATAACTGAAAAAATTAATTGAAAGAAGAAAAACCTGGGGATTATGGACATTGAGGTGTTAGGAACTTCATCCAGTTATACTTTCCTAGGGATATTTTCATCTATAAATAAGGAACATTTTAATAGGTAGAAATGGGGGGAGGGAGATGCACAGTTTATCTTATGCTGAGAGGCTGTTTTCATTGTTTCTAGGTCTTGATTCGAGAGACATTAGAGCTGGCAAATCTGAGATTCCCCTCAAGGACGATTCCAGGTAGTTTGTGGAAAATAGCAGGGTGTGTAGTGAAAGTGTAGCTCCAGAATTTGTCCTATTAGCTCTTTGCTAGTAAGACAGGAGCAGCAAGGGCCTGAGTCTCTGAACCCTCTGCCAATAGGCCCCCAATTTAGCTCAGGTTTTCATGGGTTACGTGTTTTTCCCCCCTTGCCAGGAAAGAAGTCTCCATAGAGCTTCCTGACCTCTGGCAGTCTTGGGGCTTCCCCAAGCTTGAAACAAAAATGCTGCTCTGGCTATAATCAGCCAATTAGGGCCTAGTTTGGTGGGTCTGAGGCCTGAGCCAGACTAGAGAGGCTGCTGGGGCTCAGATTTCAAAGATGCATGCTTGGAAGTTTGGGGAATTGATTTAGAGATAAGCTCCCCCAGCTCTGGGGATCAAGAGAAGGCCCCTGGGAGGGAGAAAAGGAGAAACATTCCAAATTGTGGGGGTGACCCCACCCCCAACACTCCCCCAGAACTTCCTCCTGAGGGGGAAGGGGTAGAGGAGGAGAGATGGAGGAGAGAAAAAAAGAATATAGGAGTGGAAGAGAGAGAAGGAGGAGGGGGAGGAGGAGGAGGGAGAAAATAAAAAGGAGGAGCAGAAAAGAGGGGAGGGGTAGATGGAGCTGGAATCTTCCCTAAGCCTGGGAGTGAGGTTGAATGAGAAGGCTTTAATAGCCCCTCGGACTGACTCTCAGCAAAATGGTATTCCTGTTCTCGATTGATCCCTCCTTTCCCATCACCACCTAGATAGATGCCCCTGGGATTCTCTGGAAGCCAAGTACACCAAGGAAATTCAAGGGCCTTAGAATGCTGGAAGGGATTGTAGAGATCACCTAGTCCAATCCTGGTTCTGCAAAAATAAGTGGGTCCCTGTTCCCTTAGAGTTTGAGACCAAATTGATAGAAAGAGGCAGCTGGGGGAGTGGAAGTAACCCTGGAATCAGCATCCTGGGCCTGGGATCTTGGATAATTCTCTTCAGTGTCTCAGTTTCCTCCTCTGTAAAATATGAGTCCTAGATGAAATTGCCTAAAAAATCCCTTCTAGCTCTGACAGTCAATGATTTGATGAGTTAGCTTTCACTTAAGACAGCCAACTAAAGGTAGTGGGCCTGAGAATCAGCAGATCTGGGTTCTAGAGCTAGTACTGGTTGGGTCTCCGCTTGCAAGATACTTCAGCTCTCTAAAACAGAACCTTCCTGAATGGTACCTGCCCATCATCCCAATTACAGGGGATGCTGAGGCTGGCAACTCTCTTGTGCTTCAGTGGGCTAAGTGGACTTGCATCTGTTATGTTGTACCCCTGAAGTGGGGATAGAGAGAGCACCAGGCTGCTTAAAGAAGGGGTGAGATGGCCCAGGTCCAAAATCCTAGCTGGTTAAAGGTCCCATTATAATCAGAATGAGACCAACCAGGGCATAGCAACTGCATTTACAACTTGAGTGATATAAAGAGAGGAGTAAGCATTTATTAAATGTCTACAAGTGCAAGGTTCTCTGCTAATAATATGCTAATATTATAGCTAATAAATATACTAAGAATACAAATCTTATCTCATTTGATCCTCACAAAATGTGACAACTTCAATTCCAGGGTTATTTCCACTTCTTCACCTGCCTCTTTCCATCTTTTTGGTCTCAAACTCTAAGGGAACAGGGACCCACTTATTTTTACAGAACCAGGATTGGACTGGGTGGTCTTTACAATCCCTTTCAGCTGACCCATTCCTGCATTCTAAGGCCTTTGAATTTCCTTGGTATACTTGGCTTCCTCCAGAGAATCCCAGGAGCACCTGGGTGATGATGGGAAAGGAGGGATCAATGGAGAACAGAAATACCATTTTGCTGAGTCAGTCCTAGGGGTCTTGTGAGATAGGTGCTTTTATCACCTCCATTTTGTAATTGAGGAAGAAAACACAAGTAAGTGACTCGTCTCTAGTCACAGAGCTAGTAAGTGTGTGAGATTACATTTTCACTCAGGTTTTCCTGACCTCTAAGACAGCTTCAAATCCAGCTGTGTGACCCTGGGTGTATTACTTTACTCTGCTTGCCTCAGTTTCCTCCTCTGTAAAATGAATTAGAGAAGAAAATGGCAAACTATTCTAGTATTTTTGCTAAGAAAATACCAAATTGGGTCACAAAGGGTTGGACATAACTGAAACAAATGAACAACTTCCTGACTCCAGGTCCTTGTCCCGGTGACACAATCTTAAAAAAACAAAACAAAACAAAACAATTATTGCTCACTTTCCTTTTCTGTAAAATAAGGCAGACAAGCTAGATTCTCTACAATCCTTTCTAGCTCAATGAACAAATTTTTCCCTCAAAAGGTTACTAAGAACTGAGCATATCGTTTGACCCAGCAGTGTTTCTATTGGGCTTATATCCCAAAGAGATCTTAGAAGAGGGAAAGAACTGGAAACTGAATGGATGCCCATGAATTGGAGAATGGCTGAATAAATTATGGTATATGAATGTCATGGAATATTATTGTTCTGTAAGAAACGACCAGCAGGATGATTTCAGAGAGGCCTGGAGAGACTTGCATGAACTGATGCTGAGCGAAATGAGCAGAACCAGGAGATCATTATACACAGCAACAACAATACTATATGACGATCAATTCTGATGGACATGGCTCTCTTCAACAATGAAACGTTTCAAACCAGTTCCAATTGTTCAGTGAAGAAAGTCATATACACCCAGAGAGAGGGATGTGAAATGTGGATCACAACATAACATTTTCATGCTCTCTGTTGATGTTTGCTTGCATTGTTTTCCTTCTCAGGTTTTTTTTTTCTTTCTAGATCCGATTTTTCTTGCACAGAAAGATAACTGTATAAATATGTATACGTATGTTCAATTTGTCAAGTATTTTAACATAATTAACATGTATTAGACTTCCTGCCAAGAAGAGGAGGGGGTGGGGAGGAAGAGGGAAAAATTTGTAACAGAAAGCTTTGCAAGGGTCAATGCTGAAAAATTACCCATGCATATATATTTTGCAAATAAAAAGCTTTAATAAAAATTTTTAAAAAGAATAGGCCATATCATATATAATCTATATTAAATATTGTTTACCTTCTTAATAGGAGATGAGGGTGGGAGGAAGAACTTTAAGAGGAAAGGAGGGAGAGAATCTGGAACTCAAAAATTTTAAATATGAATTTTTAAATGATTTTTACATGTAATTGGGGGGAAATTAAAAAAAAAATAGGTCATACCAGAATAACTTTATTTCCTTTTTTTGATAGGCTGTCTAATCTAATAAAAGAGGGGAATGATGTGGATATGGTTTACCAAGATTTTAGCAAAACCTTTAATAAAGTAATATCTTATTTAATATCTATATTTCATATTTAAATAAAACATTTAATATAAAAAAAGGCTACTGAGTTTGGGCAAGGGCCAAAGGAACTACTTAACTTGGGGAAGAAAAGGATGGATAAGCAATTGAGTAATAATCCCTGAGCAAATGGAGTTGGAAATGATTGAAAACATCTTAATTTTTTTTCAAAATCTAGGCAAATGGAAATTGCTTTGTATTGTCACAAGGAAGATTAGAGTTAGACTGAAGGAAGGCAGCTGATGGGGATACTCCAAAGAGAATGCAGATAGAGCTGGACAAGATCCTTAGCTGCCATTTTGCAGATCAAGAAATAGAAGCCTGGAGAAGTAATATGATTGGCCAGTGCTCATACACAGCTAACCCTTGCAAGAACTCACCAAGGAAGTTGGGCTGAGCAACAGAGCCTGAAATGGGGAGGAGAGGGGGTGCCAGACTTGAAGGCAGGGCATAGGAATAAAATGCTTGGCTCCTTCATTTTTTACCCAAGCATCCCTGGAATCTAGCCTCATCAATAGGAGGTTTACTGGTCACAGTTCCCAGTCTCCGCCCTCATCCCCCAGGCACAGTGTGGGATTAATACTGTTCCCTCTCTAATTACAGGGTTAGAGATAGAGTTTGCTGAAGCCCCACAGTCAAGCTAAATCCTTACAAACATTCCTCCTCCATTTCAGTGCCTCCTCTCTTGCCTAGATCTCCCAAACTCTCATTCTTGTCTTCCATTGCCATTTTTCCCATTCTCCTCCCAGTCTCCCAGTTCTCCCTTGTCTCACCTCCATGAACCACTTTCCAGCATCCTCCATTTCCAGCTTTCCCACCTTTCTCATTTCTCACTTCTTCCACTAACATCTTCCATTTCTAACACTGTACTTATCCTTCTCCCCCATTCTCCAATTAAAATTAATAAGTGTATGTATGTGTGTGTCTGTGTTTCAAGGAGTGAATTGGGTTATCAAGGACTGATTTGAAGTTCCCTCCTTCAATAAATGTCCAAAGCATTTCTTCTGAAGCAGGCAAAGAGCGAAGGTAGCTATTTTAGGGGCTACCTGGGTCTTTCCCCAGACAGAAGCTCATTTGTCCTCTGAGATATAAGGTAACATTTCTGAGGAACAAAGAGAGTTTTTTTTAAAGGCCCTAAGGAGATATTTTTCTCTCCATAGATAATGGACAGTAGGGGAAGGAAGCATTTTGGAAGTCCCACCTGGGATAACTCCAAAAAGGAGACTCACCTTGACAGTTAGTTCTTGATGCTTTCAGAAAATTCAGTTTGGCCCAGGAGATAGGTTAAGAGGTCAAGACAGGGATCAGGCAAGATAGCATGTTGGATTTGGAGTCAGGAAGACCTGAATTCAAATCCTGTCCCAGGCATTTGTAAGAGTCATTTAATTTCTGTCTCAGTTTCCATAATTTTGAAACAGGAATATTTCTCAGGGTTGTTAGGAAAATCAAGTGAGATAATGTGTAAAGTGTTTGACAAAACTTTAATATGCTAAATAAATGCTAGCTATTATTATTGCCATTGTTGTTGTTATCTCCATCATCAATATTTAGTCCTAACTCCCACTTCCCCTTTCATATCCTCATAGACAAACTGGAGAATATTTCTAAAGAGGGAGACCAGGATGAGGAAGAGGCCCGGAGAACTTAGGAAGTCGGTTAAAGGAAATGGGACAATACTTATCTTAGAAAAGAGGGGAACTGGAGGGGATAGAACAGCAGTTTTTAAAGTTTTTAAAGATGTGAATGAATTGCTCTTGGGTGGAAGAGAGATGGGACTATTTGTTCTTAGTCTCCCTTCCTTGTCTCCTTAGATACTCCACCCTGAGACCAGCATGGGGGCACAAGGGGGTCATTTAGAGAAAAACTCAACAGGGGAAACTTTGGTGATGTGGAAAAGAGAGCACACAAGACCAAAATACCTTTGGGAGTAATGACTTACATAATGAAGGAGAAAGAAATTCTTTAGGGCAAACAATTAGAATTAAGAAGACAGCTTGCTCCCCAAATCATCATACTCCCCTCTAGAAAAAGAAAATCAGATAAAGATCGTACTACTCCTCCTCCTCCTCTTCCTTGTTTTCTTCCTCTTCCTTATTCTTTTTCTTTTTACAGAAATATTTGTTTTATTCCATAATTTAAAAATTAATTTTTTTTAAAAGACCAATTACATCTGTTTAGGCAGTAGCATGAGACCAACCCTTCCCTCCTCTGTCCTTTGTCCTTTTTCATTAAGATTCTATCATGAACAGGTGGGAAAAGGACTCATCTGTGCAAAAATGTTTGTGGAAGCCCTTTTTATATGGCAAGGAACTGGAAACTAAGTGAATGTCCATCAGTTGGAGAATGGCTAAATAAGTTATGGTTCATGAATGTTATGGAAAATTATTGTTCTATAAGAAATGATCAGCAAGGTGATATCAGAGAGACCTGGAGATTTTACATGAACTGATGCTGAGTAAAGTGAGTAGAACCAAGATAACACTATAGACATCAACAGCAAGATTATATGTTGATCAGTTCTGACGGACATGGCTCTTTTCAACAATGAGGTGATTCAGGCAAGTTCCAATGGCCTTGTGATGGAGAGAGCCATTTACGCCCAGGGAGAGGACTGTGGGAATTGAATGTGGACCACAACATAGTATTTTCATTTTTGTTGTTGTTTGCTTGCATTTTTCTTTCTCATTTTTTTCCCTTTTTGATTTGATTTTTCTTTGCAGCATGATAATTATAGAAATATGTATAGAAGAATTGCACATGTTTAACATACCAGTATATTATTTGCCATCTAGGGTGGGGGGGGGAGGGAAGGGAGGGAGAAAAAAATTTGGAACAAAGTTTTGCAAGTGTGAATGTTGAAAACCATCTATACATGTTTTGAAAATAAAAAGCTTTATAAAAAAGAATCTATTGTGAGGGTCCAATAATTCCTGGAGTACTCTTGAGCCCTGCTCCTTCCTCTCACTTGTCCAAGCTGGTTTAGGGAGAATTTGAGGCCTCTGATTCATTCTCTCCATCCAAAACCCATAGGGAAACAAATGTTCAGTCATGGCTTGCTAAGATGACCAGTTCACTTCCCTTCTTAAGAGTGAGATGTCATTTAGGTCAGTGATTATAGACATGGGCAGATGAAGCCTACATTGAGGGGTTTGCACACACAGAGGCCAGTTAATCATAACTGATATTTATATAACATTTCAAGGTTTGAGAAAGTACTTGCAGTACTTTAAGCTATTAAAGTTTACTATGCACCAAGCACTGTGCTGAACATTGGTGCTACAATTACAAAATTGAGACAATCCCTGCCTTTCACTCCCTCTCCCTTTAAGCTATTAAAGCTTAAAACTGCACTAAGATGTTTGAGAGGCCCTATGTTATTTCATTTAATGCAGACTAGTAACTCAGTGAGTTTGGCACAATAGATTTCATAATTCTGCAAATAAGAGAACTAAGGTTAATGGAAGTTGTTCCCTCCTTATGTCCAGTTCAGTTTTATCTCCCTGTTTAATTAATTTTGCACAGCTATAGGCGGAACCAACTTTGATAGTAAATAGAGTTACCAGTTGTCTAGAGGATTATTTTGGGTTCTTTTAGGAAGGCTATAATATAAAAGGGAAGGAACCAAACATGTAGTAAGTACCTACTATGTGCTAGCACTGTGCTAAGTGCTCATTTGATCCTCACAACAACCCTCAGAATTAGGTGCTATTATTATCATCATTTGACAATTGGGGTAATTGAGACAGAAGTCAAATTATTTGTTCAGGGTCACACAAACAGTAAATTTGAGGATGGATTTGAACATGTCTATCAGACTTCAGATTCAGTGCTTTATTTATTGTGCCATGTAACTCTGGATCTCTAAAGTTACCTAATTTATCCACTGGGGGTGAGCGGTGTTGGGTAGATAATTTTAAATCTGTCTTTAGATATAAATCTAGCTTTATAATCTATGTTTTTATGCCAGGATGCAGACGCCTTCAGTTCCCAGCAAAAGATGCCTTTGTGGGGCCTCTCATATGATACTTGGGCTAATGGAATATGCAAGCAGCTGACACGGTTTTTGTGTTGTCTGTACTGCTGTTGTTCAATTGTTTTTCAGTAATGTCCTACTCTGTGACCCTATTTGGGGTTTTCTTGGCAAAGATATTATAGTGGCTTACCATTCCCTGCTCCAGCTCATTTTACAAGTGAGAAAATGGAGACAAATAAATTTAAATGACATGCCCAGCATCACACACACAGCTACTAAGTGTCTGAAACCAGATTTGAACTCAGTCTTCTTGGTACTTTATCCACAGTGCTATCTAGCTGCTCTTTATTATTTTTTTTTTTGTTTTTGTTTTTTGCTGAGGCAATTGGGGTTAAGTGACCTGCCCAGGGTCACACAGCTGTTACGTGTCTGAGACGATATTTGAACTCAGGTCCTCCTGACTTCAGGGCTAGTGCTCTATCCACTGAGCTACCTAGCTGCCCCTACCTGCTCTTTCTTAAATCGCCAGAAAGACAATGTAATCTTGATTAATCTTCATGACAAAGCAGGGAGAAATGTAATATATCATTTGTTCAGCAGGTGGCATTATACTTGAGTCACTAGCCCAGTGGTCTCGTCAAGGTCTCTCTGATACAGGCTCAAGAGAACACTTTTCCCCAGTCTCAGGTTCAGTCAGAGTTTGTGCAGGTTTCTTAAACAAAAACAAAAGATGGAAGAGGAAATGGAAAAAAATGAAAGGAAGGAAAAAATAAATCTGTTAATTGTAAAAATAAAATTAAATTAAACAAGAAAGACGAATCCATAGGACATATGGCTCCAAAATTACTAATAGGAAAATCTCTGATTTGTTACACCCCATCCCCCATCCCCCATCCCCCATTTGGAATTTTCTTTCTCAGTTTCAACCCTATACATTTATGGAAAACAAACAATGTTTTATGGCTACATCCTTTATTGTATAAAATGAAAACAAAATTAAAAAAATGAAATGAAAATTACTTGAAACTATAACTTGCTCCTGCAGATCTTCCCAAGTTTTCTAGAATGTGAAAAGCATAGAAGAAGCTAGATGTCTATGATTCTCCTGAGAGACAAAAATTTATATCAAATATAAGACAAAAGCTCTCACCCTGATCATCCCCTCCCTCCTCTCTATTTCTTATGACCCTTACAGCTATTTTGTCCATTTGGTGTCTGATATATTCCTTCCTTCCTTCTTCCCTCCCCTATCCTCCAGCTTCCAGATCTTTCTTAGTAATCAAATCATCACTACTATTATCTCAGGATAATGTATGCTCCATTCACTGTTTTGTGATTTCTCAGAACTTTCTTGGGAAATCTCTTCCCTGTTCATCATTCCCCTACATACGTATATAACTCCAGTCATTCAGTCAATAAGCATTTGGAAGTCAAGTATGCACCATGCACTGTCCTAAGTACTAGGTATAAAAAGAATGAGAAAAGACCATCTCTTGTCTAGAGTACTCACAGTGTGATGGGGGAGACAGTGTGCAAACAATTCTATACAAACAAGATATATATAGAATAAATGGGAGATAATCAGAGGAAAGGCACTAGCCTTAGTTGAGGAAAGACTTCTACTTTTTTTTTATTAAAGCTTTTTATTTTCAAAACATATGCATGGATAATTTTTCAACATTGACCCTTGCAAAACCTTGTGTTCCAAATTTCCCCCTCCCATCCCCTTTCCTAAATGGCAGGTAATCCAATATATGTTATACATGTTAAAATTTTTTTAAAAATTAAAAAAACCAAAATAAATAAAATACATGTTAAATCCAATATATGCGTGCATATTTATACAATTATCTTCCTGCACAAGAAAAATCAAATCAAAAAGAAAAAAAATGCAAGTATACAACAAAGAGTGAAAATGCTATATTGTAATTCACTCTTGTTCCCATAGTCCTCTCTCTGAATATAGATAGTTCTCTTAGTCACAAGACCATTGGAATTTCATCTACTCATAGCTGTTGCCATGTACAATGATATCCTGGTTCGACTCATTTCACTTAGCATCAGGGTACCAGATTGTGAAGGGCTTTGAATGACAAACAGAATTTTACATTTGATTCTGGAGGTTATAGGGAGCCACTGAGGTTTATTGAATGAGGGGATGTCATGGTCAGATTAAAGTTTAGAAAGATAATTTTACAGCTGAGTGGAGAATGTACTGGAGGAGATGAGATAAGGAAATCAATCAAAAGACTAAAAGAATAGTCTAGGAAAAAGGGTGGTGGTGTATCAGGGAAGAGAATAGGACAAAGAAATGTTAGGACTTAGAATTGGACTTAGAAACAATGTGTGCACCATTAGAATATAAGCTTTTGGAGGATAAAGATTGAATTAATTTTCTAAGTCCCAAATCAAATGATTAATCTAATTAGTTACTTAAATAGTTCCTCAGTCTCAAAGCTGATGAATTTTCTTTCTTTTTTCAAGCTTTTTATTTTCAAAACATATGCACAGATAATTTTTGCATAGCCCCATGTTTCAGATTTCCCCCTCCTTCCCCCATTCCCTTCCCTAGATGGCAAGCAAACTGATGAATTTTCTGAAAAATTTCTAGTTCCAGGATTTGCTTCCATTGCTGCCCCCTGCTGCCTCAGCCAGCAGCTTGGAATTCTGCTCCTATTTTGGGACCTCTCCTTTCCCATCTGCTGCTACAACTCAGTTAGAGGTTTAGGTGGGCGCTGAGAGAGCCAAAAGTGGAGCAGCGGTGGCAGCTGGGCTCTGGGAGAACAGAGCCCAAGGCAGGGATCCCTAGAGGTAAGGTCTGCAGTCTGTCTGGCACAGATACATTTCAAGCCTCAGTCCAAAGCTTGGGGAATACATAGTATCCAGACCTTATTAATACCCTCAGCAAAATCACTCCAGTCTTGGAAATGTCCAGACTCCTCTTTCCCTCTGACTGGTGGGTGGAGAGCTCTTTCCAGAGCCTCAATTGAAGGAGGGAGCCCAGATAAGTTCACCCAACTGTCCTCCTCTGGATCCCCCCATCATGCTTCCTCAGTGTGTACTATTTTCCTCTATGCATCCTTCCTTCTGTGTGTTGTTTTCTCCACAGATTTATTGAGTTTACAGAGTTTATTAAGGACAGGGACTGTCTTTTACCTTTCTTTGTATTCCTAGTCCTTAGGACAGTGCCTGAAACATAACAGATGCATAATGCATGGATAGGGACTGAGTAGTTGCAAATGGTACCCATCATTTCAATCTGAATACCTATGATCACTCCAAGTAGGAGATAGATCACCTACAGTATCTCTCCTTGAATCCCGTATACCCAATCTCCTAAGGTAAAAGTTTCTTAAAAGAAAAGGGGGGAGGAAATAAAATTAATAATAATAACTAACATCTGTAAACTGTTTATATTTTTCATTTAATCTTCACTTTAGGTAGCTGGTAGAAAAATGGATAGAATGTTAGATTTGGAGTCAGCAAGACCTGATTTCAAAATCCTGCCTCAAAAATTTGCTAGCTATGTGATCTGAAGAAGTCATTTAACCTCTCCCTGCCTCAATTTCTTCATCTGAAAAATGTGGGTAATAATTGCACCCAACTTCCAGGGTTGTTGTAAGGATCAAATAAAGTAACATATATAAAATGCTTTGCAAACTATATCAATTGTAGCTTTTATTTTTGATTACAATACCTGTAAGGAAGATACTTTTATTTTCCCCTTTATACAGATGAGGGAACCAAGATTAAGAGATGTACCAAGGTTCAACTGCTAGTAAATATCTGCTGGAAGATTCAAGGAAGTTTTTCGTACTCTAAGTCCAAGTATTCTATGAAATCACCTAGCTGTCTCTATATTGGTCTCTCCAATTTCTCAATTTCTCAACAATTTCCCCTTCTAGGAATTTGGGGCACAGGGAAAGACAACCTAAGATATATTTGCAAACATGAAATACAAAAAATCCCCTGAGAAACAACACAATTTCTGACTGTCCTGATGTATAAAGGGTAAGACTTCACTGAATATTGCAAGATCCTCATTCCAAAGAGATCAAAGAAGGAGAAAAAGAATCCAGAGGTACTAAAATATTTATAGTAGCTCTTTTTGTAGTAACAGCTATGGGATAATTAAAAAATTATGGTATACAAATGTATTGGAATATTATTTCACCACAAGAAATAGTGAAAGCACAATTTCAGGAAAAAAAAACTGGGAAGACTTTCATGAACTGACATAGAGTAAATTGAGCAGAACTAGGAGAACAATTGATGCAATAACAACATTATAAAGAAAAACAAGTTTGAAAGATTCAAGCATTCCAACCAATACAAAGATTAATCACAATTATTGAAGACAGAGCTCTTCCTAATTCCCCCCAACTTCTAGTGTTCTCCCTGTTTAACTACCTTGCATCTAGTTATCTTAAAACTGTATTTATTCTTTTCATAGTGACTCTGCTTATTACATATATATATATATATTATATGCCTCCCCTTAAAATGCATTATCTTGCTTTGAAAGTTACATGCTGAATTGACTATATACTTAAAATAAAAAGCAATCTCTATAGAGCAGGTTCATGTACAATTTTCTTCAGTTCTGCAGTGTAGATGGAAGTGTTCTTTTGTGTGTTTATTTATTTCAGAGTTAAAAATAAATAAATAAAAGAAAGGAAAACAGAATGTAAGCTTCCTGAGGGTAGGGAGTACTTCAGTTTTGTTTTGGTTTATACCTAGCACTTAGCACAGTTCATGGGAAATACCAGGCACTTAATAAATGCTTATTGAATGATTTCTAATAAAGAAATAACTGAATAAATTTTTGCATTAATATAATAGGATATTGTAATACAGTCAAGTTTAAGTAATGTAAAAAAAAATCTGAAAAAGCCTTTATAAAATAATGCAAAAGGGAACCAGAAGAATGAAATGCACACTAACTACTATGTAAGAGGAAAAATACATGAAAAGAAAAGACCAAGGAACAATTGGAAAATAATGATACTTTGTGCATTTGAATTAAGCTGGGAATAATTACTAAGAAAGTTTACTTGGTTGATTGATGTTCAATGCTAAGTTTTTTTTTAATTAAAAATGCTGAATTTTAAAAAACCCAAACCCACAACTTATGGTTAAAAGAATGGGTCCCTAAATCATTTCACAAAGTCCTCCATAATGAATTCTACTAAGGGTGTCCTTCACTAACTCCATGGCATGGCCCTTGCTGAAATATTTATGAATCACAATGATCAGAAAGTATTCTTTGAGATCAGTCTCAGCATAATTAAAATATTTTCTTTCTGACATGTGAGGTCAACATGGAAAAAACAAGAAGGGCCATGATCCATGCATAAAAGTTTCCTCAGGGACCCTCTAAGTGGTTAACATGTCCTTGGCTGACCCCTAGAAAGAATAGTTCTCTCTCACTTCATCTACTCTATTAGTTCACAGTGACGGTCAGCTCCCTTCCCAGGTTAGGATTCTGCTACCTGGATATTTATAAACAAAGTCCCCTTTGACTTCAACAACTAATGACGTATATTAATCAACAATTGCTATGCAGTCAGAAAAAAATTCCCAACTCTCCCTAGATCTTTTTCTTGGCCATGGCTCATGCTACCAGTGAAGTTTGGATTGGCAGTGAGGAAGAGTTTCTCTGGCTTTGAAGAGCTGGGGTGCAAAGCCGAGAGTCACAGAGGTATAATAAACCTGGCTCAGCCCAGAGCACAGACTGGCTGGTATGTGTGTTTTTGACCGATGTGTGTGTCTTTCTGTCTGACTTGTGTCTGTGGCTGTGGAGTAAGGGAAGAAGTTTCCCTCTTATCTAACATGTTCTTGGCAGTGTCCAGCTACCTCAGAAATTAGCTTTACATTGGTGCTTTGAAAGCCCCTTGGCTTCACCCATTGGGGTGAATACTCACTTCATTAAGTCAGATCACAGTTGAGCCCATCAACAAATATTTATTGAGTACTTACTATGGGCAAAGCATGGTGCTAGGTATTGGACAATACTTCTCTTTACTTAGCTGGACTGGTTTTCAGATGACATACCTATAGTCTAATACAATCTGACCTTAAGTCTTTCCACTTTACTAAGACCTATTACAACTTATGCTTTTCTGGCATATACTTAAAGAACTCAGAGTATCAACTAAAAGACAGAATATCTGAAAACCATGTGGCCTCTATGTCTCTGGACCTGATTTTTAGTCAGTAAATAGCTATTAATGGGATGTGATTCTGTTCAGAGGAAGAGTTCACTTGCCCCAAATATATTTCACACTAGCTATGATTGTGGAGCCTGAAATTCTTACGTACTTTATTGAATCTAGAAGGCCAAATGACAAATATGCTACTGGAATTTTAGTAGGGAGTAGAAAATAATGTAATAAAAAATTGAATATATTAACTTTTATATGGTGCTAGATAGACATCACTTATATTCATAGCAACTGTATTCATTAGGTAGTGTAAGAAAAAATTATCCTATTTGAACTTTGAGAAAACTGAATTTCAAGGAAAGTAAAGTCCATCACAAATATATGTATTTGTGGAAAGAAATTTCTACACTAATCATTTTGAAAGAAAGAGAGAGAGAGAGAGAGAGAGAGAGAGAGAGAGAGGAGAAGAAGAAGGAGAAGAAGAAGAAGGAAAAAGAGGAGGAGAAGGAGGAGGAAAAAAAATTGTAAAATATGTACTCTAAATCTGAAGATGTTTAGCATATTTCATAGTGGTTATCAGAGTTCTCAAGACTTTCAGAGTTATTTGTTTTACAATATTGTTGTTATTATATAAATTATTCTCTTGGTTCTGCTAAATCCATTTTGTATCAGTTAATAGAAGTTTCCCCAAGTTCTTTAACACTATCCCGTTCATCATTTCTTATTGCATAATAGTATCTCATCACATTTATATACTATAACTTGTTTAGCCATTCCCCAGTCCATAGTTCTAATACTCTGCCATTCTGAAAAGAGCTATTAAAAATATTTTTGTACATATGGATTCTCTTCCTCTTTCTTTGATTTCTTTGGGTATAGGCCCAGTAGCAACGTTCCTAGATCTAAAGTGTCTCTAAAATGTGTCTATGTACAGTTTTTCCCCCAGAGAATAAATTGTTAAACATTCATCAGCACATCTCATGTTTGATTTTTGTGGTTGTAACCCTATTACTTATTATATAGTTTGGCTCACAGCAAGGGTTATAAATGAATGAATGAACAAACTAGGGACGATACAAGAGAAACAGATTTATTCTCTATAATTAATATATATTAATATATAATATATATTAATATATAATACATATTAATATATAACATATATTAATATATATTATATAACTATATTAATAACCAAACTAACAAAAACCATATGATAATCTCAATAGATGCAGAAAAAGCATTTGATAAAATCCAACATCCATTCCTATTAAAAACATTAGAGAGTATAGGAATTAATGGACTTTTCCTTAAAATAGTCGGTAGCATCTATTTAAAACCATCAGCTAGCATCATATGTAATGGTGATAAACTGGAACCATTCCCAATAAGATCAGGGGTGAAACAAGGTTGCCCACTATCACCATTACTGTTCAATATTGTATTAGAAATGCTAGCCTTGGCAATAAGACAAGAAAAAGAGATTAAAGGAATTAGAGTAGGTCATGAGGAAACCAAATTATCACTCTTTGCAGATGATATGATGGTCTACTTAGAAAACCCTAGAGAATCAACTAAAAAACCATTAGAATTAATCCACAACTTTAGCAAAGTTGCAGGATACAAAATAAATCCACATAAATCATCAGCATTTTTATACATCACCAATAAAATGCAACAGCAAGAGATACAAAGAGAAATTCCATTCAAAATAACTATCGATAGTATAAAATATTTGGGAATATATTTGCCAAGGGAAAGTCAGGATCTATATGAGCAAAACTACAAAACACTCTCCACACAAATAAAGTCAGATCTAAACAATTGGAAAACCATCAAGTGCTCTTGGATAGGTCGAGCGAATATCATAAAGATGGCAATACTACCTAAACTAATCTATCTATTTAGTGCTATACCAATCAAACTCCCAAGAGATTATTTAACTGAACTAGAAAAAATAACAACAAAATTCATCTGGAAAAACAAAAGTTCAAGAATTTCAAGGGAATTAATGAAAAAAAATGCAAATGAGGGTGGCCTAGCTGCACCAGATCTAAAACTATATTATAAAGCAGTGGTCACCAAAACCATTTGGTACTGGATAAGAAATAGAGTAGTGGATCAGTGGAATAGGTTAGGTTCACAGAACAAAATACTCAATGACAATTGTAATCTATTGTTTGATAAACCCAAAGACCCCAGTTTTTGGGATAAAAACTCACTATTTGACAAAAACTGCTGGGATAATTGGAAACTAGTCTGGAAGAAATTAGGCATTGACCCACACCTAACACCATATACCAAGATAAGGTCAAAATGGATTCATGATCTAGGCATAAAGAATGATATTATAAACAAATTAGAACAATGTAGGATGGTTTACCTCTCAGACCTGTGGAGGGGGAAGGAATTTGTGACCAAAGAAGAACTAGAGGTCATCATTAATCACAAAATAGATAAGTTTGACTATATCAAGTTGAAAAGTTTTTGTACAAACAAAATGAATGCAGACAAGATTAGAAGGGTAGCAGTAAACTGGGAAAATATTTTTACATCCAAAGGTTCTGATAAACAGATTTATTCTCCTTAGAGAACTCAACTGGACAGTAAATGATGTATAGAGGGAAGATTGATGGAGTCGTAAGACCTGGTTTTGAGTCCTAATTCTGACACTTTCTAATGGTGCAGTCATAGACAAGTTCTGCTCTCTCTTTGAGCCCCACTTGTAAAATGGGAATAATAGCATTTGTACTACCAACCTCATTTATTATAAGGGAAGCAGGATAAAACCTCAAAGTTCTATGGAATTGTGAATGATTAGAAAAAAAAAATCATTGTTCTTCCCACTTGGATGTAAGCTTCGATTGGGTTGGGGCAGAATCTTATCATGATACTGCATCTCTCCCAGAACCTAAAAAGCCAGACTTTAATAAATGTTGAATAAAAAGAACTTTGAACATGGGAAACAATAGACAACAATAGGGAAATAGGTACTACTATGGATGGTGCAGTTCGGACAATGAATATCTCAGGAAGTCCCAAAAGGGTGAGATCACTTTAGGCTGGAGTAATAACAATAGTACATATTTTTATAGTTCTTTTTGTAATACTTTCTTCACAACTACCGGGTGAGACCGACAGCAAAAGCTACTGGGATCTCAACTAAGAAAGCCATTGGCCTCTTTCAATCTTTAACCTTTTTGATCTGATACTGTTGATTACTTTCTCCTTATTGATATTCTACTCATTGAATTTTCATGACAGTTTTGTTTCTTGATTCTCCACCTATTTGTTTGATTTTGTTGTTTAGTTACTTTAATTGTATCCTGCTCCAGTGACCCCATTTGGAATTTTCTTGGCAAAGGAATTGGAATAATTTGCCATTTCTTTCTCCAACTCTTTTTACAGATGAGGAATCTGAGGCAAACAGGGTGAAGTGACTTGCCCAGGATCAAATAGCTAGTTAAGTGTCCGAGCCCAGATTTGAACTCAGGAAGGTGTCTTTCTGACTTTAGGCTAAGTACTCTATCCATTGCACCACCTAGCTGCCCTTTTATTCCCATTTTTTACTACCTCTGTGCCCATGCTCAGAATGTACTTCCTCCTTACTTCTGCCTATTAGTATTAGTGATTTCCTTCAAAATTCAGCTCTCTCTTCTATATGGAGCCTTTCTTCAGCCCCCCCCCCAGTAATTAGTGCCCCTCCCCTCTTAAAATTACCTTGCATTTATATATGTTTTGTATACTTATGTAAATACATGTTTGGTGCCACTTCCTGCCCTTCAATAACTCCTACTCTACCCCATGGAGGTGAGCAGGGACTTGCATTTTTATCTTCATATCCTGTGCATCTAACAAATTAGAAAATTGAGGCTTTCAGAGAGTAAATGATGTACTTATGTTTGAAGCCAAATCCAAACCCAGGTCTCCTGATTTCAAGCCTAGCACTCTTTCCAATACACCAGGTTTCAAGGTGGGATTTGATCTAGCTCTTAAAAGAAAGACATGATTCAAAGATGGATGAATGAGAGCTTTTCAGGGCTAGGAAAATGAATGAAGAAAAGTACAGAGACAGATAGGAATCAATGCTTCCTAAATCAAGAATCATTCAGTAAAGGAGATTCCCCAATCTTCCTCAGATACCGGTGGAACATTTACTGCTCAATGTAAATCATTCTATACATCTAGTCTAAATCTTTCCTGCTGCCCCTCTTTGGTTGTTTACAAATAGAATAGGATTAGCATTTTCATTTGCTGGGCAGTCACATCTCCCTTCAGAGTTTTTGCAGACTGTGCTCTTCATGAAGATGGGAGGGATGTGAAGTAAGACCCCCCCCCCCCCAATCAGCCAAACATTCAGATATTGCTGGTGAAAGCTACTGTAAATCCTTTGAGCTCTGCCCCTTCCCACACAGTATAGACATTTCCTTTCCATAAGCAGAAAAATATTTTAAAAATTCCCTCAAGATCATGAATTTAAGTTCTTACAACTGTTCCCCAAATGCAGGTTTGCCCAGATTGCATGTGTTATATGAGTATGTCTCGGTATGTCTGTTTCCATTCATAGGCTTGGCCAAGTTATCACAGGTGGTTAGTTACATATTCATAGGGTCAATGTTTTAGAACTGGAAAGAATCTTAGACCTCTTCAAGTCTCTCTCCTTCATTTTATAGGTGAGGACACTGAAGTCTATTTCTGATTGGGATATATTCAAATTCCAATTTCTATATTATTTAAAAAAAACTATTTCAGGGAGGATGATTTCTTCCGTGGGAGCAATGGGGGAGAGGGGGAAAGAAGCAGTTTGACAGTCTGAAAGCCCTGATTCAGGACAGACTTTCCCCAAAAGATACCCTAAAATGAATATTGGAAACCAACTGTCAGGATAGTAGTTTAGAAAATCTACAGAATTCAAAAAATAGTAGAACTAAAAGGAACCTTAGATATCAAGGTCTAATTTAAACTTATTTAAATATACTGATGAGAAAGCTGAGATCCAGAAAGAAGTGACTTGCCAGTGTAACCTAGGGAGTAAGTTTGAATCTAAGCCTTCCACCTGAACTGCCAGAAAATGCTAGATTTTAGCAAAATTGCAAATTACCTGGCATCTCAGTCTCACCTTTTTGTCTTTTCATTCCCCCTTGAGGGACAGACAACACTTATCTGATTAAATCTGTCCATCCTCACCAAAGGAATTTTGTGTTTTGAAGGGTTATGCAGATGATGACACTTATACCAAAGGAATGAATCACTAATGGTAAGTTGCTTAAAAATGGAATTTCAGGCCGCAGGGATAGAAAGAGAGGGTAATTTAGAGCCCCAGGAGGAGGGAGGCTTCTAAGACTGATCATACCAAGTAGTCTGAAACCTGCTCTGCCTATGAGGTTTCTAACTAGGGAATGGAGACAGACAATTTGAAAGGAAATTATTTTTCTCTGTGTGAATTAACCTTGGTTAAGAGCCCTTTTGATATAAAATCAGAATCCATATTTTAGGACAAGTCAAAATCACAGAGTATCATACTTGGAAGGGAACTTTAAAGATTGCCTACCTCAGAGAAAACTGACATCCACATAGTGGGGAATTGACTTGTTCAAGATCACAATAGTGATTTAAGCAAGGTCTAGAAGTCAGATCTCCCCACTCCTAAATCCAGCATATTATTCCTACTAGCCCTAAATCACAGCTACAACACATTAGAGTGAAAAGAAAGCGAATTGGAAGATAGGAGTTCAGTTCTGTCACATGGGAATTGGGTAACCTATGATATTTAAGTTTCCTTTTTGTTCCCTTAACCTTTCAGTTTCGATTTTTGTATTTGGAAATTTGGGGTAATAATTCTTGATACCTCTGGGAACCTCAATTTCTTCTTTTGTAAATTGAGTTAATACTAGCAATATCCACCTCGTAGATTTGGAGTAAGGCACTTAGCAAACCTTAAAATTAACATACAAATGTGAGGTATTAGTAGTTGCTTATAATTGTGACCTACTGCTTAGCAAAAGAAAATTCAATTGAATTTCAAATGTAAATTCTATACAAAACACATAAGGTATAAATCTTTCAGGAAGCCTTCCTTGATTCCCTCAATGAAAAAGATGCCCTTCTCACTTAATTCTCTGAAACCTGTAACAAAACGATTAGAGCTAGGCACCGTGATACAGAGGAAAGACAACTGGCTCTAGAGTCAGATGATGTGAGTTCATATCCCAGCTCTGCTATTTAGTACCCGTGTGACCTTGGGCGAAGCTCTTAGCCACTCTTGTCCTCAATTTCCTCATCTGTTAAAATGAGGGGGGGTCGCCCACTTGGCTTTCGAAGTCCCTTCCTCCTTTAAATCCATGGAGTAGGGACTGTTTCAGAGATTTTATTGGTATAGAGATTCCCTCTACCAATGCTGGTTCCGTCCTTCAAGGAGATCCTAGTTTATGGGGGAGGCCTTATGCTATGATGTACAACCCTCTTTTTTTCTTTATCTCTCTCTGTCTCTGTCTCCCTGTTTCTGTCTCTTGTCTCTCTGTCTGTCTTCTCTCTGAAAATGGAAAAATAATTTCAGGGGGAGGGGAAGAGGAGAGGATGAGAAGTCTTGAAGGAGGTCAGGGTAACTAAGGAGTCAGAGGGTGAGGGGGCTTGGAGAACAGCCACCAGTGTAGAAAGTGCTTAATTGTCGCTTGTTGAATGACAACATAACGAAGCAGTTTTCTTCAAACTCCGTGTTCTCCCCCAGCTCCCAGCCCAGGCCTCGGAAGCATCCAGTAGGCTCTCAATGCGTTTTTGTTGAATGCTCCCATTCTGCAGGGGCGGTTCTTCCCATCAGCGCCTTTGGGGCGCTCGGACGGTGGGGTCGGCGGCGGCGAGGGCGGGCAGAGATGTTGAGAAATGTCTTTGGCTCGGCTCGCACTGAGAACGATTTGTCCTTTTACTTGTCTGGTTCCCCTCCCCCGCCCAATTGTCCAGGCCCGCGTCTGAACTTTCCACTGTCGCCGGGTGGAGGAAGCGCCAGTCCTAAGAAAAGCGGTATCATTTCCAGCGCCGGGGCTCCGGGACTCCGGGGCTCTGGCGGCGGCGGCGGCGGTCACTTCGTGGCTCTGTTTACCCAGCGAGGCAGGCAGGCGCAGGGCGAGCCCGGGCTAGGGGCGGAAAGCCGAGCGGGGCAAACAGAAGGGAAGCCCAGCCAAGGGGGAAGGCGCATGGAAAGGGCATTTCCTATTTGTCCCAGCCGTTGCAGACTCTTGTCTCCAAGTCTGTGAGCAGTTCCTCCCGTGATTCATAATCAGCTTCAATTTATAAATAACCCCCACCTAAGACTAGCGCCTACTATGAGCGAGAATGGGGAGTCTGGAGGGAGGGGGGGGCGAGCAGGGGGAACTGGAACAAGAAAGGGAGAGAAGATTTTTGGAAATCTAGTTTTCTCCAAAGTACCTGAGATTTGAGAGGTAGTGCAGAGTAATTCTCTGACCTGGATGACCCGAGATTCCCTTGGGTTCAAGTCTTGCCTCCTTAACCTACTGATTGCGTGATCCTGGGCCAGTCACTTATCATATTTATGCCCTAGATAGCTTTTGAAGACACGAATTGTAAAGAAATTGCGGATCCGAATTGAGGGAAGGAGTTTCCTCACCTGAGAGTTGCCTATACCAATGAAATCAGTTGTCCAAGTCCTAACAATATACTAGGATGCACCTTCTCTATCTAGAGTTGGAAGCCACTCTAGGGTCAATCTGATGCAGCTCCTTCATTTAGGATTTAGGAAACTGAAGCCCAAGCGGCTAAGTAATTTTCCAAGGTCCAACATAAGTAATAAATGGTGGAAGCAAGATTTCAGTGACTACTGGGTCATTGCCCTTTCTATTTTTTCCATGCAGGCTGGGGAGGGGGTTTCAGGTTGCTATTTCCTCACATCATCAGAAGAGCTGTTTTGCCCTTCCTCCCCCAAACCCTTGCATGGTCTGGGAGAGAGTAATTGAAAGGATCTTAGTGGACTGAGTATTGAACTCAGTCAGTAACAACATTCATTTTGCCTCAGACACTTATAAGTAGTATGACCTTAGACAAGTAACCTCTCTAACTTTCTTCATCTGTAAAATAGGGATAATAGTAGCACCTATCTCGTGCTATTAAAATAACATATTTTGCAAATGTTAAAGTGTTGTGCAGATGTTAAAATAATATTTTTAAAATTAATATTAAATTATCATTATTAGGCTGAGAAGTTGCAATGTTGCTAAGGTCTTTAGAGGTGGGATTCCTTGAATTGACAGTAGGTGCCCCTAGGTTCAAGGTTCCCCATTCCCTCAATTTGTCCTTGATTTAATGTGGGAACTCAGCTAACTCTTAATCCCTTTGGGATTTAGCCCTATCTTCGAGATGGGGATAATGACCTCTGAGCTCTCCCTCCTAATCTACAATTGGGTATAGAGCAGGATTTGGGACTGGAAAGCAGGATGTTTCCAATTTAGCCTGGGCATTCAGGATCCCAGACGACAAATCAGGAAAAAGTATTTCCTTTGTCAGTCCTAGAATGGAAAAAGAGCCAATTGGCTAAATTTGGTTTCCTTTGCATTCTGCATGCAGCCTGATGACAGGATTTCAGCAATCCCCCTTTGCAGGTTGTTGCTAATGAATAAAATTTCTTTTCTGCTTACTAGATCAGAAAATTGTAGCCCAAAAGAACTTATCCTCTTTGCCCCTTTCAGCCATCCCCATTCCTGCACGTAGCCCCTTCTCTACTTCCTTATTTCTACCATTCTATGTCTCCCGGAGGCTCAAAATCTTCAAGGTAAATATTTTTTGACTCTTCTCTCTTCTGCATTTAGGAACCAAGACTCAGGGTTTTCCTTCTGAATTTACTGTCATTTCCCCATCTCTGTCCTTTCTATTCTCACTTCTGCACACTATTACAGGGCCTCATAATCTCTCCCTTGTATAATGGCAATGACTTGATTAGTTTCTTCTACCTAATTGGTCTTTTTCCATTTCTAATCTATTCCAGGCACCAGATTAATCTTCAAGTCTATTTCCAATCATATCATTACCTTTCCTCAAAGCCTTCTGTGACTCAGGATTGCTTATAGAATTAATTCCATATACAGAAAGCCCCTCAGATCTTTGAAATCATATCTCTCACTGTTCTTTTCCATATAATTTGCTCTAGTCAAGGTGTAATTCTCATTATACCCCTAAGTGCCTGCTATCCTTACCCCAAAATTTGCTCATGTTATTTGATAAAATTATTTCCATATAATTCTGCCTTTTAAAACCTACCTATGAGCATGAGCACTTCCATGAAGATTTCCACATTTTTTTTTCTCTCCTTTACCCATATTTACTCCTTTGTTTCAATCTATTTTACATTGCATCGAGTTTCTCTGCTAGGTGGCTCAGTGGAGTGCTAGGAAGATCTGAAAATCTGAATCCAAATCCAGTCTCAGTCAAGCACTAGTTGTGTGATCCTGGGCAAATGAATGAAGAAGGAATGATAAACCACTGCAATATCTTTGCTGGAAAAACCTCATCGATAGTATGATAGTATGGGATCATGAAGAATCAGATAAAACTGAACAATAACAATGTTTTCCCTACTAGACTGTAAGCTTTTTGATGGCAGGAACTGTGCTGTTCATCTTTGTAGTCTTAGTTCCTATTACAGTGCTCTGTTGCTAGTTTTTACTTAGTAAATGTTTACATAATGGGAGGATTGGTCAATGAGGACCCAGCCCTTAAAGCAGATATTCTCTTACTTGCTTTCAATCCAACCACGTGGAAACTTGGGGAGCCAGTTTCCAGCCGTGATGACCCAGACCTTAGGAATGTGTGATGATGAAAAATCTAATTGGTTTTAGAGTCAGAAAAACTAATGACTCAGAGGGGTTGAGCTGGAACTGAGTCTGCACACAATGGGGACTGCTCAACCATTTCTCAATGTCTTTTCTTGGTAGTGAGAAAGAGTACTTAGAAAGTGGTTCTGAATTGGCAAGGGCAAGAGGAACAACTGCTAGCCGACTTCCCCAACTCTGCCTCAGTATGTCTCCAGGCTCTCATAGAAGTTCCTATTTTTTTGGGGGGGGGTTTATTCTTTCCTGATCTTCAGCGAATGAGTGGACTGATTGGAGAATGACCTGAGCCCATAGCAGAGGTCTTTTCCCTTAATCTCAGCAGAGGAGCTGGTAACAGGAGAGAGATACCTTGAGCAATAACCTTGAAATGAGTGTGTCAGGGCCAGGCAGTAATCTTATGAGCACTACATGGCCTGGAGAAGCGATAAGCTGACCACCAGCTTCTTCCTTTCCCTGGGATCCAAACAGAAATGGGAGACAGATTACCAATTGCAATGGGAAAGTAGTCCTAGCTTGGTCCAGTTACAGATACGGTCCAGCCCAGCAAAGGATTGTTCAACAGACATGTCATTGTCTTCCAGGAGAAAACCTCTCTAAGCATCAGAGCAAGTGGTCTAATATACCCAGATCCCAGCTTTGTACAGACTCTATGGGGGGAGAAAAGGTTTTCCTGGACCAGGAGTCAGAAGGTCCCCTTTACCTGATGTATTTAATACAATACTAGTCAGGCATCCTTCCCCTTCTGCTTCTTCTTCACCTTCCTATTACTGTAAAGGGGACCACCATCCTCCCAATCCCTCAGGTTTGTAACCTAGGAGCCCTCCCGGATTCCTCACAATCTCTCATCATCTTATATCTGAACAGTTGCTAAGGTCTGATGATTTCACCTCTCTGCTCTGACATTGCCACTACCCTGGTGCAGACTTCACACCCAGATTACTGCAATGATTGCTTCTAGGTCTGGCTCTCTATTCCAATACATCCTCCATTCAGCCACTAAAGTGATTTTTCCTAAAATCAGGTCCAATCATATTACCCCTTTACTCAATAAATTCCAGTGACTTTGTGTGACCTCCAGGAGCAAATAGAAAACCCTCTGTTTGGTATTCAATGCCCTTCATAACCTAATCTTCTAGCTTTCCATTCATCTTATATCTTTCTCCCAGGCACAAACTCTTTGATCCTGTGTACTTTGGCTTTCATAACATAAGACATTTATGTTATTATATATATACATATATATATATATAATATGTAATATATATTACATATATTATATATGTCACATATTATGTTATATTATGGCCTCCATAAACATGACATTTCATCAAATGACTCTGGGTCTTCTCTCTGGCTATCAGTCAAGCCTGGAATACTCTCTCATCTACTCCATAGACTTCCCAGGCTTCCTTTAAGTCTCAACTAAAATCTCACATTCTAAAGGAAGCCTTCTCCAACCCTTTTTGATTCTAGTGCCTTCCCTCTGTTAATTATTGCCTGTTTATTCTGTATATTGTTTGCCCTCTGTATATTTGTTTGCATATTTGCTTTGCCATTAAATTGTAAGTTTTTTGAGGGTAGAGAATATCTTTTATTTTTTGCACCCCCACCACTTAGCACTGTGCCTGGTTTAATAAATATTTATCCATCGTTAAATAATTGCAAGTGAAGTGTGTGTGCTCCTAACTTTTTTTGGGAGGAAAATGTTTTGTAAAAATTCTTTAAGTTCTCAGTGAATCCCCTTTTTTAAGGCTAAAGATGTTCAACCGGTTATAAATGGGGGGCTTTTGACCTCTACTTCTAACCCAGCCAACAATTTAGGCCCAGCTCAAATTACTCCTCCTTACTCTAACCACAAAAGAAAGAAACCAAGGGATATGAGAATTTCCCCTTTTGTATGCAGGCTTAGGCCAAGTCCTGAGTCATTAATTTTTCTTTCTCTGAAGTCACTTAGAAGACTTTTAATTGTCCTCACCCAGTCCCAACCATGGCTGAATCACATGGTTCTCCAAAGTTACCGCATGGCTAGATTGAAAGGAAAAGACAACTTTTAATACTTTAAAACTGATTAAGACTTTAAAAATTTGATATTTTAATACTTGGCCAGGGCAGATAGAGAAGTGGTGAGAACAGGACTGGATTTGCAGTCAGAGGGCGTTGGTTGTATTCCTGCCTCTACCACTCACTCTGTGTGTAACCCACTCCATAGCCTCTCTGTACCTCAGTTTCCTTCAGACTCCTTCATTGAGGGGTTTGAACGTACTGATTTTTAAGGTCCCTTCTTGTTCAAGGTCTATGTTACTATGATCTCTAAAGATCCCTTCCAGCTTATCATTTTTTAATTCTCTGAGCAGGACAGAATTTTCTGAAGAAGTTTTGAGTTAGTTTCAAAGGGAAGCAGCTTTGCTTAGTTAAAAAGGGCAGTAGATTTGGAACCCCAAAAATCTGGCTTCATGTCTTGCCTCTGACACTAGCTATAGGACCTTGGACAATTTCCTTCCCTGTCAAGTTGGGATAATTATACCTGCACCATCTGCCTCAGACCATTTTGATTAGCGTTAAATAGGGGCAATGTATCAAAATAATGAATGTCGATTATTACTATCGATGCAGGCGATGCTTTTATTTATTTATTTATTTTTCTGTTTTGTCCTCTGGTATCCTCAATGCCTGTGTTAAACCACAGAAGAGTGTAGCATAGTGGGTAGAGCCTTGGCTTTGGAGTCGGGAAGACCTGCGTCCAAGTCCTGTTTCTTACCCATGGTTGTTGGATGATCCTGGGAAAGTCTGTCCATTTCTTAGTGGGCCTAGCATCTCTCTAAGGTCATAAATTATAGAGCAGTTGCAAAACTGTTTTGGGAGAGGGAGTTTTCTCACTGAAAGATCTCCACACCAAAGAGATAACAGACTTGGATCTTGCATACATACATACATACATACATGTACATATACACACATATATCCATATATAATATCCATATATAAAAAAAATCTCTTTATATCTATAGATATCTGCATTGCTATCTACAGATATTAATATCTATCTATAGATAGATAGATATCTACAGATATATAGATGTTTATATATCCATCTATAGATCTCTATATGTATAGATTTATAGATATATCTATATTGATTGATAATTCAATTAAATGGATTCCTATTTTCTAGGGTGCTGTCCTGCCATGATACCTCCAGACCACTAGGGGGAGAGATGACTCAGAAAATGTTCTGGCTTTTTTTATGGTCAAGTTAAAAGCTCATATTTCTATTGGTTTTTAAGATTTACAAACCACTTTTCTTAAAACAGCCCTATCATGCTCATTACACAGATGAGGAAACCAACTTTCACAGAGATGATCTGATTTGCCACATCAATAAGTGGAAGAGCTGGGATGTGATTCCAGGTTTCTTGACTTCTAAATTAAGGACTCTTCTCATGAAATCGCCTCTTAAATCATCTCCCTGTCCTGCACTTTTTGTAAACATATGATGAATTTTGCTTCATCAATACCACTAGACACATATCAACAGAAGGACAGGCAATACAACTCCACAACTCTTTTTGTGGTTGCAAAGAATTAGGATTTGTCAGTTAAGAAATGGCTAAACAAATTATGATGTGAGATTAGTGGGATATAAGTATGTCCTAAGAAATGACAAGTATGAAGAATTCAGGGGAACTAATGAGGATTTGTATGCACTGATACAGATTGAAGCCAGCAGAACCAGGAGAACAATTTAAATCATGATGACAATCATAGAAAGGAAAACAACACTGAAAGCCTTCAGGAGACCGATCGATACAGTGACCAGTTGTGGTTTCAGGGGACTAATAAATGAGGTATGGAATAAAGCTTACATTTTTTCAGACAGGGTCCTTGTATTGATTTGTTTTGCTTAGTGTATGTTTCTTTCTAACAAAGGAGGTTTCTATTGGGGTTGTAGTGAGTCATTGAGATGTGACAATGATTTTTTTTAAAAAGAACATCAATAAAACATTAAATAAAATTTTAATGAAGTGTGGTAGACCTTGGATGTACAAGGGGCACTGACTGGGCTGCTCAAGGTCACATACTTAGGAAGCAACCCAACCTGAGTTTTGAATCCAGGTCTTCTAATCCCAACTCACTTCCTATTGATCCACACTGTGGTTCAGCCTTCCACATCAATTTCATAAAACTGCCTCTTCTATTAATATTAAAATAATCCTTTTAATCACAGATTTCTTGTAAACATGAGGTACAGTTTACAGCTATCATGGAGCTGGGGATGAAACCAGTCTTGGGGACTATTAACCTTTTTTTTCCCTGGGGACAGTTGGGGGACAGAATGAGAATAAGGAATGAAATAGAACCTCTGTTGGCAGCTGGGCCTGTGTGAGGGGGAGCAGTGGGGGAACACCATCCCCTCCTCCCCCTCCTACTCTCTTATTTCCCCAAGGCTTTCCATGGAAAAGTCCACCAGTGTTAACCTTGGCAAGGACTTGGAGGAATATTTTTGGCAGCTTTTAAAATTCTCTGTGGGGCATGGTACATTTATATTCATATGCTATATATTTTTGCTTATATTTGTGAAATAAGTAGGCTTCTGTTTTGTTTTAATTGGGAAACTATATAATTCCTTCCAACCCCAGAAAAAGAGAATGTGAAAAAGAAGACAAAAACCTATGACCAAATGATACCAGTGATCACTTTGAGGGAACTGGGATCCTCTGAACTGGAGAAGATTAAACTAGTAAGAGTGGGTGTAGATTAGTGGCTGGACTACACATTTGTGGAAGATGGGGTGAAATTTGTTGTGTTTGATTTCAGTGGACAGACAAATCAATAGGTGGAAGTTACAGGATGGTATAAACTTTGGTATTAGAAATTTTGGCTTGCTATCTGGAAGAAAAGAAGATGAACTAACTGGTCATTTAGGAAGAGATCAAGGGATTATGAATCTATTGCCTTGGTACTCCACTGGCATCCAAGCAATGACTAGACACTTATGGGAGGACATGAAACAGAGTCACACATGAAAATATATGGTTGAGCTATGATGTTCAATAGTGAGATCACACAATTTTCTTAGAACCATCAAAAAACTGAAATTTAAGAAAAAATACCCAACAATTAATTCTATGCAAAACTGGAATGGGATTTCATTTGAGGCAGAGAGGTGGTGCAATGAGACCTGAGTTCAAATACAGTCTCAATCACTTAACAAGTTATGTAAACTGGCTAAGTCATTTAACTCCCTCAGCCTAGTTTTCTTATTGGTAAAATGTAAAAAAAATGTTAGGACCTAGAACCCAGAACTATTGTAAAGATAAAATGAGATAATATTTGTAAGGCACTTTGTAAAGTGAGATATAAATGCTATTTTTTGTGAGGGGTTCAAGCTGAGACAGGTTAACTGCTTCTTTGAAATGTAAAGAAAGTGGATTAAAACCCTGAGCAGGGTTTGGGCCAGATGATTTCTGAGTCACATTTTGGCTCAAACATTCTATATTTTTACCACCCAAAACACTGACTGTGGGAATGAACCCTAGGCATTGGGGTGAATGGGGTAGAGTTTTTATGAATAATAAATTAGAATATACAATAATGGTGCTAATTACAGTAATATGTATTGCAAATAATACTGAATTTTTCAAAGACCTGGGTTCAAAAATTTTCTACTTACTGTAGATGTGATGCATGCTTCCCTGGACTTCACTTTCTTCATCTGTATCATGAACCTGCTGGACTCAGTGGTCCCAATGGTGTTTTTCTAATTAGAAATCTTTGATTTGATGATATCTAAAATCTTTTTCAGTTTTAAATCAGACCAATAACACAAGGCTTAAGAAAACAAAGAAAAAACTTGATTAAAATGGTATTTCCCTGGAAGCAGGTATGTCACTATAGATAGAAAGCAGGAGAGCCTAGACCACCAGAAAAAGATGGGGGAAGGGAAAGAACATCTCAAGTGTAGAGCATTTCTTATCTCTCCAGTATGATTTGAAGGGGATAGAATAAAATGAGATCATTGCACTCCATAGCTTCTGACATCTCTTATAGCTCTAAATCTATCATCCTTTGATAAGAGAAGACATAATAAGATAGTATCCAAAGCCAATGAGTTTAAGTCCCAAGGACTGAACCCTATCCTAATAATGAATAGGCATCTATGACCAAAGAATAGTTATTGGGGAATAGATAACCCTTGGGAGGCAGCTAAGTGGCAAAGGGGACACACTTCTGGACCTGGAGTTCCAGGAAGATCTGACTTCAAATCTGGCCTTAGGCACTTACTATGTGAACCTGGGCAAGCCACTTACCCCTGGTTGCCTCAGTTTCCTCAGCTGTAGAAGGAAAAGGAAATGGCAAATCCTTTTAGTATTTTTGCCAAGAAAACTGCAAAGGGGATCGTGAAGAATTAGACCTGACTGAACAACAAAAAAGATCATTTGAAGATAAATCTCTAGTAATGTCTTTGGGTACTGTCTTGGTCTGTTCATCATTTTTACTGCTGACATAAAGGCATAAATGGCTTTCTTATCAAATTTATGTATTTTATTTTTAAAATTAATTTTTTTTTCTTTTCAATAGTATTTAATTTTCCAAATATGGCCATATAAAGATCTTTTTCAACATTTATTTTTGTAAGACTTTGTGTTTTTTCTCTCTCCTTCTCTTACCTTTCCCTTCCCAAGACATCAAGTAACCTGATATAAATTAAAAATGTACAGTTCTTTTAAATGTATTTTCATAAATAAATATTTAAATTCCTGTTATTCCAACTACTAAGCTAGGTGATGGGCATATAAATATAAAAAATGAGACAGTCCCTGTCCTCACAGGGCTTATATTTTTTAATAATAGATTTTTTATTTTTCAAAGTATATGCAAAGATAATTTTCAATACTCATTCCTGCAAAACCTTTTGCTCCATTTTTTCGCTCTCTCTTCATTTCTCCCCTGCCTCAGATAGCAAGCAATCCAATATAAGTTAAACATGTGCAATTCTTTTAAACTTATTTCCGTGTTTGTTGTGCTGCACAAGAAAAATCATATCAAAAAGGAAAAAGTGAGAAAAAAACAAGTAAGCAAACAACAACAAAAAAGATGAAAATACTATGTTGTGATCCACATTCAGTCTCCCTAGTCCTCTCTCTGGATGCAGATGGCTCTCTCCATCACAAGTCAGGCCTGAATCACCTCCTTGTTGAAAAGAGCCAAGTCCATCAGAGTTGATCATCACATAATCTCGTCGTTGCTGTGTACAATGTTCTCAGCCTCAGTTCATGTGTAAGTCTCTCCAGGCCTCTCTGAAATCATCCTGCTGATCATTTCTTATAAAACAATAATATTCTATTACATTTATATACCATAACTTATTCAGTCATTCAAGGGGCTTATATTCTACTTAGGGCTATAACATGTTCAAAGATAAACAAGTTCACTGTTATTGTTCAGTCATATCTAACTCTTTGTGAGCTCATAGGGGGTTTTCTTAGTAAAAATACCAGAGTGGTTTGCCATTTCCTTCTCCAATGGATTAAGCTAAACAAAGGTTAAGTAGTTTGCCCAGGGTCACAAGTTAGTGTTTGAGGCTAGATTTAAACCCGGGTATTCCTCAGTTCATGTCCAACACTTTATCCACAGAGCTGGGTAGCAGCCCCAATATAAACAAAATAAATATAGATGATGTGCACCTAAGTGGATTAGCTAGTATACTGGGTAGCAGAATCTGTATCTAAAAAGATCTCAACAGACTATAAAACTAGGCTGAATCTTAAAAATGAAATATAATAGAGGTAAATGTAAAGTCCTACATTTGGACTTAAAAATCAACTCCTTAGGCATAAGATAGGGAAAATGAGTTTAGACAATTCACATTAAAAAAATCTGGGCTGCATGTTTAACATATATTGGATTACTTGCCATCTAGGAGAGGGGGTAGAGGGAAAGGGGGGAAATTGGAACACAAGGTTTTGCAAGGGTCAGTGATGAAAAATTATCCTTGCATATGTTTTGAAAATAAAATCTTCAATAAAAAACCAAACAAAAGAAAGAAAAATCTGGACTACAATGAGCCAGTGGTGTGACATAGAAGCTAAAAAAGCTTATTATCATCTTAGGCTGCATGAAAAGAGCTCCAATGTTTTGAAAGATTGTTAATGCCAAACAGAAGAATTTGTTTCATCCTAGAGATAATAAGCAACTAGCAGAGTTTATTGAGAGTGTGTGTATGAGTGGGAGTGTGTGTGACATGGTCAGACTTGCTTTAGGAAAAGAACCCAGCTGTGTGGGGGATGGCTTGGAATGGGGACAGGCTGGAGGCAGGGAAACCAATTAGGTGGCTATTCCAGTAGTCCAAGAAGAAAGGTGATAAGGTTCTTTTAAAAACATACATTTTTAAACATTTATTTATTTACTTATTGGAAAATTTTTTATTTTATTTTTAATTCATAGACTAAAACAGCATTTCCATATCATAGTAGAATAAAAAAAAGAATGCACATGAAACAGCAACTCTATTATGTACAACTTGCTATGCCTTTTAAATATATAATAGTTATCATGTAAATTTCTTTTTTCCCTCACCCCACTCTAGAGATGACTACCATTAAACACAAATATATATTAATATTTAAAAAAATTTGTTTTAAATTCTCTCCCTCCTTCCTGCCCCATTGATATGGCAAGCAATAAGGCTCTGAACTAAGATGATGGCTGTGTTTGGCAGATAGGTTGTATTTCATCTCTGGGCCCCAAAGCAGCCTGGACTGGGGGGCGTCTGTTTGCCTGTGTTCCTGGCTGCCCAGACTCCACCATGGCAGCCCAACAGGGCTGCTTTATCCTGTCTTAGTGTCAGGTGGCCCCAGGGCCTAAGGGAAGGGGGGAGGACCCAGCAGGGAAGAAAGGAGGGGGGACCATGGGGAGATGGGAGTCATTCCCAGTGTCTAATCTCCAACAGGCTGGGCCCTGCAGACACAGAGTCTGCAGTTATCTGTGGCCCAACTGCTGCCTTCCCCCGGACTGGGGCCCACCGGCAGCTGACTAGCTTGCTGTCCCACTCCCACGCTTCTTATCAGCCAGTCACAGGACACCCTCCTGGCCTGGCTCTGCAACAGAGAACTGGGGGGGGGGGGGGAGAAGGGGGGGGTGGGGGTGGTGGAAGGGAGAGTGTGTGTGTGGGGAGGGGGGATTTCTTACCAGGGAGTTCTGACTCTGGTCTACCACTTCCTCCATCCTGTCCCCTCCTCAAATTCCCTGATTGGAGCCCCCTCCCCCCTTTCCTTGTTTAATTTAAGTTTAATTTAAGAGAAAACTTCCTAACAATTAGATCTCTAAAGTGCAAGAGCGGTCTCAGGAATTTTGTTAACTAGAAATCTTCAAGCAAAGTTAGATGGCAGCCCAGGTATCCTATAGAGGGGCTTCTAATTCAGATGAGCTGTAATCCTGGGATTCTACCCTTTTCTCTTCAGCGTGATTACATTTGTCCCTGACACTCACCTCTAAGTTTTCTTGCAGCTGTTCAGATCTTTTGGATCTGAATTTCCTCATCTATGAAATGATCAGCTCAGAAAATCTTTAAAGCCCTTTCTTAATATTCTGATTCCCATTGTATCTACTCGTGGTCCAAATCTACCCATTCTTTAAGGTCCAATTTGTCCAGTAATCTTCCAGAAATTCTCTAGGGCTACATTGGCAGGTGGGTGGATCAGTGAATAGAGTACTGGTCTTGGGGTCAGGAATATCTTAGTTCAAATCCAGCCTCAGATACTTATTAGACAGGAATATCTTTTTTTTTTTTTTTTTTTTTGCTTAGGCAATTGGGGTGAAGTGACTTGCCCAGGGTCACACAGCTGTTACGTGTCTGAGGTCAGATTTGAACTCAGGTCCTCCTGACTTCAGGGCTGGTGCTCTATCCACTGCGCCACCTAGCTGCCCCTAGACAGGAATATCTTAGTTCAAATCCAGCCTTAGATGTTTGATCCTGAGTAAGTCACCTAATTTCTCTGTCTCAGTTTACTCACCTATAAAATAGGGATAATAATAGCACCTATATCCCAGAGTTGTGAGAATCAAATGAGAAAATATTTGTAAAGCACTTTGCAAACATTAAACACTACATAAATATTATTATTATTATTTTTGCTGAGGCAATTGGGGTTGACTTTCCCAGGGTCACACAGCTAGGAAATTTGAGATCAAATTTGAACTCAGATCCTCCTGACGTCAGGGTTCTATCCACTGGGCAACCTAGCTACTCCAATAATATTATTACTATTATTAAATTGCCATAGGAAACATTTTGTTGTAATGGAAAAAGTGATAGAAAAAAATGTGATGCAGAAAAAGTGAAGAAGAAAGGAAGAAACTTCATTGGGACATTTAAAAAAAATACACCAAAGAGAGCAGAGAAAGTTCAGCAGTAGAAATAGAAAAGGAGGGCCTTTTTGTTACTACCATGTTAGTGGTAGTAACAGTAAAGCAGTAAAAAAAACCCAACCCCAATCTATGTCATAGAATTTCACAGTTTTGTAGTATTTTTTTCTATTAATGTTTGCTATATTTAAATGTTCATATTTATTGCTATTTATTAAATTTTTAATTTAAAAAAACTGGCTCAGATACTTCCATCTGTATGACCTTGGACAAGTCACTTCGACAGTTCTTTCAATTCCAAAATTAGACTACATAATCTCTTAATCTCTAATCTCCCTTTCAGCTCTTTGATCCTATATGCTAATATTTTCTTGGAACTTCAGGGTCATTTACTGCATATAACATTCCTTGAATAAATGATGTATTTTTGAGAATTTTCTGGGTGAAACTGTTGATGGAATATATTCATCTTTTGGTGATTTGTGATATCCATTTGGATGAATGACCCAGGAAGACTCCCGAGCCTGCTTAGAAAATATGGGCAGTGAGTGATATACTGATCCAACTTGAGAGCCATCCACCTGGGCATGTACCCTGGGCAGGGCACTTCTCAACTCTGTGTCTTTGCTCTTCTGAATCACTTCACATTCTCAAGCAAGAATCCAGCATTGGGGTGACTTCCCCTTGAGACAGAGCCTCTCCCTTTCCTACCTTAGTGAACCTTTTTTATGAGTTCTGATCCCAAACAAACTCCCCAGATGTCAGCCAGCTTCTGGGGAGGAGCCTGTCTAAAATGATCTCAGACAATAGACACACAGTCTGTTATCAGACCCATGGGTAAAACTTTGCCAGATTTGTTGGCCGTGCCACAATTCATGCTAGTTGACTTTTGGCAACCCAAGATTACCTTTTGATGAATTATCAACTCCCTAGAAACAGACTCTGTGAGGGCAACACTTTTTCCTTTTGTCTATCTCTGACACCCAGCATTGGATCACACAGAGTGTTATACAATAGGTGCTTAATTAATGTTTCTTGGATTATACCAGATTCTGTAGCTATGGAGACTGGATCTGAGATTTCATTAGTTTGAGGTGGGGAGAGAAGGAAGAAGGGAGGGAAAAGAAGGGACAGGAGAGAGGGGAAGGGGAAGGGAGAAGAAAGGAAAAGGAGAGGAGGAAGAAGAGACGACATTCTGGCTAAGGGACTAATATAAATTTTGCAGCAGAAACAGGCATGAAGGATTCTGGATAGGGAGAGAGGTCTGGTTGGAAGGGGCAAGGATGAAGTTGGAGAAGTCAGGATCAGTTATAAAAAGGAAAAATTTCAATTTTCTTCTAATTTTCTACAATGGAAATAGATTTTTCTTCCTCGTGACCCAAGGATAGTTTGATGTGTGGTAGAGATGCTGTGGGATGGGGCTGGCCTATAGTATCCTGGCTTGGGAATTCTCTACATTGAAATATCACTATTGACCTATTCCTAGGATTGTAAGGAGTAATATTAGTGGAGATCTTGGATGCTTAGGGATGGGAGGTAGGAGTAAGTGCTTTCCTGTAGCACAAAATTCTCAGCATTGTAGCAAAGGATCCAGAGGGACCTATCTTGCCCTTTGACTTATGTTTTTATATAACCCTCCTGCACCTAAAATTATCCCTTTTCTTTCTCTAGGGGCAGACCATGTCATGTTTGGGTCTATATTTCTCCTGCTAAATATGGGTTATGTCTGTCACATGGCTGTGGAGAACTAGAACTGTAGCCCCAGAGGCAGTACCACTCCTGAGTCAGTCAGTGTATGATGGAGTTTGGCAGGGTGTGTTTGGGAGGGAAGGGGTTTTAGATGGCACTTTCTCCAACCCGGGAACATCACCTTAAGCTCTTAAATTTCTGCTTGCCCTCCTGGGGATGGTGAATTATAGTGCTCTATTCTTTCTGGCCTCCACATCTAGATCTTGAATAGAGGCAAATGTTTGTAGTTGAGTTAAAAAAGGATAAGTCTTTGTCACACATACTCCAAGATGTGCTGAGACCCATGCTTCTAGGCATTCATTTGGAAACTCATAAATATCCAGGCACCCAGGTGAACAAATCAACATGTAAACCAGAGGATCCCAACACCAATCACCATGTAGAGACATAGAGACATGAATTAGGAATACATATAAATTCAGATAAAGGATTGCAAAGACATTTATAATTAGGTATGTATGTGTACATGAAGACACATGGGTAATAATTCAATTCAATTTAATTCTACAAACATTTTGACAACAAATTTACATTTAAATTTTTTGCCTTATGTTACCTAGATTTATTCACTTATCTCCTTTTCCCCATTCCTTGAGACCTGTTTTTTATAACAAAGATTTTTTTTAAATAAAAAAGAAGAGAAAAAAATCTACAAAACTAATCCATACATTAAAAAAATTATATTTGCAGTATTCCACAGCCTTGTACAATCCTCTCCTTATATACACACCTTTTGCATGTGAATGAGAGAAGATGTCTTTTCATTTGTCTTGATGAGGCCAAATTTGTATTTTGTAATTTCCCAACATTGGTTTTAGAATGCTTTGTGATTGTTCTTTCCGTTGACATTATTTTAGTCATTCTAAGTCTTGTTTTCCTGGTTCTACTTACTCTTTACTCTGTATCAGTTCTTTCTATCCATAGATGACTTTATAGTCATCACAATCATTATTTCCTATAGCAAGGTAATATTCCATTACATTCAAGTACCACAATCTATTTAGCTATTCCCCAATAATGGGCCACAAACATTAAGCCACTATTATATGCTGGGGATGAAATAGCTAAGGGGCTTATATTCTACTGGGGGACATGTCAGAAATATATTCAAGTTATTTGAAGAGGAAGGAACTTTAATAATTGGGAGGATTTAGAGAAGACTCCAAAGAGGAGGTCTTAGGAAGACCTCTTGCCTTAGAAAATCTAATTCTGTTTTGAACATGTTAAATTTGATATGCCTACAGAATATTCAAGAAGAGAGGTTTAGCAGGTAGTTTTTGATACTGGCTGGAGCACAGGAGAGAGAGAAAAATTGGAAATATAGACCCGAGAGTCAGCAGGATAAAGATAATAATCAAAACTGTGGGAGTGGAGGATATTAATGAGAGAGAATGTTAAGAGGAAAGGAGAGGGCCTAGGACAGGACCTAGAAGCTCTGGAACAGGTGGCAGCTATCTAGCTTGAAGAGGAAAAAAGAGTTACAAAAGAATTAGGGCTATTTCCTGGCCTAATGTTTCTTGCCATCTTATAACTTGAGGAGCATGTTGGAAAAATAATCTTTACTTGTCTTACCAAAACTAATCTAGATCTATGAAGAGAATACATATAAAATAATAGTTCAAGGTGAGCTACGGTGGAAAAGTCATGGATCATGTGGAGCTTCTTGAAAGATATCTTAGCTTCATTGTCATGGTCTCTACATCATTTCTCTTTTACCTTTAATTGTGACTTTCCATTTGGTGCAGGGGCATTATCTTATCTCTATTAATCTCGGGAATGATAGTAGGTATTCCATATAAATTCAAATATATATTGCTTTATTTTTCAGAATAATTACCATCACCCCTCCTTACATGTCCCTATACCTACCTGAGTTAAAATCTGGTCTCAGACACTTATTAGTTGTGTGACTTGGGCAAGTCATTTAATTCTGTCTGTCTCAGTTTCCTCATCAATAGCTGGAGAAGGAAATGGCAAACCACTCTAATATTTTTGTCAAGACAACCCTAAATGGGGTCATGAAGAATAGGATACAACTGAAAAATTACTGAACAACAACATACCCACTGATATTTCACGTAAAAGCATTTTATCAGAACCAAAGATGGAGAGCTTCTTAATCTTATTTTTTTCTGAGATATACTAGAAATGACAGTACATTCCCTGTCATTTATTTGCATGGAAATACAAGCAGTATTGGTCATAGGTTGTTAAATATTTTGCTTATGGTTAATCTTAAAGTCAGCCTTTTACCTGTTGATTATAGAATTTGTAGGAAAAAGTGAAGAAGAGTTAAGCGAAGAAGGATCTTGTTTAAATTTTGAAGTTTAATGGCCAGAGCTGACCTTGATAAAGCACAAATTTTCTTTTTGGCCATTACTTTGGGGAAGCAATGGTTGTTCACTCAGTTTCTGAAAATTCCCATAGTATTCTAGCCATTGTGGTGGAGATCATGTTTCTAAATATCCCATATAAGGCCATAACTTTGTTTTCTTTCTTTCTTTCCTATGTGATATCTTACTTTGTGGTGCTCCAAAAATAAATTCCTCTCCTACAGAAAAAAATGCTTTCAGTGCAGGATGCCTTTCTCTTTTCATCTTTAGACTATATTTGACAAGTTAATTCCAACAATAATGATGAAGCAGCTTTATGAACTATCCCTGTCTCCTACTAAAAGATTGGTAATCTTTCCAGATGGAACACATAATGACACATTGCAGTGTCAAAGTTATTTCACTGCACTTGAGCAGTTCATCAAAGAAATAATAAAAAGTCACTCCCCTGAAGAAATGGCAAATAAATAAATGAAAATACAACCCAACTCTTTCATGTAATGTAACTTGTATAATATTATTTTTCTAATGCACTATATCTTGATTTGCATAAAGTAACAAAGGATGTTCATGTCAAACCATGTATGATTATGTGTGTAGTTGTCTAAAGAATAAAATTGAACTTAAAAAGTCAATAGAAAAAAAAAGATAGAGTCTTGGGGCCAGCCATTTCAGGGAAGGTGACATAGATTAGGGCTTCTTAAACTTTTTCCATTGGCCACACCTTTTTGCCTGAGAAATTTTTATGTGACTTTGGGTATATAAGTATATTAAGTAGGTATGAAACATTTACTGATAATAAATCATAATTTCATGACCCCCACATTCAGTTACATGACTGCATATGGAGTTGCAATCCACAGTTTAAGAAGCTTTGACATATATGATAATCTGTAAGTTAGAAAAAGAAGGGTTGGTCAGATAAACTCAAATATTTGAGTATTCAATCCTAGCCCTGCATCATCATTCACAGATACAAACCCACTAGAGATTTTGGAAACCAAGGCTGTGATGGGATCAATAGCCTAGTTTTTTCTTTTTTTATATTATCATTATTATTTTTATTAAAGCTTTTTATTTTCAAAACATATGCACAGATAATTTTTCAACATTGACCCTTGCATAGCCTTGTGTTCCAAATTTTCCTCTCCTTCCCTCTACCCCTTTCCCTAGATGGCAAGCAATCCAATATACGTTGTACATGTTAAAATATATGTGAAAGGATAATTTTTTCTTAAAATATATTGAAATTGTTTTCTCAGCTTCTTTGGCTCAAGGGAGTAAAGATTCAGGCTATTGACATCTTGGTCATTTGTGTTGAAATAGCCAAGAGGAACTCCAAGTAGGCTTTAACACTTGGCTATTGGATCACATGGACAATTTAGAGGCAGGAAAGCTTAAACTCAAGATAACCTCAATTCATAACTTTTTTGAGATATGTTTGGGCTAAGTGGATCTCCTTTTGTTGACTGTTGAATACTCAGTGAAGCCCCATTTTGCTCCAATGTTGAGCTTATAGGATCAGGGGAGTGACCTGGGTCAGGTCCAATTCAGGACAGATGTATACTGTCAACATTGTGACCCTCAGTATTTGGCTCACTATGGCCAGAATTCAGCACTTATAGAATTTTAAACTTAGAAGAAACCTCAGTGTCCATTTGGTCCAACCCACTATAATATGTCTGACAAGTAACAGTCCAACTTTATTAAATTTAAAAATATTTAAAATAGTTAAGGAGAAGGAACTTGCAATCTCCCATTCTGCCTTGGAGCAACTCTCATTGCTAACCTCAAGGATAAATAAGACCAACTACTGGTCTTAGTTCTCCCCTCTGAACTCACATAGACTAAATTGAACCCCTCTTTTATATAACTTTGCAAATAATTGAAGACAGCTATTATATCCTACCTCAGCGTTCTCTTCTCATACTAAACTTCTCTAATTCCTTCAGATGATCTTCATATAATATGGCCTCAAGATCCTTCACAATTTTGGTTGCTCATCTCTGTGTGATATTCATCAGCTAATCAATATTCATCCTAAAATGTGGGTCTCAGAACTGTGAATTTAATACTTCATAAGTGGTCTGTCCAGGGCAGAAAAGAGAGGAACCATGCCTTCTTCTTCTTTTTTATATCAATTTTTAATAATAGCTTTTATTTTCCAAATACATGCAAAGATAGTTTTCAACATTCATCTTGCAAAACTTTGTGTTCTATATTTTTCTCCCTCCCTCCCTACCTCCTCTCTCCCCTGGACAGCAAGTGATCCAATGTAAGTTAAAGATGTGTAATTCTTCCAAACATATTTCCACAATTACCATGCTGCACAAGAAAAAATCAGATCAAAAAGGAAAAATAAATGAGAGGAAAAAAAAAACAAGCAAGTAAACCACAACCACCACCACAAAAAAGGTGAAAATCCTATTTCATGATCCACACTAAGTCCCCACAGTTTTCTCTCTGGATGCAGATGGCTCCCTCCATCCCAAGACCTTCTTTCTACTGATGCTTCCCCTCCCTGGTCCCCAACTTCTGGTCTTGATCTGCTGAGGCTGGTCCCAGTAAGGCGCCTCACTGCAGGAATAAGGGAAGAGGGTGCTGCCTTTAGGTCTGCTGCCCAGGGCTGGATCACATCCGAGCCTCCTGCTCCCAGCCTTGCTGGGGCCTGAATAGTAGACGGAATTAAACACAGCTGAGTTATCTGAGGGACCCAGCACCTCTCCACCCCCTTCCCCACCAGACAAAAGTCTGCTTCTCCTGGGGAAGGCATGGCTTGGAGAAAGCCACCCCAAACTTCCCTCTAGTTCAGAATGGAAGTATGATCAGGAGATTGGTTGGGGTCTTTGTTTATTTGCTTTTGGTGGGAGAGAAGGGAAAGGGGCACAGTCATGGTGTTTTTCCAGGTGGCTCAGAATTACCACTCAGGCTATCCAAGTTTAAGAAAGACAAAGCTGAGTTAATGTGTGGTTTCCTGGAAAGAGCTCAGAGCTTCAAATCAGAGGCCTTGAATCCTAGGCTGTGTGATCTTGCTGTGTGATCTTGAGTCGGTCATCTAACTTTTCTAGGTCTAATTTTCTTTTCTTATGAAATAAAGAACACTGCTTATTCTGTCTCCAAGCATAAAAAAAGATCTAAAATTGTTTTGAGAAAAGTTAACCATGCTATTCACAAAGTAAAAGACTGTTACTTGTAGCAAAATTAAAAATAATACTAATAAGAGAAAAATTGCATGAATGTTTAGTCAAGGGAGGAGAAAACTTTAAGAATTGAATTTGAGCATTAAGTATTGACAATATTGATATGTTACACACTGTTTTATTTTATTTATTTAACATTTTCCCCAGTTACATTCAAAACAACAACAAAATTTACATTTGTTTTTAAAATTTTTGAATTGTAGATCTTTCTCTTATCCCCATCCACAATTAAAAATCCACTTGTGAAGTTATGCAAAACATTTCTATAAAATTCAAATTGTGAAAAAAAATAGATCTCCCACCTTACTATGTTAGACCTTCTGTCCCACACAGAAGTTTTGGGTGGTACTCATCATTCAGAAGAGCTTATATTGTACCTGGATGGATCAACTCACCTGCACCCACCAGGGGAGCGGGGTTCACAGCTTGTTCTGTTGTTATGTGTGCAGAGACTAAGACAAGTTTGCCTCAATATAATTTCCCAGCCCTGACACTGGTTATGTGACTTTGGGGAGATATTCTCTCTGTACCCACAGTGGCCTCATCTGTAAATAAGGAGGATATTAGTCCAAGATTTGTGATCCATGCTCTTGTGATCAGTTCATCCAAAGGCCTGATGCAAGGCCAGCTGACCCCTTCCTTGTTTGCTTTCTGAGAGCTGACAATAGAAGACAGAAACACATTAAATAATAAAAACAACTCCCTTTCCTCTAGAGCTTCTTTTTAAGTGCTATCCTGACAACAATCCTGTGAGGTAGGTCATGCACATTTTATTATTCCCATTTGACAGAGGAGGAAACTGAGGTCCAATAAAGTAAAAGTGACTCATCCGAAATCACAACATTCTGTAGTGGAAAACCTGAGACAAGAGCCCAAGTCTCCCTTCTGGTCCATTGACCTTTCCACTTTGCCAAGTTGGTTTGTGTTATTTACTGAAAGTCTGTTTTCACCTGGAAGCAGATCCCTTTGGGTTAGTCCCCTTTGAAACTGCAATCCACCCGTCGGGGAGGGTTTTTGTCTCTGGAGACAGCCTAGACCAGGCCTCCTAACCTTGCTTCCTGCCTGAGGTCTGTGCTAGGGCTGGTTTGGGCTCCATCCAAACCCTCAGCCAACCAGGGATTTCCACCTCCGAGGCCTGGGAAGGAGAAGCTCTCCTGGACCCAGGCTCTGGGGTTTTATCTGCGGTCACTGGGGTCACTGGGAATCTTGTTTGGTGAGAAGATGGAGGGGGAGAGTGAGGGGGGAGAGCTGGAGGGGGTTAGCACAGGCAGCCCCTGCCTGGGGCTCCCAGAGATAGGAGCCTCTTGCAGGAAGGATACTCTTCAAAGCTTGGCACTCTTATCTATCCAGCACGATTGTTTGGCCCGAGACAGAGGTCCCCAAGGGGAAGAGGCTCCAGCCCGCCAACTCATAAAGGGCCCCCACCCTCCTGCTCCCTCCAGGGCTGCTCATCTCCTGGCTCTCCAGGGCATCTACTCCCACTCCTAGCCCAGAGTAGGCCCAGCTGTTCAGGCAGACAGCAGCAACCTGGCACAGTGGCCAGCAAAGTGCCCTTGGAGTCACTGGGCCCCGGGTTCAAATATCTGGTCCACCACAGATAATCCACATTATCTTAGGAAAGCCTCTTCCTTGAGGCGGCTGGATGGCACCGGGGATAGAATGCCTGACTTAGAGTCAGGAAGACCTGAGTGTGAATCGGTTTTCAGAAAGTGATGTGATCCTGGGAGAATTATTACTTACCCACTTTCAATCTCAGTTTCCCCATCTATAAAATAGGGATAATAAAACACTCACTTCATAGAGTTGTTTTGGGGGAAGTCAAATGAGATAATATATGTCAATTACTTTGAAATCTTAAAGTGTGTTTTGTTCATCTGCAAGTGCTAAATAAATGCTAGTTACTATTATCCCAGTGCCATGTTTGACAGATAATAGTAACTAGCATTTATATTGCCCCTTGAGATTGAAAAACATTATCTGTATAATTATATGAAATCTATGCATGTAATTATATATACAAATACACAATTATATGTGTGTGTATATACATACACACATAGGTGTATATATACATATAGAAAAAATACCTAATTTACAGGTAAAGAATCAGCTGATTAGCCTAAGGTCACACAGCCAGGTGTGATGGAAGATTCCTTCCTATATCTGGTCTTCCTAAATCTGGTCCAGCACCATATTCACTGAGCTACTCAAGGATAATTCTAGCTAAAATTTATATAATACTCTTGTCCAGCTCTAAATGTATGATTCTAAGGCTTTCTATTAGGGCAGGTTGGTGGTGGAATGGTTAGAGCGTTGGTCTTAGAATCAAGAGGACTCCTCTCCATGAATTCAAATCTGGCTTCAGACATTTACTAGCTGTGTGACCCTGGAGAAGTCACTTTATCATGTTTCCTCATCTGTAAAATAAACTGGAAAAGGAAATGGCAAACCACTTCAATATCTTTGCCAAGAAAACCTCAAATGCAGCCAAGAGGAGAAGGCCCATGTACTCAGGGAAGGTAGAGGGCAGGATCAAAGAGTAGTGAAGAATTTCAGATCTCCTAGAGAATACATCCCCTTAGACAACTCTCCATCTGATGGAGGAGACTCAGTCATGAATACTTACTGAATTTCAGACTTCAAAAGCTTTCTACATCTGAAATGACTAAAACAACAGCAAAATGATAATAATAGGACCTACCTCATAAGATTATTATGAGGATCAAAGAGAGACATGTATGTAACATATTTGTGAAGGGCTAGATAAATAATTTTTATATTTATAGCATTTATATTATATATAATAATATATATACTTATAAAAATAAAAAAATATTACTTTCTGATTTGCCTTGGATTGAATTAAAATAAAATAGATGATAGAATCATGGTTGTAGGAAGAGTGGGCAAACACGCATGTATTATGTACCCACTATATATCAGATACTGTTCTGAATACTTAACAAATATTATCTCATTTGATCCTTATCTTGTGAGATAGGTGCTGCTATCACCCTCATTTTTACAGTTGAGGAAACTGAAACAGAGATTGTAACTTGCCTAGGATCACACAATTGGCCAGTAAGTATTTGGGGCTGGATTTGAATTCAGTTCTTCCTGACTCCAAGTATTCAAAGGAATCTTGAAAGCTGGAAGGATGGGTCAGGATCAGCAAGATGAAATGTAAACAGAGATCAATGTAATATTCCACATTTGTTTTCAAGAAAATTCATTATATATAAATTCAGGATGAATAAGGTCTGGTTTGGTCATAATTTATGGGGAAAAGCTGTGTGGGTTTGAAGAGACCACAGGCTTAATTGGATCAGTGGATTACGACTGCCAAACTATGTAGCATAATCTTAAACTGAATTAATAGAAATGGAATGTCTGGATCAAGGGAAGTAATAATCATCAACTATGCTCTGTACTGTTTGGACTCCATCTGGCTGTTTATGCTCAGTATGAGGTGCCCTATTCTAAGGGCAATGTTCAAGGGAAGGCAACCAGGATGGTAGGTGATTTCAAAATTATACCATACAAAACTCTGAGAGTGTTTAGCCTGGAAAAAAGAAGACTTAGAGAGTCCTCAAGAGAGAATTTCACCAGGGACTGAAAAATTGTCTATGGGAAAGTTTATTTAAACTTATTTTTTTCAGGATCTGCAGTTTCATAAAGAATCCTGAGAGGAGGAAGCTTCTTTACCAACATAGATTCATATCTTCTTTTGCCTCATTTAGCTTTCTAGAGTTGTCTGGGACCATTGGGAGGTTAAGTGACAGGGTCACAACCAGTAAATGGCAGAGGCATAGCTTGAACATGGATATTCCTGACTCCAAGGACTGTACCTTCATACTACATCACCTCTCATGAAAATTAGAGCTGGTATAAAAGTGTGTTAATCTTAGCCTTTTCTGTTTATTTCCCCAAGACTCTTACCACCTAGATTTCAAGAACATATGCATGACCAAGAGGCCTTCTATAATTTTCATTTCATGTCTTATGGCCAAAGAATTCATCACTAGTAGCTGACCAATAGGTGAAGAGCTTCTTTGAACTTAGCAAAGCTGGGGCTGAAACAATAGCACACCATCCTCACAAAGATTGTACTCAAAGCTTGCTACTTCCTGGCATACATTTCAAAGACTCAGGATCATTTCCATCCTGCAACAAGACATCTAAATCTGGTTTTTGTGGAGGGCTTTTGAGACTCTAAATATTAATTTAATGGCTGACATATTTCGTTCCTCTCCCTTTTGTCTTTTTTTAGTAGTATTTTATTTTTCCAAAAACATGCAAAGAGTTTTCAACATTCACCTTTACAAAACCTTGTGTTTCAAATTTTTCTCCCTCTCTCCCCAGGACAGAAAGCAATCCTATGTAGTTTAAACCTGTGAAATTCTTTGAAACAGCTTTTCATATTTTTATGCTATGCAAGAAAAATCAGATCAAAGAAAAAATATGAGAAAGAAAAAAAAGCAGACAACAAAAAGATGCAAATACTATGCTGTGATCCACATTCAATCTCTATAGTTCTCTCTCTGGATGCAGATGGTGCTTTCTACCAGAAGTCTATTGGAATTGGCTGACATATGTGATTAGGTGAGTTGACATACTCTTGTAGGAACAAAATTGTATCAGTATTGATATTGAGATAAATAAAAGAAGAATTGATAAAGAAGTTGTAGCTCAAAAAGAGGAGGGTCCAGAGATTCTTCTCAAGGAGGTAAATAAACAGGTGGTAGAGTTGATTTCACTGAGCAGCAAGAGGCAACAAGAACCATTATTTCATGAGATTTTTGGGCATATCATCATGCAGAATTCATGATGAGTGTAAGAAATGAGAGTGATACTCATAGCTTATGTACCAAGAGCTAATGAAAAAGATGAAGTAGAGAAATTCCATGAAGAAATCAACAAGCTCCTTCAAACCAAATCAAAATAAATTTGATACTCAGTGATTTCATTGTGAAGGAGGTCATAGAGAAGGGAAGTGAAAAATTTTGGGGAGAAATATGGCTCAAAATTAAGAAATGAAAGAGACTGAGGACTTATAGATGACGCCAAAGTCTCACATCTGGATATCATGAATGACTTCAAAAAAAGATGGAACTCATCGGGCATGGTGAGCACCAAGCAATGTCTCAAAAAATTGAAATGATTTATCCTGTATTTTAACAGGAAACAACTGGATAGGAACAGATAAGTCAGTTAAGAATTAGTTTCTGTGTTCAATCAGATCATTAAGGCAGTTGGTGGCTCAGTGAATAGAGTATGGAAGTCTGGAGTCAAGAAGACTTGTATTCAAATATGACCCCAGATATTTAGTGGGGCAAGTCATTTAATCTATTTGCCTCAATTTCCTCATCTGTAACATGAGGATAAAAATAGTGCTTATCTCCTAAAGTTGTTCTGAGGTTCAAATGAGATAATTTAGTAAAGCACTTAGCACAATACCTAGCACATAGTAAGTGCTATAAAAACGTTGGTCATTATTATTAAGTTTGGGCTTAGACACTAGTTATGTGATCCTGGACAGATTATTTAATCTGTTTACCTAAATTTTCTTATGGGTAAAATGTATATAATAATAATACCTATTTCCCAGAGCTGTTGTGAGGATCTAATGAGACAATATTTGTAAAATGCACTTTAGCATCTTTGCCAAGAAATTCCCAAATGGGGACACAAAAACTCAGACACGACTAATGATCAACAACAACATATGCTAGTGGTTTGCCATTTTCTTCCTCAGCTCACTTTACAGATGAGAAAACTGACAACAGGGTTAAGTGATTTGCCCAGGGTCATACAGCTAGTGTCTGTGACTTGTCTTCAAGGGTTGATATTCTATCCGCTGTGCCACCTACCTGCCCTGGCACATTTTAAGTACTATACAGATATTAGCTATTATTATAGCACTTAGCACAATGCCTGGCACATAGTAGGAGCTTATTAAGTGCTTATTCCTTTCCTTCCCATTAACTAATTAGAGCAAAAATCAAAATTAATGTCAAATGAGAAGAGTCGAGATGAAAAGAAAATGTCACAATCAATTATGATAGCTCCAACCTGATCCTATTCAAATAAGATTTTGATGTTGGAAATGAGAAATAAGTAAAGAAGAAGACATCAACATGGATCTTTATAATTTCCTACCAAAGTTTAACTAGTATAAAGTAAGTGCCAAAATAACAAAACTAAGAGTCTGGGGGGGAAAAAAAGCCTCAGCTAAGTGGAAACATCCGGTGGTGCAGTGGATATTCCTGACCCACTGGATCTTGAATCAAGAAGATCTGAGTTTAACTTTAGCTTCAAATACTTCCTAACTATGTAGCTTAGTCTAATCACTTAACCTCTGTCTGCCTTAGTTTCCTCCACTGTAAAATGGGGATAACAGGCACATTGAATGCGACAACATTCATTAAAAATGCTTACTATGGGGCAGCTAGGTGGTGCAGTGGATAGAGCACCAGCCCTGAAGTCAGGAGGACCTGAGTTCAAATGTGATCTCAGACACTTCCTAGCTGTGTGACCCTGGGCAAGTCACTTAACCCCAATTGCCTCAGCAAAAAAACAAAACAAAACAAAACAAAAACAGTAAAGAAGATTGGGAAAAGCAAGTCTGCAGAGAACTTGGCATGAGATCCAGCCAAGATGTATCAATCTAAGAATGTTTATAGATGAAACTAGAAGGAAGACAATAAATTGGTGGAAAATAGAACAAATCTGTTGTCATTTCTATAGCAGATTATTTTCCTTGTTAATGATAGTAGAACCACCACATTTGGACTCTAATACCTTAGTACTTGATATTAAAAAATGAAATAGCACCCCCCCAAAAAAAAGGCAAAGATGGGGAGAACAGTCAGATCAGATCAAATTTACACAAAAGAAATCTGTGTTGGAGTTGCCATGATCTTAAAAACTTTGAGGGATAGACTTTTGGGAGAGCAGAGCTCAGAATTCAGAGAAAGGATAGATAAAATATCATGACCTAAAATCCTACAAGATGAAATGACTTGAGAAGAATGAGGTGTTCTAAAAATAAAATTCTGATGATATAAACACAAATAATTCTAATCAAGAAAAAAGGAGGCGCAGTCTTAAGAAACTCGTGAAATTGTAACGATACACACAAAAAAGTTTTGGAGTTACTTCAGTTCTCTGACTTGTTGCTCCCATCCAGGTGAATCTTGGTACATCAATATATGATGCATCTCTATGGGTAACTACTAGCTACCTTTATAAGTACTTGGGCACAAAAACACAGCACAGTTTTATTAACATATTAATGGAGTCAGAAAGGACTGGTATCTAAGAGTAGATTAAAATGTAGAGAAAATTGACTAAAGCCACTCTCCTTCTAAGACAGTACAGTCTCACTGACTTACAATATTGTGTTGGGATATTCCCTACCACTATCTCAGCTCAAAGTATGTGGTGGTCATTCTCCAAAGGCTCAGCTTCTTTATCCTCTGGAATAAAGCTGCATGTAGACCAGAAAAAGAGATAGACAGAAAGACAGACACAGAGGCAGAGAAAGTGATACAGAGAGATTCACATACACACACACACACACACACACACACACACAAACACAGGTAGACAAAAAGAAAGAGAAAAAAGGGAGGAGAAAGAGAGGTAGAAGAAAAAAGAAAAAGAGGAGAAAGAGAATGAGAAAGGAGAAAGTTGAGAGGGAGATAAAGAGAAAAAGAAAGATAAAGAGGAAAAGAAGAAAAAAGGAGAGATAAAGAGAAGGAAACAGAAGGAGGAAGAGAAGAAAACAAGAAGAAAGAGAGAAGAGAGATATAGAGACCTGTGCAGAGACAGAAAAAAGGGCACCCCCCACATACACACAGATACACAGAATTAGGAATCCTTTGAAGGAGTGGCATTGGAGCAATGGAGCACCAGAGAGGAAGAGGTTATCATGGCAGAGAACCCCAGACACATAGGGAAACCAGAACCAAAGAGCAATAAAGAATTATCCAAAGAAGAAGCTTCCGAGATGATGGCAACTATGGGGGAAAACCTGAGACATTGTAACCAGTGGCAATGATTGGAGACAGTATCTGTCAGACTATCTTTCAAAGTCTCCTTAGACTAGCTGGGAATTTCTGGAAAAGATTTTTGTGATGACAACAAAGAGAAATTGCTTGAGCAAAGATCAGGATCCATAAATCTGGTCTGAGAGGAAGCAACCTGAGAGGAAAGGGAAATGGCAAGGACCACAAGCTCTGATAAAACTGTTTCAAGACCTAGTTAATGGAACTTCACCTAGTGAAGTCAGTCTGTGATGTGAGCTTCTGAATGTACTGTGACCTAGACAGCAGGGGAGGGAGCCAGGAGGGTCATCATGAGGGGTACCACCTGTAAGCGTTCCTTTTTCCCTTCCTCATGCACCTTGTAATAAAACTGATTTAAGTGTAAATGTATTTGCATCTTCTGTTACTGGCAGGAGTTAAGTAAATATTACCACAGGATTGCTGATAATGAGCCAAATTCAGAAGTTTCTAGTGGAAACCCTGGTTGAGGGAGTTCACAGGGTGTGTGTGTGTGTGTGTGTGTGTGTGTGTGTGTGTGTGTGTGTATGTAAGTGCATACTATTAGAAGACCAAAGAGTATGATGATTGAAAAGCCTCAGAGATAGGTGATCTGTATGAATACAAAAATTCTTGGGGCTAATTAATAAGTAAATCAACAAAAATTTAAGTGCTTATGATGTGTTAAATATAAGGGATAGGGATGCAAAAATAAAAATGAAACATTCCCTGCCCTTAAGGAGCTTATATTCACTATACTAGGTAACATATACATACAAGATATAGCCAAAACAAAACCAAAGTGCTTTTTTTTCTGGCCAGGCTGACATTAGCATCTGGAGAAATCAGGAAAATGTTTAATATAGAAAGTGTCACTTGAGCAGAGTTTTGAAAGACAAAAGGGACTCTAAGTGGCAGAAGTTAAGTGGGAGCACATTTCAAGTGTGAGGACCTGCCAGTGCAAAGGTGTGGAGATGGGAGATGGGATATTATGTTTGAGTAACAAGAAGGTCAGTTTAGCTAGGCAATAGACTGAGAAAGAGAGGGATGTATAAGATTGGAAAGGTAGGTTTGGGCCAGATTATTAAAGGCTCTAAAAACTAGAGGAGCTTTTATGTGAATAGGGAGACAATGGAGTTTAGATAAATCATGAGCAGCTATGAAAACAAAGAAATGCATTGGGAGAGAGTTGAAATGAGGAAGGAAAAGTAGGGTGCCATTGCAATAATCTAGTTAAGAGATGATGAGAGCAGGAATTGGTCTGGTGGCTGTTTGAGTATAGAGAAGATGACAGATAACAATGGAACCTAAGTCTAAGCCTGGTTATAGACTTTTGCATTTGCTGTTTGAAGCTTGTTGGTTATCCTCAACCTAGTTTAGTCCATTTGCTGAGACAGGGTATGGCTGCTTCTTAGAGCCATGGGTAGTCAGCTATGCAAAAAATCTGATTTAGAAGGCAACATTTGTCATTTTTCCTTTGGGCCAATTTTTCCAACCTAACAGGTATGATTTAAGGCATTTTTTTCTTTTGCTTTTTTAAAAATTAAATTAAATTACTTATATATATTTTATTATTAAAGTTTTTTATTTTCAAACATAGGCATAGATAATTTTCAACATTCTCCCTTGCAAAATCTTATGTTCCACATTTTTTCCCTCCCTTCCTTCATTCCCTCCCTTACACAGCAAGTAATCAAATATATATTAAATATGTACAATTCTTCTATACATATTTCCACAATTATCATGGTACACAAGAAAAATCAGATCAAAAAGGAAAAAAAAAGAGAAAGAAAACAAAATGCAAGCAAACAACAACAAAAAGAGTAAAAATGCTATATTGTGGTCCACATTCAGTTCCCACAGTCCTCTCTCTGGGTGCACCTGGCTCTCTTCATCACAAGACCATTGGAACTGGCCTGAATCACTTCACTGTTGAAAAGAGTTAGTTCATTAGAATTGATCATTGTATAATCTTGCTGTTGCCATATACAATGATCTCCTGGTTCTACTCATTTCACTTAGCATCAGTTCATAGAAGTCTCTCCAGGCTTCTCTGAAATCATAAGACATTTTTTTTTCTATCTTGGGAGAAAGGCAGGCAGAGCTTATTATTTTCCATTTGGAAGATGAGGTGAAAGGTTCCTAGTCAATAATTAGAAGGGGTTAAGTGACTTGTCTAGGGTCACAGCTAGTAAGTGTTAAGTGTCTGAGACCAAATTTGAACTCAGATCCTCCTGATTTCAGGACTGGTGCTGTATCCACTGCACCAACTACCTGCCTCACCTAGTCAATAATTAATAGATTCAGGACCATACCCCACATTCTCCATTTCCAAATGCAGTCTCCTACTATCACCCTCATTACTGGGAAAAGGATCAGGAAAGTAGAATTATCTCCAGATCTAGCCAGTCCAAAGAAAGGAAATAGCTTTTATCAATTGGTAGAATCTCCCTGAGATATCCCCTACTCTTTACCAGTGCACTGAATACTCCAGAAACATAATAATAAGAGGAAGACACAAAGAGAAAAGCATGCTTCAAAGCAAAATGTAGTGATTTGGATAATGACTCTAGAGTCATCTTGCAACTTAGAAATAATGAATTCTAGTTTAAATTAACCATTGAACATATGGTTTTCATAGTGATATCCAGACAAATTCTTGTCTATGCAAAGCTCATCTAGACCTGAAGAGTGATCATTTTAAGATTTAACTGAATCTCTGGCATAACTCAGTTACAAATATTTGAAACCCAAGCTCTGAAGAGGATTGCACCTTTGAGGACCAGCTTAATAAAACGGATTGGGATTTCTTGAATGGATTTTTTTAAAGACACAATTTATTTACTAGCTTTGTTAATTTGAAGTGGCTGTGTGCTCACCTGCAAGCTGGTTATCTCTGGGAGCTCGACTTGAACAGAAGCACATTTGGAATCCTAAGTGATTTAATCGAACAAATGAGGACTGGGTTAAAATCCTACTTGCTACTTATATGATCATGAGCAAATTAATTAGCCCTTCTAATTTTGTCATTTGCAAAATAAAGGAATTGGACTAGATGGCCTCAGAGATTCCTTCCAAGCTCTAAATCTATGATCTGACATCTTAATTATCTTTATTTGCTTCCTATTGTCAGTACCTTGCACTTAGTAGGCACTTGGTAAGAAGTTGTTGAATAGATGATAGCTCACTTGCGAGCCCTTTTAATACCATTTGTTTAAAACACATGTACCACTGGTACTAGGGCAGCTAGATGGTGCTATATAAGCACTGGACCTGGAGTCTGAGTTCAAATTTGACTTCAGACATTTACCAGCTGTGTGACTCTGGGCAAATTACCTAACCCTGCTCATCTCAGTTTTCTCACTGTAAAATAAGTTGGAGAAGAAAATGGCAAATCTCTGCAGTATCTTTGATATGAAAACCTCAAATGAGGTCACAAAAAGCAAGATGTGACTAAAAATGACTGAACAACAATTGGTGATGGTGATGGAAAGTGAGACACTGAAACAGAACAGTCTTTTAGGAACTGAAAATAAATGTTGTAGAGAGAGCAATGGAGAAGTGCAAGGATGGAGTGAGCAGGTTGCAACAAATCGCTGATGACAAACTGTGAAAAATAGGACAAAAGATGTCATCGAGGAAACATGGTAGGAAGAAAGGATGGGTGGATCAAATGGTGAAAATGAAGATAACAGGTAGGAAATTAGAGTGTTCTGCTGTCAGGAGAAATTGAAGGCCTCTAGCATGTTGGGTAGATCCTCTATGGCTTATGGAAGCACAGAGTACTAAGAGTACTAAGGTTGTGTTATAAAATAGGAAAAATGTGTCCTAGTTCTTTTGTCTTACTTGAATCAATTATCTTATAGCTATTTGGTCATTTCAGTCATGTCTGCTTTTTTCATGACCTATCTGGGGTTTTCTTGGCAAAAATACTGGTGGTCTGCCATTTTCTTTTCCAGTTCATTTTATAGATGAGGAAACTGAGGTATATAAGGTTAAGTAACTTGCCCAGAATCACACAACTAGAAGTGTCTGAAGCCACATTTGAACTCAGGAAGATGAGTCTTTCTGACTCCAGGCCCTGCAATCTATCCTCTGTGTCACCTAGCTGCCCCTCGTTTTTTTTTTTTTTTTTTTAATAAAAGGATTAATCAGTTTCAAGGAGGGATCTTGGGTCCTTGGAAGAAGGGATTTAGTCTTGTTCTAGAAATCAAATTGGAGGGGGACTGTCTTCTTGTTTAATCCAATTAAGAAAAGCATTTCTTTGTATACCTTTGATTAGATTGAAAAGGGAAGTGAAAGAGGAATAATTAGTAACTGACTTGAGGAAAATATTTCTCTAAGGATGGACAGACACTGACATTACTATAGTTCTTTTTAAGCAAACCCCAAACTCTAAATCTAAACCTTGTTCTCTTTCTTTACCATGTGGTAAGACTATGTCTTTTGTTTCATAACTATTATGAAATAGAAGTGTACATTGGTTTGGGGGCAGAGAGAATTATAATTAACTGGGGGAAACTGACAATTGGAACCTCTTTTCAAGCAGAAATTCTTGTATATTAATAGATTGTCTCTGATAGTTTTTGGCTAAAATACGGAGTGCTGAGTTTTTCTTCCATGTTCCCCATTCCTTTTCTATCACTTCTACCCTATTTCAGCCCCTTTCTTTTCCTTTCCTTTCCTTTCCTTTCCTTTCCTTTCCTTTCCTTTCCTTTCCTTCCTTCCTTCCTTCCTTCCTTCCTTCCTTCCTTCCTTCCTTCCTTCCTTCCTTCCTTCCTTCCTTCCTTCCTTCCTTCTTTCCTTTTTTCTTTCTTTCTTTCTTTCTTTCTTTCTTTCTTTCTTTCTTTCTTTCTTTCTTTCTTTCTTTCTTTCTTTCTTTCTTTCTTTCTTTCCTTCCTTTCTCCTTCCTTTCTTCCTTCTTTCTTTTTTCTTCTTTCTTTCTTTCTTTCTTTCTTTCTTTCTTTCTTTCTTTCTTTCTTTCTTTCTTTCTTTCTTTCTTTCTTTCTTTCTTTCTTTCTTTCTTTCTTTCTTTCTTTCTTTCTTTCTTTCTTTCTTTTTTCTTCCTTCCTTCCTTCCTTCTTTTCTCTCTTCCTCCCTCCCTTCCTTCCTTACTTCCTTCCTTCTTTCTTTCTTTCTTTTTCATGAGGATTAAGTGACTCACTCTGAATCATACAGCTAGTAAGTGTCAAATGTTTGAGGCCAGATTTGAACTCAGGTCCTCCTGACTCCAGCACTTGTTGCACAACCTAATTGCCCCTAAGACTCTTTCTTACTCTTTTCTCACCCACAGGATTGTCAAAGTTTTTAAATTGGTATCCACTTTTGCCTCTAGTCTGCCCTGGTCCACTTCATTTTTCAGGGCTGAGTAGTCTTCCCCAAACACTGTGATGATCATATCATTCCTTTACTCAGAAACCTCTTTTCTCCTTCCCCTGTACCCCTTTTCCATTTCTGGAACCAGAATCATATCAACACCATCAATGCTGCTTTGAAAGGGTTTATCCTTCCACTCACCATCTCAATAACTTTCTAAATCAAAATACCTCTCCCTGGCCATCACTTTCCTATATGTGCTGTTTCCCTAATTAGAGTATTAAGTTCCAGATTGGCACAAAGTGTGTGTTTAATAAAAGATTTTTCATTCATTTATTCATCTCTGATGCTGTGCCTTTTCACTGGCTATCTCCTAAGCTTATAATTTCTTAATTTTCAATGTAGTTTTCATTTCTAGAAAACTGGAATATTCCCCATCCACAATTCCTACCTCCTACTCCTAGATCTTTTCTCATGCTTTAAATGGACTATTCCAGTCTCCATGTATATCTTCAGATATATTTCTTTTCCTTTAAAGCCCAACTCATCCAGTCTCAGACCCTGAGTAGCTGTGTGACCCTGGTCAGATCATTTAACCTATGCCTTCCTCTGTTTTCTCAACTGTAAAATGGATCATTAATAGCACCTATCTCCCAGGGTTGTTGTGAAGATCAGATGAGATAATAGTTGTAAAGCCTTAGCACTATACCTGACACATAGGTGCTTACAAATGCTTTTCCCCTTCCCTTTCCATTGCCCCATTTCCTTTCCATGAAATGTTCCCTGGATCTCCAATTCCAGTTGAAAGGGCCCTCTTCTTCCTCCTCAAATTTCCCTCCTAGTTATCTATGTACTGTAGTTTCTTTCTTCATTAGATTGTAAGCCCCTCTAAAGCCAGGGCTGGATTTTATTTGTTCCTGCAGGAATTAATATAGTGCCTTGAACATAGTCACTTAATAAATGGTAAATTGAATAAAAAGAAAATTAAAGGCCTGAGGTCCTATGGACTAAATGATAGATGAGTCATATTGCTAATATAATAATATTAACTACAGACTGTCAGTACTGTGGGACCTCAGAGGAGGGGCAGCTCAAAGGGGGAAACAGTGGTGGAAGAAAATTCCAAGTTCTGATGAGATCTGCTCTGGATATTGTAGGTTGAGTAGAAGAGTACCTCACTATATTAAGTGAGGGTCTTGTATTAGAGACCTGCCCCATACCCCCAGGACAGAAAAATGGGGAGATTTCTTTGTGTGGCTACAAAGGTATCCAGTTGAGTTAGAACCAAAAGTCCTTGAGTTCAATTATTTTTGAGGGTGAAACAACAAAACCACAACTCTCTGAGTTGGAAAGGAAAAACTTAATTCTACCAAAATGTGCCTCTCTCTGTCCCCCTTTCCCCTCCCATGCCCTTTATAATTCAGCTGTGTCCAATAGTTTCCATCTCATGCTGCTGAAGCTCAGGCAGCCTCCCAGAGAGGTACAGTCATTAGGACCTTCCTTTGTGTCCATGTGGACTGCAAACTCATGGGTGGAGTGTTCCATAGGCCTGCACAGCTCACTCTGGCATTCAGGATGGTCTTTTTCTTTCCTTCAGGATTTCTCAACTTACTCTTACTGGTCTCAACTGCCCTTCTAGCCCTATCTCCATTCCTTACTTCCCAACACTACACTCACCCCCATCCTAGTTAAATAGACCTACTCATTGTCCCAAAGTCTTCCTCCATTCCTGCCTCGAGAGTTTGTTTAAGCTATTTCCCCTTATCTTAAATGCCAGTCTCTCCCCCATGGAGAGCCCATCACAGCCTTGGTTAGTGTTCAAGTCCAACAAGCCTTCTCCAATTCCCCCAAGCAGTAATCATACAGAAATAACATTTATGCAGCATTTCACAAAGTGCCATCTTCCAAAGAGAAACTATTGCCATGGTACCTTTCTCATAGCAACTCTATTAGGTTTATAATATAATCATTACTATTCCTGGGGTGGGGATGGAGGGCAGCTGGGTGATACAGTGGAAGAATGCCCAGCCCAAATCAGGAAGACTCATCTTCCTGAGTTCAAATGTGACTTTGGACACTTAGCTGTAGAATCCTAATCAAATCACTTAATCCTGTTTACCTCAGTTTTCTCATTTGTAAAATAAGCTGGCAAGCCACATAATAAGTGCTTATAAATGCTTGTTCCCTTCTCTTTCCATTTCCCCCATTTCATTTCCATGAAACCTTTCCTGGATCTCCAATTCTAACTGAAAGGGCCCTCCCTCTTCTTCCTCCTCAAATTTCCCTCATGGTTATCTATGAACTGTACTTATCTTTTTTTTCCTATTAGATTAGGTCATGAAAATCCCAGATGAAGTCACAAAGAATTGGATGCAACTGAAAAATGACCAAGCAACAACAAAATTATCTCCATTTTAAAAATAAGGAAACAGAGGGTTTAAATGACTTGCCCATTTTCTAATCCAAGAGTTTTAATCTATTTTTTGAGTCATATCCCTTTGGCAGTCTTGGTGAAGCCTGTGTACTCTTCTCAGAACTTAAAAAAATAAAATAATAAAATGGAATGCTAAATTTCAATTACAAGTTGTAAAATTAAAGATGCGATTTCCCCCCATTCAAGTTCAAAGATAGTTAATAAGGATAATTAGCATTTAAATAGCATTTTACACTGATTTATTTACTATTACAAATGATATATTTATACAGTTATTATTACATAAGTTTATAGATTATTTATATTCTCTTTTGAGCCATATGGCAAATCTGGGAGATAAGTGCTATCTATTATTATCCTAATTTTACAGATGAGGAAACTGAGATAGACTGGAAGTTAAACAATTTGCCCAGTCACAAGTTGCAGTTAGGTAGAGCAGTGAATGAGGTGCCAGCCCTGGAGTTAGGAAAACCTGAATTCAAATTCAGCTTAAAACATTTACTACTTGTTTGACTCTGGGTTACTTAACTCTGTTTGCCTCCGTTCCCTCATCTGTAAAATGATCTGGAGAAGGAAATGACAAACGACTTCAATATCTTTGCCAAGAAAACCCAAATGGGGTTATGAAGAGTCTTAATATGACTGAGCAATAATAACTGGTCACAAAGTTAGTGTCTATGGGGGATTTGAATTCAGTCCCACAAGTCTCATACTCTTGCTATTGGGCCACCTAGTTAAAAATCTATCCACAGATGAAGAAGCCCAGATTTAATTTAAGTTTTCTGCCTCCACAATAATGCAGTCCCATAGGAATTTTTCTGCTTTTCTTATAATACTTATCATCTGGAATATTTAATTTGAATTTTATTTTTACTGACTTGTATTATTTTAACTTTTTGAGAATGAATCTCTTCTCTCTCCTATTACATTATAAGGTAATATAATGAGGGCAGGGAGAGGGTCTTTGTATTCCATATAGACATTGCTTAGAGTAGGCACATAGAGTTTGCTTATTGATTCCACTTTATTAGATGTTCACTTTAGGAAAGGTGGGGTTAAAAAAGAAGGAAGAGCAAGAAAAAAACTAGCTCTTCCCTGTCATCCAACAAACTGAACTTGTCCCTTATTGCAGCCCTGCCTTTCTCAAGAACCGTTCTAGTTTCCCCTACACAGCAAGCTCATTCTGAGCCTCCCAGCCCTGCCCACTTGATAAATCAAGGCCTCCCTCTGAACTTTGGCATTCAATCCCCCCACGCCCACCCCCCACCTCCAACTGTTCTTTCGTGTGGTTTGGGAAGGACAAAAGACGACTTTTGTTGATGGGGCAGAAATTACACGGTGGGTATTTCTGGCATGAATACTGGAGTTTGATGCTTTGGGTTGGTTTAGCAAAATTTACCTCAAAGTCATGGAAATATGCTTCTAATTACAGAATGGATGTTACAGCATCGATGTGGGGCAGCTGGAATGAAGAACCTGGGGAGGGGGTTGGGGAATAGAGACTGCCCAGCAAGGAAATTAACCATTTCCTGGCCACTGGTGGGTTCCCCAATGTAAACCAGGGATTGAAATCCTGTGCCTTTCTGCTTCAAAACCAGAGACTTGGGATTGTTGGCTTTGGAAAGCACAGTGATCTTGAACTACTCATTTGAGTACTCTTTGCATCTTAAGGCACTCTGCAAGTGCCTTAAGCTGCCCTTGGTCTTCTGGGACTGTCCAGTTCACCACCCTATTCAGACTTGTCCTTTCTATCTAGAGCCACCTGATGTAAATTTACTTCTCTCTTCTCTACCATAACATACTCTCCTCCAACCTGGTAAATAGCAAATGTATTTTATCAGGCTAAAATAGCTAGGTGGTGCAATGGATAGAATGCTGGGCTCAAATCCAGAAGCTCTGATTTTGAATCCTGCCTCAAAAAGTTCCTATTGTGTGACTCTGGAGAAGTCATTTAATTTCCCCCAGTTCAGTTCCCTCAGCTGTATGTAAATGGGAATGATCATACCTTAATTTTTTTGAAATGAATTATGATGATTGTTATGTTGTTGTTATTATTGTCACTATTTACTGACTGACTATGAAGTTGATTTCCCATCCTTAGCTTCCTATCAAATTATAAGAACAAGTTAGGAAGTCCTCGGTTCAAGTTATCTCTAGGGTAGCTAAATGGGATAGAGTAGATAGAGTGCTAGACCTGGAATCAGGAAGACCCATCTTCCTGTGTTCATATCTGGATTCAGATACTTACTAGCTGTGTGATCCAGACAAGTCATTTAACCCTGTTTGCCTCAGTTCCCTCATATGTAGAATGAGCTGAAAAAGAAAAAGAAAAATTACTCAAATATCTTTGCCAAGAAAACTCCACATAGGGTCGTGAGGAATTGGATAAAATATAACTTTTCTTAAAATATCCCTGTAAGGTATATAGGACAAGTATTAATGATTACCCTCTTTTTACAGAGGAGGAAAACAGAGATTATTAAGCACCCTGCCTATTATCATACTATTAGTAAATAACTAAATGATTCCAAATTCGATACTGTTGAACTTTCCTGCCATTACCTTCGATGCTGTAAAGAAGACCTAGTGAGATAATGAATGGGAATATGCTTTGAAAAATAGTTATTATGACTAAAGTTGGCCTCCAAGGAAGAGAAGATTCCTCCTTTCCTCACAGAGGAGGGAGATAGTGGTTTTGGTGTATCACATATATTGTGAAACTTGGTTAATGGGGTTGGTGGTCAATTTTGCTAAATTGCAATGCTTTCCTCTTTCTTTTTAATTTTATCGTTGTTGTTGCTGTTTCACTTGCTATATAAGATGGCTTATTGGGCAGAGAGGGGAAAGGATATTTAGAAATAAAGGTGATGTTAAAACAAAAGGTAACATTTATTTTTTAAAAGAAAAGTATATAATAAACAATACAAATATGAGCAGTCACTATTGTTGAGTGACAGAGCTTGGATAGGGACCATTAGTCTAGAATCACTGAGTCATATAATAGGACCATAGATTTAGAATTGAAAGGGATCTTGGAGACTTTCAAGTCTAACCCCTTCATTTTTACAAATATGGAAACTGAGCAACAAAGAAGTGGTGTGAGTTGCCAAAAGTCATACAAGTAGGAAGTAAGATTTAATTCTAGGTTCTAACCAGATTGTACCATACCTTTCACTGTGATGTTCTCTGAGAGCTGAGAGAGTGGGGGGTAGTTTTTAAGAAAGGAAAGACTTGCTATGGAGTTGTGTGTGTGTGTGTGTGTGTGTGTGTGTGTGTGTGTTTTCTCTTGAGCTGTGCAGAGGACATTGGTTGGACCAAAGAAAATGTCTGTTGCTTCCTTTAATGTGCCTTCAGCAACCCTGAGCAGTTCCACAGGGTAGGAGAATTCCACTGATTTTATTATGTCATCTCTTGTCTTTTTGTCTCTTGGGTTTTCTCTTGCCTTAGCCCTCAAAGTGGACTACTACCTTTGGGCAGTATGTTGCATGCTTGGAAAAGTTCAGAAGCCTCTTTGCTCTTATGGTAAAGCAAGATGGCAGCTCAGATTTGGAGATGGGAAGAAGCCTTATGTATTACCTCTTCCAGCCCCTTTATTATTATAGAAGAAGGCAGAAAAATTAAGTGACTTGGCCAGGCACACAGTCAGGAGCAGAGTCCAGATGTGAACCGAGGGCTTTTGACTCTTATCACAAGCTTGGTTCACGATGTTAATTCTGTGATTCTTTTTCCAGTGGGGATTGTGCCATCGAGGCGTGGGTTGAGCCATTAGGATGCTGCTGGGGGTGGGATGTGTATGTGTGTGACTGTATGCAAAAGGATGAGAGAGAAAGGTAGGAAAGCTATTATAAGCTGGATAATGGCTTTTCCTGTTTCTTGCATATTCTATTTACTGCCTTTTTTATATTCCCAAATCGCTCACTTTGAATGAGACGTGCCAGGTAAAACTGGGCTGATTCAGCTTCCCCTCCACCCCAGGCAGGGAAGGAATTCCACGCTTGGCTACGTTTAGCCTTCTTTCAGCCCTGCTTGAGGGACAAAGTAGGCCCGGGAGGCCTAATGTGTGCCAGAGATCCAGCTGGAGGTTCTAGAGACTTTTCTTAAGCTAGGGATGATAGCCAAATACATTGGCTCTCTAATTATTCCATGTGTGAAGGAATCTTGCCTCCTTCACTAATGTGTGAGCTCCTTGAGAGCAGGAACCCCATCCTATATTCTCTTGATCTGCCAAGCTTTAGACTTATAGTAGTAATGAGTTTATCAGTAGAATCAAAGAATTGTAAAATGTTAGAATTGGAGAGAATTTGAGATTTCATTTAACTCAATCCCACCATCTGACTGATAGGGAAATTAAGGTTTAGTGAAGTCAACTTGCCTGAAGGCATACAAGTAGTCCATGTGGGAGGTAGAAGTAGAATTTGGCCTTTTGGTCCTCAATTCCACTTTTTTTTTTTTTTTTTTTTTTTTTTACGAGTATAATACAGTGTCTCTCCAGGGTCTCAATCACTTTAAACAGTGTTTGGAAAACTCTCATAATAAACAATAACCTATTTTAGCTGAACCAAGCCCTGATGTGTCTGTCTTTTCCCTTCTCAATTCAGGATTGTAGGAATAAGAATGAGAAAGGACATTACAAATTATTTCATCCAAGTCTTTCCAACATTTGCTAACAATACTCCCAAGGCATAGGAGAAATTTGGCAAAGGGATACAGGGATTATTTAGTAAATAACTCTATACTCCTATTGAAGTTAATTAATTATGCTTTTATTTCAGATGTGCATTGTAACCTCTAGAATTTATTTTCTTTTATACCGAAAAGGGTAAATTGAAAGGTTTACTGAAATTATAGGAATACAGGAAATCACAAGAATACCAAAAATGTTTAGAAGCCCTGATCTAATCCAACCTTTCCATAGAATCAACTAGTCTAAGGTTCCCAGAGGTACCAAATTAAAGAGGTCAGATCTAAGTCCAAGTTAAAGCTCATAAATTGAGGAACTTGGGGTCTTTTGTCTTTCCAGACAACAGAGCTCAAGTTAGACAGGCTCTTTGAGATGCCAAACCTGCTTCCCCTTTTGGAAGACTAAAGAAGTTGGTTCCTTAATTCTCAACTGACTGGAAAAAGTAACTTTTTGAATGTCTGGAGGTCAAATGAGTAACAGAGAAGTAGGATGTATCAGTAGATGTTATCTGTGTTTGAATATCAAATACCCGATTTTGCTTAGTCACTTATTCCCTGAAATATTCTCCTAACTTGTAGTTACATTCACAGATTGATTCCAGAGAAAGGCTACTACTCTAGTATTTAAAAGTAATCATGTAGGTCAAGCCCCCATCTGTGTGTTTCTCATTAAAGAGTCAGAATAGACAAATTAACTTTTAGGAAACACATTTACTAAGATAGCATTGTAAAAATAGTTGAAACAAAATATCATCTGCAAAATCTGGGATATACTAAAATGAACTCAACTTGAAGAACAATAGTAGGGAGGTACAAGTATAAAATGTGTGTGGCAAAAGATAATTCATACTTCAGGGCTGGAAATCCTTTCTTTCTTTGTGGATGTCTCACACAATTCCCTTTAGTATGTCTGATGAGTAGGCTGCTGAGCTGGGCTTCTAGGGTCTGCCCCTTTCTCAAGTCCATAATTGATTCTCTTCTCTGCTGTGAGTGCTTATACATCTTGAAGCCACTTTTTCATTCAAATATTTGTTTTTAGACATGTATCTCTGCTCCTACCTGTATGCATTGTATTCCACTGGTCGAGTAGCACTGATGGTCATATGCATGTTTAAAAGAAAAGTATTTCATAAACGATACACAGAGGGCACACCAACATTTCTCCAGGGATCTCTTCCCACATGAGATGATCCCACTAAATGTCCAGACAAAAAGTTTCTCCTTCAATATAAGATGCCTGAATTTCCTCCCTCAAATCCCTGCTAATACATAAAATAATCTAGATAGTTTAGAGTACTTAACTCATCCCTCACAAGGATAAACAGGTTAACAAAAAAGGAAAGCTCATGCAGAAAGATCCCAAAGATATTTGGTCCCCCCACAAAAGAAGTAAATTCTTTGGGTTTATTACTCAGACAGACAAGGATTATCCTGTGGACCTACATTCCATAAGAATCTCAGTCAAACAGTATGAACGTCTGTAACAATAAGGTAAACAGTCAGGGTCTGCTTAAAATTAACATAGAAGAGCTCCTACAATATGCTCTAGGTAAATTGCTAGGCACCAGTATACAAAATCCACTGTTTCTATTTATTAGCTACTATACTCATAATTGGCATAGGAAGGAAGGAACCATTTATAAAGTACAAGGAACTATGCTAAGCATTTAAAAAATATTATCTCATCGGATCCTCACAACAATCCTGGGAAGTAAATGACATTAATAACTTCATTTTACTGTTAAGTTCACTGAGGCAGAGAGAAGCTGTGATTTGCCTGAGATCACACAGCTAAGTGTCAGGAACCAGATTTGAATTCAGTCCCTGATGCCAGGGCAGGGCTCTAATCACTGTGCCATCTAGCTGCCTAGGAATACTCATCAGCATATGAGCATCCAATCAAGCAAAAGTTTGCTTTTACTTGTAAATAAAGATGATACACAGAAAAACTAACTATCCATTTACAATCTAAAACAAAGGAAAAGAGAATGCCCCTATAAAAAGTTATAGAATTAAGTGTTAAAGGTAGAGTGTTGCAGGTTAAGAAGACTCTAAAGGGAAATCATAAGCTGTTTGCATTGAGTAGTTCTGGTATTTTTTTGGCACAAATTTTTTGTTCTCTTCCTTTATGAAACAAAGCTAGAAGGGACTTTAAAGATTGTCTAGTCTAACCTTCTTATTGTACATATAATTCAAGTACCAGAGTATCCCTTTGACATGAAGATCCAGGTATTATTTGGGGTAATGCTTCTTTTAAAAGAAACAACTATATATATATACATATATATATATATATATATATATATATAAATTAGTAAAACCCCATGTTCTTGCCCTTTTCCCTTGCATTTCCATTTAGAAGGAAAGAAAACCAAATCTTCTGTTGCAAATCAAACAAATTTCACTGTCCATGTCCACAAAAAGTTTCATTCTGTAATATGTCTTTCATTTCTCTATCAGCCCATAAATAGCTTATTTCACCATTAGTCCTTTGGAATCATGGTTAGTCATTAAACTGATTGGAGTTCCTAAGTTTTTTTTCTTTAAAAATATTTTATTTTTCCTAATTACATGTAAGTATAATTTTTAACATTCAATTTTTAAAACCTTGGGTTCCAATTTTTCCACTTCTATCCTCCACTTTCCCTCCTTAAGCAGAATTTCTAAGTCTTTCAAAATTGCTTGTCTTTACAATTTTGCTGTCATTGTATAAATTGGCTTATTTCACTTTGCATTAGTTTTCAAAACTTCGAATGTTTCTGTGAGACTACCCCCTTTGCTATTTTTTATTGTACAACACTATTCTATCACATTTATATACCAAAATTTGTTTACCCATTTCCCAATTAATGGACATACCCCCAGTTTCCAATTCTTTGCGACCAGAAAAAAACTTATGTTTCTCTTGACTTCTGTTGTCCTTCAAAGTTTCTATGCAGTTGTGATCTTTTCATTAGGAATGCTTAGAAGTCCTCTACTTCATTAAAGATCCATTTCTTTCTTGTAGAATCATAGTCAGTTTTGCTGTGTAAATTATTTTGGTTGAAAGCCTAAACCAGGCTCTTGGTGGCTACTAAGTCATGTGTGATGCTGACTATGTGATCAGCAATTGCATTTTTTTTCCTTTCTGGTTATTTGAACAATTTTTTTTTTCACTTTTTGATCAGAAACTCTGGATTTTGGCTAAGATACTCCTGAGAATTTTTATTTTGAATGGTGGATGGCCACGAGGTGGTCAGTGTATTCTGTTTTTACTTTGACCTCTGGTGCTAAGAAATCTGAAGAGTTTTCTTTTATGATTTCTTAAAATATGATTCCTGGGTTCCTTTTTTGTTCGTGGTTTTCATTGATTTTTAAATTGTTTCAAAGTTTTCCAAGTCAGTTGTCTGATACCTGACATTTTCTTTTTTTTTTTCAACCTTTTGACTTTGCTGTGAGATCCCTGACGTTTTCTTTCCTTTTTTTTTCAGTCTTTTGGCTTTGTTTTAGGATTTCTTGATATTTCATGGAGTCATTGCTTCTTTTAGGTTTGTTTTAATTTTCAGGGAGGTTCTGTTCAAGCTGTTAATTTCTTTTCCACTTATTTCTTCTATGACTCATTTCTGTGCAACTGTTTCCTCTAATACTTTCATTTCATTTATGAAAACATTTTGGCTCTTAAAAGAAAAACTCACTTCATCTCTTTAAGGAATTCTTGTTGAATTTGTGAACAACCTATGACTTTTTCTGAGACTCTGTAATTGTTTTGGAGTCTTTTTCTTCTTTTAATTTGTATTTGAGTGTCCCCATCACCATAAAAGCTCTCTATGGTAGAATCTCTTTTGTTTGTTTGTGTGCTCATTATTCCAACTTGCCTTTTCTCTTCAGATTTTATGTTAAGGCAGACTTCAAGCATCTCCAGGGAATGACAAGGCTGGTCCTGCTGCTACTTTCTTAGCTTATCAAGGATTGTGTCATGTCAGATGTCAGGTATATTTCAGATTAGGGACTTGCAGGCCTTCTGTGTTGTCAGAGTGGTCTGATCTAGGGCAATGTCTGATCATTGACCCCTATCATGGTCTGAGTTTGGACTTGGGTGTGAGCAGCAGGCCTGTGGCTTTGTTCTATTTGGTATTGAAATGACCTGCTTTTGAACTCAGCTACTATCACATAGCTGGCAAATTCTGCTAGTTCCAAATGACAGAACTATATTGTTTGGACTAGAATTTCTGCCCTGATTATTCCTCTGCAGGATTTAGTCTGGGATAGAAGCTGGAACTGAGACCCTGCTCTGATAGTAGGGTCTGAGTCACACACCTTATTTCTGAGCTTATTTTTTTTGCTTGGAACATAGCCTCAACCCCTCCTCACCTTGGACCCCTTTCCATAAATACACCTACACTGTTCTGTATGCCTTGGATGTGGGACCTGGAACTGGAGAGTGAGTAACAGACCTGTGAGTGGGCACCTATTTATGCAAGAAATCAGGTCCTACCATAGTGGGTCTAGAACCCCTTCTTGCCCTGGTTCATGGTTTTTCTCTCTGCTCTGGAATGAAACTTAAGACATACACCATCCTAAATTCTCTGTCTTCCTACACTGACCTAACTAGAAAAATAACAGTGCAATTTCTTCCTTGGAATTCCTGATCTGGATTCAATCTTGGTGAATTTTCTAGATTTGGCTGGAGGATTTTCTTTTTTGGAGGGAAGGGACAGGAGAGGGGGGCAATCTCAGTGAACTTATTCTCTCTACTCAGCCATTTTAACTCTACCTTTGCTTGAGGATGCTCCTCAATCTTTTTGGCTAATGCCTTTATCCAAGGAAACTGGGGGAGCCTCAATATTTAATTTGTTTTACCCCACACAAAAGATCTTCAAATTCCCTGAAAGCAATCAGATGAACAAAGCACTAAGCATTAAAAAAGTTTTATTTACATGACAGAGGTATAAAAAAGGATTCATACAGAAGCCCAAATAGGATCAAGAATATTCAGCTTGTACTTTTCCTATCGGGACCTAGAGAATACTTCTAACTTGGAGTACCCACTATGTTGCTTGGAATTATTAGAGATTATATCTTTCTTCCTGCATATATATATATGTATATATATATATACTTCACATGCTTCATAATAACTATAAGGAGCGAGGTCTGAACTTGTTTCTACATCTTATGACTCTGTGCCTCCTTTAAAAAAAGTTTTATTGATGTATTTTTTTATATAATAAATATTTACAGATTACTCCCGCTTTCTGAGAGGTCTCATAACAAAGTTAAGTAAAACTAATAATAGAGTGACATTATTTGAAAATGCATGCAACATTTCACATCTGTACCACCCCCTACCTCTATTTAAAAAAAATTACAGAAATCTATTTTCTCTCCCTCCTATTCTTTACTCCATTGGAAAAGAAAAAAAAAAAACAAATTTCTTGTAACAAATCTATGCTTCATTGCTCCTTGGTTCTAGTCTCCCCTAAGTCTTTGGTTCCTTGACTTCCTGCCATAGGGATCTCTCTTCCCTTCCTCCAACATGACTTTTCCCTGTCAGGTTCCCCTGACAGGGACCCAGATCTGTGTGGGGTTCAGTCCCTCAAACATTTGACACTGCCTTCTTCTGTCCCCTTTGCCCTGGGGAAGGAGCTTAGTTAACCTTTCTTGGTTCATGCTCACTACACAGAAGTCAGAACAGGCTCCTTGGTAGGTTAAGCAGGTGGGAGGTGTGAAGTGGCTCCTATCTCCTGACTTCTGTCCCTGGAATCTCTCTGCCCCGTCAGTTCTGGGGCACAATTCCATCTAACTCCCTCACGGCTCCCTCTCCAACACTGTATAAACCCCAACAATTCTCTGTATCAATGACAGGCCTCCCTAATGGATACTCTAGGCTCCTTTCCTTGCATGCTAGGAACAACTTTTACTGACTCTAGTGAAGGCAGTTGAAGTGTTGAAATAAAAATATTAGATTTGAAGTCTATAGATAACTAGTTTTAAATTCTGATTCTGACCCTAGCAGTATGATCCTTGGCAAGTCTCTCTCTAAGCCTCAGTTTTCCCCATCTGTTAAATAGGTATAATAATACTTGTACAACTGATCTAACAAGTTTATTATGGGCGCAGTTTATAAATATCTTAAATGCTTTATCAATATGGCTTATAATTATCTTTTTAAGCACTGCTACAGCTGAGGAATTTGAGGGAAGCAGATATTCTCTGTACCTGGAGCTTTCATTAGATCACATAAAGTTACTTAGTCTAAAGAGTCCCACTGGAGAGGATTCTGGGTCTCAATCCTACTCTTGCAGGCCACCAACTACCTGACTCAATGGGGCCCTCAAAATCCAATTTCCAGACTACCTCTATGAGATGAATTTTTTCTCTCTTATTCTTACCCTCTCTATTTACAGGTTAAGCATCTTTCTTCTATTTTGTCTTCACTGGAGATGGGAAACATGATTACCTGCCTCTGGATATTAACCCTTTACGTATCAGAATTCACTATTAGAGTCAGTAACAACCCCCGCTCTTTTTTTATTCCTGTGAAAGTGGCCATTCCAACAATGAGCTGGAGTCTTCCTCAGGATTCTGAGCAAAGCTCCCATTGGCTCAGGCCATGAAGCCCCAGCAGTACAGGGTCACCCCAAATTTAGGAGATAAGTCCATAGCTTATGGCCTTTTGTGGAATATATAGAGACCACATGTCAGAGCCTGGACTTGAATTTTGCTCTCCTGACTTTTAAAAACAGCAATTGTTTCTATTGCTACCCATTGCCTCTATAATAAGTTACTCAGATCTTTTTTTCTTTTTCTGGCAGAGCAGTCTTTTAGACAATTGTGTAATGATCATCTTGAGAACAATTTTGGTTGATGACATGGGGTAGAGATTGTGGGAGGTGGGGATGGAAGGGGCTCTGGTTCTAAAAAGGCTAAAGCTTAAAATATACAGATAGGGGCAGCTAGTTGGTACAATGGATAGAACTCCAGCCCTGAAGTCAGGAGGACCTGAGTTCAAATCCAGCCTCAGACACTTAACATTTCCCAGATGTGTGACTCTAAGCAAGTCACTTAACCCTAATTGCCTCAGGAAAAAAAATACAAATAGAGGCTGCTAGGTGGTACAGTGGATACAGTGTCTGAGTTGGCATCAGGAAGATCTGAGTTTAAATTAAGCTTCAACTATATGACCCTTGGCAAGCCACTCATTTTAACCTGCCTCAGTTTCCTCATCTGTAAAATGGGCATGATAATAATAATAATAGCCCTCACAAGGTTGTTATAAAGATCAAATGAGATAATATACGTAAAGCAAATTTGCAAACTTTAAAATCCAATATAAATGCTGCTTAGTGTTTTGATTATTATAAATTTACCTTTCTTTCCTTCCTTAACCACATTAAAAAAGAGTTTGGGACTACCCTTTCTCCTAGGTTTGTGTGAAGCTCAGTCCTTCAAACATTTGACACTGTCTTCTTCTGTCTCCTTTGCCCTGGAAAAGGGGTTTATTTAATGCTTCTTGGGACATGCTGACTACACAGATGTTAGAACAAGTCCTGAAATCGAGAGTGACATAAGAAAGGTTAAGCAGGTAAGAGGTGTGAACCCACTCCTATCTCCTGACTTCTGTCCCGTCTGCCACAACCCTCAGGACCCTTATAGTTCCTTCTCCAACACTGTATAAGTACCCATAAGATAGATGTGGCCATTTAGGAATTGTTGGGCAGGACATAAAATGACTAGAAAAAGGAAGATAAGATCCTTAGAGTGTCATTTTCTCTAAGAAAGTGAAAAAGGGGTGCTTTAAGATTACATTTATATACCAGCCACCGAGCTAAGAGCTTTACAATCAGTATCTCACCTGAGCCTGACAATAACCCTGAAATGTAAGTGAGATGAGAAAACTGAGGTTAAAAAAAGCTAAATGACTTGCCCATCTAATAAGCGTCCGAAGCTGACTCCAGGCCCAGGGCTCTACCCACTGTATGACCTATCTGTTTTAGAATTCTGAAAGTAAATACTTTATACTTTCCTAATCAGTGGTTCCTTACCCTCTCCATCTTCCCTCTAGAGCATTCCCCTTGAATATCAGCAATTCTCTGCTTTTATCCTGGTAAGGCAGAAGAAGCAATGTTCTTGAAGTCATACGGCCCCAGTCTCTGCCACTTATGACCTGCATCAAATCACCTGTCTCACTGAGTCTTTGTTTCCCTGTCTGTAAAAATGAGGGGGTTATACCAGTTGATTCCTCATGTCTTTATTAGCCCTGAATCTAAATTCTCTGGACTCTATTTGGAATTCTAGCCTGGTACCACCTACTTGAGAATAGTCATCCAAGACTCTTACTCCTCTGACTTAAGGCACCTGTCTCCAGAAGGCTCTGGCAGTATTGTTATCTCAGCAGGGTTATACACTAATTTCTAAGCATTTACTCATCTCCTTAGTGCAAATTAGTTTATCAAATTTGCTTAGGGTAAGGCTTGGAGGACTGGAATCCTAAGCAGTTAAGCTTCAGGAAGGGAGGAAAATAGGAAGGAAAGGGTTTGGACTATGGGGGTATTAACCAGGTGGGCCAATGAGTTGGGAGTCAGCAAGCCTTCCACCCACCAGCTGTTTGAGCCAAAGAGAGTCCTCCCTTTCTGGACCTCCTTCTGTCAAATGGGGGGGGGGTTTGAACTCCTCAAGGCCTCTTTCTCCTGGCATGCTCCCCCATCACTTGACGTTTGTTTAGGGGGAAGGTGGGATGGAGAGGGAGAGTTTGCTGGGTCTGGTACTGAGCTGGGCCCACCCGAGCCCGCATCCCCTGAGCATCCCTGCCGCCAGCCTGTGCCCATGGTGGGGTGGCCCTGGCACCTAGCAGCTGGAGGGGTTGAGGCAGGAGAAAGAGCAGGGGTCAGGGCTGGGTAACCAGCCACACAGTGGTTTTGTGGCTTTACAACAGGAATGTTTTTGCCCGCCCCGTTATGCTTTTTTTTTGTTGTTTGTGTGTTCAGCGGAGCCCTCTGTTATCATCTCCTGAGACTGACGCCAAGCTCTTCCTGTTTAAAATTCCGACTTTGGACTTTTCCTTTTGGAGGAGTGTGTGTGTGTGTGTGTGTGTTATTTATTTGTGTGTTTTTAATTTTTTTTCTAAATACAGCCTTTCCAAGCCCCCCTCCCCTCCATCATCACCCCCAGCTTTTTGACTGTCCCAGTCGTTGGGGTCTCTTACTCCCAGGCCCAAGATTGCATCATCTCCAAACTTGACATGAAGCGGAAGGAGGGAGGACCATTTCTTCCTTTCAGGGGGATTCCTGCCTTTCCTCCCTTGTTTGGGGGCGGCTGCAAGAGCCAGTTCTGAAAGGGCTTCCCACTCTGGGATTCTTTCCTCTGGGGATTAATTACAGCATATTCTGTATCCTGGTCCACACCTACACACACACACACACACACACACACACACACACACACACATTCACACACACATGTTTCAGTATAGGAGACCAACTCCTCCCGAGTCCCCTGCTAAATGAGGTTCCAGGGTCTTTGGAAATCTGCAAGGGAGTTCTGCTGCATAGATATTCCCAGAGCAATTTCTCCTTTGCTGCTTATCTGTGGTTTTGGTTTATCCATGCCATTGTACCCTTTCTTTACAATGAATTGCCTGGGGCGACTGCATCCGGGTGAGCTGGACCAAAAGGAAATTTTGAATGTTCTCCTTTTTCTCTGCCTGTGAGAAAGAGCTAAAATCACAGGTCCTCAGAGTTTCCGTGAAACTCTCAGGGATGGAAGGGAAGTGAGAGGTCATTTAGTCCAACCCTCTGCCTCCTACCCAATGCATCCCTATTTCAATATTTATGACAGATTGTCATCAAGCCTCTGCTTTAACACTGCCAACTGGCAGCAAACATGACTCCCAACAAATCATTCCTTCATTTCTGGAGGTGGGAGGTTATGTGAACAGTGAAATGAGTGGGTCTTGGACATGGTGTTCCCACCTTTTTTGTGGCCCCTTTTGAAAACCTCAAATCCTTGGGTTATGGCTCATTGGAAAAGCAATATATAGTTTGTTGGTACATATTTGTGTCAGAATGTAGCTTCTTGAGGGCAGTTACTGCCCTTTGCCTCTCTTTGTATCCCCAGAAAAGCACAGTGCCTGACACAAAGTAGGTGCTTAATAAATGTGTATTGACTGATTGACTCTGGAAAAGCAGGAGGACACAAAGAATTGCAGAGGACCATACAGTGTCAGAACTGGAATGGACCCTAGATAGCATCTGGTCCACCACTTCATTTTATAATTAAGGAAACTGAAGCCCAGAGAAGAAAAGTAATTTGTTCATACAGATAGTAAGTAGAAGGCCTGCAATTTGAAATCAGATCCTTGGACTTCTAATGCATTTCTCCTTTCCAGACACCAACAAGGAATTATAAGAAGCAGCGATTTATTCTCAAGGAGAGGGTTATGACATTTACCCACATAAATTTCATACAAAATAATACATCAATATATCCCATATGCTCAAACAAAATGCTATATGAGAAAATGAGAGGGTCTTTGGGGGAGAGTTGGATTGACTTAAGAGTTGGGTTTTACAGAATAGGTTGGAATTCAACAAACAGAAGGTGAGAGCCTTTTAGGGGTGAGGTACAGGGTAAGTACTGTCATGAAGACAGAAGGAAGAGGTCTCTACAGGGAGAGTGAATAATCTCCTTTGGCTGGAGTAGAATATGTAGTGTAAGTATGAGTATGCTCATTTTACAGCTAGGACAATGTTTCCTTCATGCTGTTTTACTTTCTTCATGAAGACTTTTTCTAATAGCTCTCCAAATTCCTCATACTGTTCTGAAGCTATCTTTCCTTTGTCATTCTCTCACCATGTCCCTTTGTATTAGATATTTAAGTGGCTATCCTCATTAGATTGTAAGATCCTTTAGGGAAGAACAAGTATTTATATATATATATATACATACATATATATATGTATACATATATATATACATACATACACACATATCTATATATTACTATCTCTCCAGAACATTGTTTTTGTTAGTAAATGTCTTCTGAGTTGAGCTGGTGCTCAAATGCTAGGTGGTAAAGTAGATAGAGTGCTGGACCTTGATTCAGGAAGACTTTTTCTGAATTAAAATCTAGCCTCAGACCTTTGATAGCTTTATGATACTAAGCAAGTCCCTTAACCCTGTTTATCCCAGTTTCCTCATCTGTAAAATGAGTTGGAGAAGGAAATGGCAAAGCACTTCACTATCTTTGCTAAGAAAATCCCAAAAGAGCTGAAAAAAGAATCAAAAGTGACTAAACAACAACTTATCTAGTAAATGATAGAGCTGAAACCCAAGTCCAGCTCCTAGGGGTAGGAAGCAATAGAATTCAGAGGTCCCAACACTCTGCTCTATCCCAGAGTCTCCTAAAGACAGTCCCAGTGATTCAGGAGAGAGTCAGAAAAAATATTTATTAAGTGCTTATTATATTCTAAGCTCTGGAAATAAAAAAAAGGGGGGGGGAGGAGAAATAGTTCCTGTTCTCAAGGAGCTTTCAATCCAATGGAGAAGATAACATTCCACAAACTATGTACAAATAAGATATCCACGAGATAAATTTAAGATAATCTCAGAAGGATGGCACTAAGACCAAGGACAATTGGAAAGAGCTTCTTGAAGAAGATGAAACTTTAACTGAGACCTTCAGGAAGTCAGAGAAGTCAGGAGCCAGAGATAAGGAAAGAGCGCTTTAGAGCCAGGGGACAGTCAATGAAAATGCCTGGAGCTGGGAGATAGTTATATTCAAGGAATACTCCATGTAACATCCTTATATGCAGCAAGGGACTCTGTATGGACCCATAGCTTCTGTCCTCTGTAGTGAGAAGACATGGAGCAACTGAAAAAGAAGAACCAACAATAAAACTTGGGATCCTTTCAGGGGATTTATTGTAGATACAAACAAGTATACAGGTGTTTAAATGTTGTCATTTTCCTTTCTGTCAGAGACAACGTGATTTAGCAGATATACAGCCAACCTAGGAATTAGGAAGTCATCCTGGGAAGTCATCCTGCCTTTGATGTGCTGGCTTTATATACTGATATTATATATTTTCTAGGAAAATCACTTAACCTCTGTATGCTAGGCAGTTCTCTGAAATTCTTAGAGGCTGAACAGCTGCCCAACTATATTGGAAGGGAGAACTTGCTTGATGAGAATTCGTTATGCCAATGAAATAATCCATCCCATCCAATAGATGATAGTGAGATCAACCAATCACTAGATTAATCCCATCCAATAGATAATAGATAAAACAATCAGCAGATTAATCCCATCCAGTAGATGATAGATAGAACAATAGATTGAGATATTGCTTCATATCACATTGTTCCTTATTTTCCCAACTAAACCATAAAAATCTTGTTGTTGTTCAGTTGTATCCAACTCTCCAGAGCTGGAATTTTCTTGGCAGAGATAATGGAATGGTTTATCATTTCCTCTTCCAGCCCATTTTACATATGAGAAAACTGAGGCAAAAAGGATGAAGTGACTTTCTCAGGATCACCCAGCTAGGAAGTGTATATAGTTCAATTTGAACTCAGATATTTTTGACTCCAAGCTCAATACAGTGTCACCTAGCTGCCTCTAACGTAGTTGTTAAGTGTAAGAGACAAGTGGCAAGCCCAGGTGTCCCCTGAATCCCCCTCCCATCTTTTCTGGCACTAAATCCTTTCAGGATTCTTTGTCTTTCATATCTCCCCTGAAGCCTAGCCAAGTCTGGCTGAGTACAGGACATTCTGGAAAGGCTAGTTGAATCTGAATGAATGACTATGAATTAAACATCTGGATGTCCAGGCCCTTGAGAGAGGGGCCAGCTTCCAGGTCCAGGTCAGAGGAAGAGATAGGGAGCAGAAGTGGTCCAGAAGGCCCTCCAAGATCCGACTAGCTGCCCACACCACAGTCCTTCCTCATTCAGAGGAAGCCTGAAGGACTGGAGCCAGGGTGGTTCCTTCCATTGCTACAGGCAGGATCTTGAGGGCCATTCCTCCTCAAAGAGTCATTGTTCCCATTGCTGACCCCAGGGACCCAGCAGAATATGTGCTGCTTCCTTTCCCCCCTTCTTTTTTGGTGTTTTTGGAGATGATCATTTCTTTTTTTTTCCTTCTGAAAGAAAAGTTTAACTGTCTAAAGAAGCAGTGGGAGTGGAGATGTGGGCTGTGAGCCGGAGGAGGCAATGGGGTGATGTCCTTGTTTGGGAAGGAGATCTAGCTAAGACTAGGGGCAGGTAAGATGGGAAATCTCCTGGGATGCAACTCGCAATGAGGACATAATAAGGGTCATTGTTAAATAAGATTTCTTATGAAGGCACATGTTTCTAATGCTCAAAGATTCCACTTTCCTTACTGTTAGTTATTTTGTGATGTGGAGTCCTCGGTGTGAGAGTAAAGACTTGGTGACTCTGGAGACAAAATATGAAGGTAGTAGACTTTTTAAACCCTGCCTGGAGTAGCTGAGTCTCCCAAGTTCAAATCCCTCATTCTACAAATGGGGAAATTGAGGCCCAAAGAAATGAAATGAATTGCCCAGGATTACACAGCTAATAAGTACTTGAGGTAGGATTTGAATTCATCTCTTCATGACTAAAAGCCCAGGGGTTTATTAATTTTACCTCTTAGAAAGATGGAAGAAAAGAACGGAGGATCAATTTCAGACATGGATGCCGATGCCAGCAAAAGCATTAAATTTGAAGACTGACAGTCCTTACGATATGATAAGAGAGCATTTCAGAGTGAGCTAAACCAAGAGAATAATTTATACAACAACATTATAAAGAAAAATAACTTTGAAAGACTCAAGAACTTTGATCATGAGGACCACTTGTGATTCTAGAGGATAGACGAGGACACAGGCTACTTGTCTCTTGACAGAAGGGTGATAGACTTAATATGCAGAATAAGACATACATTTTGGGACAGGTTGTTACAATTTGTTACATTTGTTGCAATCATTTTTTTTTTAACCATTGGAAGGTGGGTTAGGAAGCTAAGGGGTATAGAGATAAGGTAGAAGGAAAGAAGAAAAGAAAGACAGAAAGAAAAAAAAGAAAGAAAGAAAAAGAGAGAGGGAGGGAGGGAGAGAAGGAGAGAGGAAGAAAGAGAGGAAGAGAAAGAGAAAAGAAAGAAAGAAAGAAGAATCATTGAAGCACCTTTTAAAAAAACAGAATGTAAATGGAAAATTCTCCATGAACTCAAGCAAAGTGAAATGTATTGTATACAAAGTAATAGCAATGTTCTGAGATGACCAGCTGTAAATAACTTGGGTATTCTCAGTGGTACAATCATCCATTACTATTCTGAAGGACTTATGATAAAAAATCCTTTCCATATTCAGAGAAGGAACTGATTGTGTCTGAATACAGATTGAAGCATTCTCTCTTTTTCTTTCTATCTCTCTCTCATTTCTCTTAACTTAATTTTTCTTGAGGGTTTTTATTTTCATTAGGATCAGAGATCTATGTTTTCTTTAACAACTTGAGGAAATGTTTTGCATAACTTCATATGTGGTTTCTTAATTGTGGGTAGGGATAAGGGAGAGAACCTAGAACTCAAAAATTTTAAAAACAAATGCACATTTTTTTGTTTTGAATGTAACTAGGGAAAATATTAAATAAATAAAAGGAAAAAAGAATGGAAAGCTAGAAAGAAGAACAGACAAGCAGGATAACTTTGAAAGCTATAGGTCAAAATTATATACTTAACAAAAAAGCAAACTGTATTATAGAGACCTGCAGTTTCACATATAATCATCTTTTTCTGTTCTATCCCATATACTGAAAAACCCATTTTATTTGGTGTTTGTTAAATACAGAGTAAAATATTTTAAAATAAAAAAATAATATGAGGGGGTTGGCTACAAAAAAAACTGCTGTTAGAATATAAATTGCATGAAGGTAATTAAATTTTGCATGTTCTCAGCAGCTACCAGGGACCTCTTAATAAATATTTGTTGAACCTAAAACTTTTTCTTCACTACTATCTAATGAGGTGGGTGATACAAACATTAATATCTCCAACTTAAAAATAAAAAACTTAAGATTCAGTAAATTTAAGCCATTTGCCCAAGGACAGGAAGCAAATAAGTGTATAAGCTATAATGCTGAATAAAATAAGAAGTTGCTTGTAAAGCACTACAAAAATGCGTACTGCTAATGTAGTACTTTTATTATTAATCAGGAAATCCAGGTCAGTGGCTGGCTATCTAAGAAGCCCATTTGATTGGCGTGACCCTCCAGGCAGCACAGATAATAATCCTAGATCCAAGGTGAGTTTCCCTCACTCCCCTAATGTTCTAGTTTAGCCAGAAACAGATCCCCTCCCTACAGAATCTATCTTTTTGTACTTTCTAAATAACTAGAAGCAGGTACTGGAGCCCAGTGAGGCTGGCTGAGAGCAAATGATTAGTCTAGGGAATATTTGGCCTTAGGGACTCCCAAGTTTCCCAGACGTGCAGCCTGGCAGCACAGACAGCATCTCTCTGAGCCCTGGGTGCACAATCACGAGGAGCACTGAGAAAGGTCAATGTCATCATAATAATCCACCCTGGCTCCAATCAACCTGCCGCCACTGGCTCCCCGGGCAGCCCCAGTCTGGCTTGCCCTGCATGGGATCAATAAGCTCTTCCCTCTTTTGTCTGCTGGAGTTTCCTTCCAGGCTTTCTTTCTTTCTTTTCGTTCCCTTTTTTTTTCTTCAAATCCCCTAGGGAAAGCCGTGACCAGTCTGGCCCCCAGACAAGACCCTGTCCAGTCAGAGCCAGGGACAGATTTCTTGGACCTCCTCTCCTTCCCTGCCGGCTCGCTTCTTCCCTAGTCTAAGGGACCACTTAACTTGCGGCTTGGGAATCAGGCACCCAAGGGAGCAGCAGTTGCTTTCTCTTACCACTAGGGGTCCATAGTGTGAACAATCCAGTTGATAAAATTCTAGATTTAGACCTTAAGGGGAGGTCCAGTCTGGCCCCTTCATTCACAGAAGAAGAAACTGAGATGTCAAGAGGTTAAGTCATTTGCCCACAATCCTACACAGGAAGTAAATGGCAGAGCCGAGATTTTGGACCCTTGTCCACCTTCCCACCAATTATCCACTAGTCCCTTCTCTTGGATTGTGATTGAGCTTGATTGATTTCAATCAGTCAGAGAATCACAAAATGGCAGAACTGAAAGTGGAGTCAGAAATCATCAGCCAAACCTCTTATCTTACAGATGTAATCTGGGGTTCTCTGGGCAACAGTTCAGTAGTAAAAGAATAACTAGTAATGCAAGGTGGGATTTAATGTGATTTAATAATAAATTTAATAATTAATTAAACATTAGTGTGAAATAATAATTACTAATAAGACTTTGGGATTGTTCAGTCATATCCAACTCTTCCTGACTTCATCTGGGATTTTCTTGGCAGAGTAAACTGGAGTAAGTAAACTGGAGTAGTTTGTCATTTCCTTCTCCTGTCCATTTTATAGATGCGGAAACTGAGGCGAATGGGGTGAAGTGACTTGCCCAAGATCACACAGCGGGTGTCAAATCTGAGGTCAAATTTGAAATCAGGGAGATGAGTCTTCCTGGCTCCAGACCCAGTGCTCTATCTACTGTGTCACTCAGCTGCCTCTAAGAAAGGCTTTAGGGGACTGGAATTGGAGTCGAGGAGACTTTACTAATTCTTCCTTTCTGCATTTGATTTTGAGGTTTTTATGCCCCAATACATGATCAATTTTTGTATAGTTTCCATGAATCGCTTTGAGGAAGGGGGAGGGAAGAAGAAAGAGAGAGAAAGAGAGAAAGAGAGAAAGAGAGAGAGAGAGAACTTAGAGAAGGCCACCATTTAAGACAAATATATATATAATATAATAAATAAGTTAAATTAAATTAAATTTCAAAAAGAAGATGAGTTCAAATCTCACCTCAGACATTTACTGGCTGTGTGACCCCAAGCAAAGCACTAATTTCTCTGTGCCTCAGTTTCCCCTTCTTTAAAATGAGGGGGTTGAGCTATTCACTAAAGGATGGAGAATCAGTGTATGGAAATGCACACAGGATTTGTAGTAAATAAAAGCTTAAAGAAGGTGAACTTGATGGTCTCTAAGATTCATTCTAGCTCTTTTCTCAGAGAGTTTTCTTTTTCTTTCTTTGTTTCTGTTTTGTTTTTCCTCTGTGGGTTTTCATGATACTATTCTTCTGGTTCCTCCCCTACATTTCTGACTGCTCCTTCTCAGTCTCCTTTGATGGTTCCTCATCTCTACTATTTTACATATATGAAACAAACATACAACTATATATAAACACATATACAAAATAGTCATACACATACATACATATGTATATGTATTGTGTACACATACACACATATGTGTTATATATATATATGTATATATATATATATAAGCACCTTGTAATTCTTGTGCAGTTAGATGATATAATGGCTAGAGCACTGGGACTAGAATCAGGAAGATCTGAGTTCAAATCTAGCCTCAGACACTTATAAGCTGTGTGACCCTGTGCGAGTCATAGAATATCTGTTTGCCTCAGTTTCCTCATCTATAAAATGATGAGGCTGTATGGTTTGGGCTACTGTAAGGATCAAATCAAATAATAATTGTAAAGAACTTAGCACAGTGCCTGGAACATAGTAAGCACTATATACATGTTAGTTATTACTGTAACATGGGTATTTACCACACCTGGCACAGAGTATGTATTTACTATTTACGTGTTGATTAAGTGATTCTAGCTCTGGATCATTTAGCCGATATACCAGGGTACTGTAGTTAGGATATGTGTCTTGCAGGAGAAGTAATCTGAGCTGTTTCTTGGTCAAAGGATAAAATTTTGTTAAGTACACAAGACCAGAAAAAAGCACTGCAAGTGTTCATTGAGAAAAGTATCCCAGGACACAGAGACTGGACTTGCCATTGGCAGGATACTTTCCTCAATTGAAGCATGAGGGAATTCTTTTGATCAATGGAGGGTGGTCAATTCTTACAACTTATAGTCTTAGAGAATTTCATGAAGAATAGAACAGGAGAGGAAAGGGGAAGAGAGAGGAGCAAGGAGAAGAGACTAAAGAGAGCAGAGGAGGAAAAGAGAGAGGAGAATTGGGGAAGTGAGAGGAAAGAAGGAGAGAAAAGCAAAAGGAAAAGGACCCATATGAATGTAACCCATCTTTCAAGTTACAGCAATCCCAGATTGCATAGGAACGGATATTTGGGGAAACTCTAGAAACTATGTTTGTATACATGCTTACTGGTGTGTGGAGGACTGATGATGAAGTATACTACATATCTTTTGGCAGAGATGATATAATCAAGGTATATAATAAGACATACGTTTTCAGACAATGCCAATAGAGGAATTTGTTTTTCTTGGCTACATGTATATATATATATATATATATATTTTTTTTAATTTTTTTTACAAAGATTTTGCTTTTCATTTGGAGGAAGATTTAAGACAATTTTGTTAGTAATAAGATTACTCCATCCTCTAAGGAAAATTGAAACAATTTTGTTTTAAAAATGTAAAGAAAAGAACATAAAGAAGGTCATATGGAAATACAGATAGCAAGAAAAGCTTTAAAATCTGCATCCTGGATTAGTTATATAATTAAAAGGAAAAGCAAGTTGCAATAGATTCATAGTTTCATGTACAAACTTATTTTCTTCTACTTTGTAAATGGAAATGAATCATTTTTATCATTTTATGTTCAGAATTTTTTAAAAATTAAAATTTAAAAATTTTTAAGTTAAATTTTTAAAATTAAAAAATGGAATAAATTTGAGGGAGAGGGAAATACCAAGGATGACTATAAGGAGGCTAACTTGGATGATTGCTATTTTGGCTATAGCAACAACAAAAATTAGGACATGTGAAGTATTGGTGGGTTTAGAGGAGGTAGAGGAAGACAATCCATTTCATTATGGCCACATTGAATTGGAATCATCTATGGAATATCTAGGCCTTTTGGTAATGAGAGATTGAATGCTTAAGAAGATATTAGATCTGGCTATAGAGGAATTATTTATATGGAGATAACTGAACTCATGAAAAGAACTTGAGATCACTGAGAAGATCAAAAAAAAAATAGAAAAGAAATAGGCTCAGGAGAGAACCTTAGGGGACATTCATGTTTGGGGGCAAGATATACTGATGGTCTAGCAAAGCCTTATATAAAAGAGGAAACCAGGGAAAAGAAAGCTCTCAGGAGCTAAGAGAAGGATATCCAAGAGTCACTGGAGGAGGAAATGCCAAACCATTCCAGTATCTTTGCCAAGAAAATCCCATGGACTATATGATCCATGGAGTCATAAAGAGTTGGGAATTACTGAATAAGTGAACAACATCCAAGAGTAGGGGTCAGTTGACAAGAAAAGCTAAAAAAAAAAGGTCAGTCAGACTAAAGACTGAGATAGGGCACCACGTTTAACAGTTAAGAGATTATTAGTAACCTTGAGAAATCAATTTGAGTAAAATAGTAGGTGCAGAAGTCAGATTTCAAGGAATCATAAATTTAGAGGCCCAGGGGATCTTGGGGGGATCTTGTCCAGCCCCTCATTTTACAGATGAGGAACTGAGGACCACAGAGGAACAATTTGCCCAAGATTACACAGATTGTACTTCTCAGGGATAGGGTATGAACCCAGATCCAGCCCTTAGCACAGTTCTTGGCACAAAGTAGACCCTTAATGAGTGTTTTTTGACTGACTGGCCATGACTCTCTTCTACCTTGGTGCTTTCTCCAGAAACGTTGGACTTAAGGAGCCACAGATGACTCTTTCTAGGTGATCTTTCTTTGCCTTTGAAAGGGAGAAGTCAGGGAGATGACATGTAAATGTTTTGTGTGTTTATTTGGTTTCAAGGAGGAGATAACAGGTATGTTTGTAGGCAATGGAGGAAAAGTTGTAGACAGGCAGAGATTAAAGATTAAAGGGAGAGAGAATGATCAAAGTGGTGAAAAGATAGGAAGGGATGGGATCCGGGACATAAGTGAAAGGCTGGGAGGGCTCAGAGACCAGAGCAAAGGAGAGCATGAATGGTCATATTGAGGGGTTTTGAGTAGGGAATAAAGCTGATATAGAGAGCTCACAAAGGATGACTTTTTCATTTTTTTTTGGTTTGTTTGTTTATTTACTTTCCGGTTCTTAGCACAGTACTTGGTGCATAATAGATGTGTAACAAATGCTGGTAGGCTGATGATTCTCAGTCAAGTAGGAGCTGATGTCTTCAGATAGCATTCTAGAATCAGAGCCCTTCCTATCTACATCAAGATTTTTCAGAGTCTTAAAATGTCTCTGCTGTTTGGCTCAAGGAGCAGGCTGCCCCAGGGGCTTGGTTTCCATTGTGGGAGGAAGAGTAGGAACATTGTAGAGAAGAATATTGGAGCTGGGCACGGATCCACAGTGCCAATGTTGGTTCTCCGCTCCCAGGGCAATATCTTTAAATGAGGCAATCTGCAAAGGGGCAGCAAGAAGGCTAACTCTGTGTCTCTTTATCTTTGGCTGGTGTTTGCCAGCTCTATCTCTGTTCAGTTTTAAGGCCCTCGTTATCTTGTGTCACCGCATCCCAGTCTGTCTGTATGTCTCTGGGGCTTTAATGATCTCTGGCTGGCTTTGTGGCAGTCATTATCTCAGAATGTCTCCATGGGTTGGCTCTCACTGACCCTTGAGAAACACTCTTGTAAAATAGAAAGAGGGCCATGTCTGGGGTCAGAAAATCTAGGTTCAAGTCCCTGTTCTACATTCATTTGTCATAAAGGTGATAAATTTTGTCCTCTCTCTGGACCTCGGTTTCCCTACCTGTAAAAATGAGGGGGTTAGGTTAGAGCTGACTATTTCACCTAAGAGTCCCTAAGGCCTCATTGGTTTCTGAGGGACTGAGTTTAATTTTTCATTCTTTCCTACTCGTTGTGATCTGAGCAGCCCAGAAGATTTGGCATCATGCCCATTGCTGCAACGGAAGATGCCCGCAAACAAGTGGCCTGCCTGACCCAGGGCAATAGGTTTCCACCTCTCCAGAATGAAGGATTTGGCCGGGAAGGTCTCAGGAGAAGGCTCCTATCTGTGACCCTCCAGGACTGTGACTGGTGGGGTTGTTAGATTAATATTTGCTGCTGCCTTGCTTCTCTGGAGAAGTGCAGCCTTTCGTTTATTTGGCTTGGCAGAGGCCTTGGCATCTTACAGTTTCACACAATGCAGCCTCAGTTTGGGGAAACATGGGGAGGGGCCCCAGGGAAATGGGGATGTTGGGGCCTGGGAGGGTACAGCTGATGGTCTGGAGCCTATGACCACACCCTTGGGTGGTGAGGGGAGGAGGGAAGAGGATGGACCCAGCAGCCATCTGACCCGGTCACCAAGCAAGCCGGCCTGCAATTTCCAGGCTCTGTGTGTTCATGGGTCTCCTGGGGAAGGCTGTTCAAAGAGGGCCAGCTAACCAGCTCAGCCCTATCTGAGGAGACCTGGCTTTTTCGACTACTAGGTCTTCGCTCCCTACTCTTCCTCCTCTTCCTCCTCCCCCAATGGTTCCCATTTCTGCAGCCTTTGACAGGTTACAAAGCCCTTCCTCATAACAATTCTGAATACAAGGTAGCCCAAGTAATTCCATTTCACAGGTGAAGGAACAAGCTCAAATCAGTGAAGAGATTTGTCTAAGATCCCAATGTCAAAACTGGGCGATAGAATATCGGATCCCTGATTCCAAGCCAGGTCCTAATACAGCTGCACTTTAATCCTGATCAAATTGTATTAACTCTGTGACCTTTTATTGGGGGAGGGCCATCTTTCCCAGTCTGATAAGTATGAAATAGAATTTCAGAGTTGTTTTAATTTTTATTGCTCTTATTATTAGTCACTTGGGGCATGTTTTAATATGGCTATCGATATCTTGAATTTTTTTTTCTATGAACACTACTTGTTTGTATTTTTTGATCATTTGTCCACTGGTTTATTCCCTATTTCCTACAAATATGCTTATGTCTCATCCATCTTGAAAAACCCTCAATTGATCCTTTGATCTCCTCTAAGCATATCCTAAATCTATCTTCCCTTTTGCAACTAAACTTTTCAAAAATGGCTTCTACAAGAGGTACCTCCACTTTGCTCTCCCTTCTGACTTTGCCCCTTATAATCTAGTTTCCACTGAATGCTACTTAGTTGCCAAATGTTCCTCTTAATTTCCAAATCTAATGGTCTTTTCTCCATCCTAGTTTTCCTTGTCTGCTCTGTAGCCTTCCATACTTTCATCATTCTCTCCTCCTTAATATTCTCTTTTTTTTCTAGATTTTCAGGACACAAATCTCTCCAGTTCTCCTCCCACTAATCTGACCACTCCTTCTCTAACCCCTTTGCTAGATTCCCCCTCCAAGTCATGTCCTCTTACTAGCAGGGTCTCACAGGGTCCTATCCTTCTCTTCTCTCTCTGTACTGATTCACTTGGTGGTTTCAACTCATAGATTTAATCACTATCTTTATGCTGATGGTCCTTAGATCTCTCTATCCTATCCCAACTTCTCTTCTGACCTTCAACCTTACATCTCCAAATGTCTCCAAATATCTTAAAATAGATATTCATGGGGCAGCTAAGTGATGCAGTGGATAGAGCACCAGCCCTGAAGTCAGGAGGACCTGAGTTCAAATCTGGTCTCTGACACTTAACATTCCCTAGCTGTGTGACCCTGGGCAAGTCGCTTAACCTCAATTGCCTCAGCAAAAAGCAAAAAAAATATAGATATTTATTAGGTATTCTAAACTCAATGTGACCCAAACTAAACTCATTACCTTTCCTCCTAAGCCTTTTTTCCTCCCTCTCCATCCTCCATACCTGCAAACTTCCCTGTAACTATGAAGAGCACTATCATCCTCCCAGTCAATTAGGCTCATAACTCAGAAGTCATCCTGGACACCTTACTCTCGCTCACTCCCCCATGTTCAATTTATTGCCAGCATTTTTCAATCTTACTTTTGCAAAATCTCTTAAAAGCATGCCTTTCCTCTGATACTGCCATCACCCTGATGTGGGCCCTCATCACCTTACATTTGAACTGTAGAAATAGCTTGCTAATGAGTCTACTTAAATCACATTTCTCCCTACTCCCATCCATTCTCCATTCTCCAGTCATCCTGATCTATATCTTGCCATTGGATTGAGATGACTCCAGAGGAGAGAGTGAGACTGGTGACTTTACACAGCCCTCCTTCACTTAAATTCACTTCAATTACAAGTCTTGCTTATCTTCCTAATGTCATAGTATTCTTCAAGAACAACCAACCAACCAACCAACCATTTTGCCACTAAAATGATTTTCTTAAAGAATAGGTACAACCACATCACTCTACTACTCAAACTCTAGTGATTCTCTGTCTCTTCCAGGATCAAGTAAAAAAAAAAAAAAAAAACCCTTCATCTCACCCCTACCCTTCCAGTCTTCTTAAACCTTACTCTCTACTGCTTACTCTTTGATCTAGTAACACAAACCAATTAATTGGCTGTTCCAAGAACCAAATACTACATCTTTCTGAACATTTTTATCTGATGGTTCCTCATGCCTAGAATGCTCTTCCTTCTCATCTTTGCCTACTGTCTTCCTTTAAGTCCCAACTAAAATTCCATTTTTACAGGAAGCCTTTCCCAAATCTTCTTAATTCTAGTGCTTTTCCTTCTCAATTATTTCCTATTTATCTTGCATATGATTATTTTTACATATTTGTTTGTCTATTGTCTCCTCCATTAGATTTTGAACTTCTTGAGGTCTCTTTTGCTTCTTTTTTTTTTTATCATTAGCACTTAGCACAATGCCTAGCACATGGTAGACATTTAATGTTCATTGGTTGATTGATTATTGGGGAAATGATTATTATTCTTATATATATATTTGTATCAATTTCCTACATATTTTGATATTAGATCTTTATCAAAGAAATTTGCTGCCAAGATTTTTTCCTTAGTTCCCTATTTCCCTCCTCATTTATAATTGCTTTTGCTCATCCAAATATTTTTTAATTTTATGAAATAAAAATTTTCTATTTTATCTGTATGAATGGGTGAGGAAACATTCTATAAGCACTTATTGGTTTTGTGCTAAACTGAATATAAAATACAAGCAAGGAAGAGAGAATCCAACTTCAAGGAGCTTATATTCAATCTTAATGGGGGAATATGACAGATAAAAAGGAGCTAATAAGTTGAGGGATGAGATACATACTTTCTGATACAGTTTGGAAATGGTTCTGATCATGAGACTTAGTGTCAAACAATATAAGTCAAAGTTTGCCTATTAGAAGCCAAGGTCCTAGTGACAGAGTCTAAGGTTCTGGTAGGAAAGGAATGAGAAGGATGAAAAAGAGAGAGAGTATCAGGAAGAGATGTATAAATGGAATGTTTAGAAATGGCCAGAATCTGGTAAAATAAGATACTTTATCTAAGCTTTCATTTATCTATAATTGCCTTTTTTCCCCCTGAAGTTTTTGTCTTGTAGTGAGTTAATATGGTGATTAATAGTGTGAATAGTGGACAGTGAGTAGGACCTAGAATCAGGAATAGCTGGCTTCAAATCTTGCCTCAGATACTTGCAAACTGTGTGACCCTGAACAAATCACTTAACCCGTCTGTAACTGTACTTAGACAGTTATATATAAATTATATATGTATATATAATTTATATATGTGTATATATATATATATATATATATATAAAACTACTTATCTTAGAAGATTGTTGTGAGAATAAAATGAAACCACATATAAAATGCTTTGGAAACTTTTAAATGGTTTATAAATGTTAGATATTAACATGATTAGTTTGGGTCTTTAGGTTTATTGAATAACAAGCTATGGTGTATGATTGTATTGTTTCATTGTTTTATTTTTCTGTTTTAAAAATCAGTACCAAATTGATTACTTTTTTTGTAGTATAGCCTGAGAATTGGTACTGCTAGGCTCCCTTCCTTCCCATTTTTTTTCATGATTTCCCTTGAGAGTCTTGACCTTGTGTTCCTCTAGATGAATTTGATTAAATTTTGTCAAGTTTTAAAAAGTAATCCTTAAGTACTTTGACTGACTAAGCATTGGATTTGGAAATCAGTTTAAAGTATTATTGTATTATTGTGGCAAAGTCCAATTGCACAAGCAACTACTTCCACTCTCATTATTTAAGTCTTTCATTTTTCCTATAAAAAGTGCATTGTAGTAGTAGTAGCTATATGGTTCTTTTGTGTGTGTCTTGATAAATGGATTCCCAGACATTTTATACATTGTATAGGAATTTTGAATAGTGTTTCTTTTTTTTTCTTTCTTTCTCTCTCTCTCTCTACTGGATTTTGTTGGTAATATACAGAGAAACTGATGATTTTTGTAGGTTTCTTTTACATCTTGTTACTTTACTGAAAATGTTTCTTATAGTTTTAGCTGAATTTCTAGGGTGTGCTAAGTAAATCATCTTATCTCTGCAAAAGAATAGTTTTTTTTTCTTTTTTGCCTATGTTTACTCCCTCCATTTCTTTTTCTTGTAACCTAGTATTTTTAGAACTATATCAAATATTAGTGGTGACAATGGATATCCTCACTTTACTTTTGATCTTCTTGGAAAAGCCTCAAGTTTCTCCACTATAGATGATAGTTCCTATTTACCACATCAAGGAAAGGTCTATTTTCTCCTGTTTTTTTAGGGTTTGTTTTTTTAAATAAAGGGTATTGTATTTTGTCAAAAGTTTTTTCTTCATCTCTTGATAAAATTTTCTTTTCTTTTCTTTTATTAAAGCTTTTTATTTTTCAAAGCATATTCATAGATAATTTGGCAACATTAGCCATTGCAAAACTTTGTGTTTCAATTTCCCCTCCCCTCCCATCTCCCTCTCCTAGATGGCAAGTAGTCCAATATATGTTAAACATGATAGAAATATATGTTAAATCCAATATATGCATACATATTTATACAATTATATTGATGTACAAGAAAAATCAAATCAAACCAGAAAAGAAAATAAGGAATAAAATAAAATGCAAGCAAACAACAACAGAAAGAGTAAGAATGCCATGTTATGAACCACACTCAGGTTCCACATTCCTCCCTTTGGGTGTAGATGACTCTTTTGATCATAAAGACCATTAGAACTGGTCTGAATCATCTCATTGTTGAAGAGAACTATGTCTATCAGAATTGATCATCACATAATCTTGCTGTTGCCATGTATAATGATTTCCTGGTTCTGCTCATTTCACTTAGCATCAGTTCATACATCAGCTAGTAGGTATTTAAAGTCAGATTTCAACTCAGGAAGATGAATCTTCCTGATTCCAGAACTGGAACTCTATCCACTATGCCACCTAGCTGCCCATTATATTCATAGTTTTCCTAATACTGAAACAGCTCTGCATTTCTGGTATAAATCTAGCCTGCCTGGGTATAGAATCTTTGTTCATATGAGGCCACAACCTCTTTGCTATCATTTTATTCAATATTTTTGCACTGATAGCTATTAGAGATATTGGTCTATACTTTTTTCCCTCTAATTTCTTTCTTCCTGGTTTAGGTATCAAGACCATATTTGTTGGGGAACCTAGGTGGTGCAGTGGTTAGAGCACCAGCCCTGAATTCAAGAGGACCTGAGTTCAAATCTGGTCTCAGACACTTCCTAGTTGTGTGACCCTGGACAAGTCATTTAATGCCAATTGCCTCAGCAAAAAAAAAAAAAAGACTATATTTGTCTTTTTGTTTTTCTTCTAATGCTTTCTTTTATTTAGCACAGTGTTTGGTATATCATAACTGACTTGCTATGACCTTTCATAACCTCATCTTTACCAAAATTCATGTCACTTTTTAAAAAACATATGTGGTGTATGTTATGCTGATGCAATATTTATGTGACCTGTTTCAGAAAAGGCATGATATATGTAATGAAATAGGCTCTTCCTTGATTGAGAATATGTGCAGATATTTTGTAACTGGTGCTGATCTTTGAGACAATTGGGGTTAATTGACTTGCCCAGGGTCACACAGGTAGGACATGTTCAGTGTTTGAGATCACATTTGAACTCAGATCCTCCTGACTTCAGGGCTGATGCTCTATCCACTGAACCACCTCGTTGCCCCTCTGGTGCCGATCTTTTAACACATTGTGAAAAGAAGTGATTGGCTGGGGAACTGAAATGAAAATGGGCAATGGTGCTGTCTTCCATAGTTCATAGAGCTGAGATTAAAAACCTCTATTCTAAATGGAAAGAATGGGATGACTAAAAAGCTTATTCCAAATTATGTTAAAATTCATCTAGACTCCCTGAAAATTAGATTGAAGCAAACAGAACTCAATGGCTTATAGGTAACAGCATTAATTCCAATGACTTTTCCATTTTCTTAACTTATCTGATACACAAATGATTTGGCAGATAACTTAAAGACAGGCTCATATATATATATATATTATATATATATATATATATATATACATTCTGAAAATTTGGGCTCTTACTAGAATTTGTTTACTCACTTGTTTAGTCTCCTGTTGGGGAATTTCTAAGGATGTGATTGTCCAGCAGGTCCACAAGACTAGAAGTCAATAAAGTTAGGGGTCAAACTGAAAAGGAAAGACATGGTGAACTAAATAAGCTTACTCCAGCATCTTTGGCTTTCTAGAGCATAATTCTTGGTTTATGATTTTTGAAGCCTGCTTAGACTATCAATGAGCTGTGTTTTGGGCCATTTGGTCTGGAAAGTTTAAGTTGTATATTGGATGTAATATATGTGGGGTCATGTAAAGTTATGGGGAGGGAGGGCAATTTTATAGGTTTATTGTATTTAGTCTGAAATAGAAGGAAGTATATAGGGAGGAGGTAATTATTTAAACTGCACACTCTGATTAGAAGATTTTTTTTCTTCCACATTCCTCCATTAGCTCCTTGAGGGCAGGAAAGAGCCTGGTCTTTACCCTTCTTTTTGTCTCTACTGCTAAGTATTGTGCCCTGTATATGGTAAGGACTTGATAAAGGCTTCTTGACTGACTAATCTGTAGTCAAAGTTTTAGACTACAGACAAAGATATATGAGTTCTGTGGTCAACCCACTCTAATCCAACAAGCATTTATCAAGCAGTCATGTTCAAGGGACTAGAGATACACTAACAAAACCAAAGGAACTTACATTTTACTGGAATGAGATTTACAACTGATTATTTTGACTAACTACACAGAGAGATGTTCTCAATCAACATCTGAGTCAAAACATCTGAGCTATAGACTACTTTAAAAGAAAGCACAGTTGTGTTACATGTGTCTTGTTGCTAGTTTGGATGATGCAATACTAAACACTAAACTCTCCATTTTCCATGATCAACTCTGCTTGGTTTCAGCTCCATAGAACATCATGCCTTTCCCTAGGGAAAGCTGATTATCTGCTATCTAAACACCATGCTGATTGAGTTCAATTTTGATAACACTTTCTCAACTTTCCCAGTTGCCTCTCTAATTAGAAGACAGGTACTGTCTTTCTTTCCTTTTTAAAAATTTGTATCTCCAGCATTTAACTTGGCATGTGGTGGGCATTTAATAAATCTTTATTAAAGTGAATATCCTGCAAATGAACAACCATTTGTGGCCATAGTAGAAATATTAGTGAAGGTAAAGGAAAAGATCATTTTGTCTGCCATTGTCCACTTAGACTTCTATGATTTGGGATGTCTGGCAGTCTGGGGAATGAATGAAAGAAAAAGTATCTGTTAGATACTTACTCCCCTTTTACCAAGTGGGGCTATATTGTAGCAGCTAGGGTAAAGGGAATAAGAATTTATTAAGCACCCACCATGTGCCATGAAATGGGCTAAATGATTTTATAAATAATCACGTCACTTGAAGTTCTGTAGGAAGTAGGTGCTATTATTATTTTCATTTTACAGCTGAGGAAACTGAGGCACACAGAGGTTAAATGGTTTATCCAGGATCACACAGTAAACTTCTGAAGCTGGATTTGAACTGAGGTCTTTGTGTCTCCAGGTCCAATATTTTAGCCACTGTGTTACCTCTTGACAAATTGGCAAAGTGGTAGAAATATGTCTTTGTTCTTCCCTTTCCCTCCTTTCCAAAGCCCCTAATCAAAATCTACTTCTAGTGCCCTCCCTCTATTCATTATTTAAATATTTTGCACTTATCATATTTGCATATAATTGTCTTCATGTTGTTTCTGATCCCCCCCAACTGTAAGCTTTCTGAAAGCCTTGTTTTGTATCCCTTGTGCTTAACACAGTGCCTAACTTGTGTTGTTCACTTTTTCAATGGTGTATGACTCTTTTTTTTTATTAAAGCTTTTTATTTGCAAAACATATATATGGGTAATTTTTCAACATTGACCCTTACAAAGCTTTCCATTACAAATCCCCCCCCCAGTCCCCACCTCTCCCCTAGATGGCAGGAAGTCTACTACACATTAATTATGTTAAAACATTTGCAAATCGAATATGTGTATACATATTTTTAGTTCTCTTGCTGTGCAAGAAAAGTTGGATCTACAAGAAAAAAAAATCTGGGAAAGGAAATACAATGCAAGCAAACATCAATAGAGAGCATGAAAATGTTATGTTGTGTCCACATTTCATATCCCTCTCTCTGGATGTATATGGCTTTCTTCACTGAACAATTGCAATTGGTTTGAGACATTTCATTGTTGAAGAGAGCCATGTCCATCAGAATTGATCATCATACAGTATTGTTGTTGCTGTGTATAATGATCTCCTGGTTCTGCTCATTTCACTCAGCATCAGTTCATGCAAGTCTCTCCAGGCCTCTCTGAAACGACCAGCAGGATGATTTCAGAGAGGCCTGGAGGGACGAGTATGACTCTTTATGACCCCGTTTTGGAGGTTTTCATGGCAAAGCTATTAGAGTGGTTGGTTTACCATTTCTTTCTCTAACTCAATTTACAGATGAGAAAATTGAGACAAACAGGATGACATCACCTTGCCAGGGTCACACAGCTAGTAAGTATCTGAGGTCACATTTGAGCTCCATTCTTTCTGACTTCAGGCCCTTGGGAAGTATGAAAGGCCTAATGTATTACCCCTCACAGAGGTGTTTGTATTTTTAAAAAGGAACTGGAGAGTCAAGTAAAGCAGTCTGCATAGTTTTTCATATCTATAGTCTCAATTCTGCAAAGGGATATCTTTGAGAGGAAGTTACAAGAATGTGTATCAATTATGATCATTGTAAACACCCAACTTTTAATTTCAATTGTCTTGTCTCATTGAAGTTGTAGTCATGTAGATTGTTTTCCTGGTTCTACTTACTTCTCTTTGAAGCACTTCATTTAAGTTTTCTCATGAAAGACAATGATTATTTTCAAAATAAATTTTTATCTTTTTTATTTTTTGGTACAACTCCAACCTTTCTTTCAGTATCCTTCCCTCTTGTCCCTCCTAAAGGGATCTCATATAACAAATAATATTTTTAAAGAAAAAAAAAGAAAAACAAATCAACAAAACTGATCAACAGATAGAAAAACTAAAAATATGGGCAAGGTAACATACCTGTGCATCTCTTATCTCTGCAGAGGACTGGGATTAGAGGAAGGAATATGCTAGTAAATATTTAACAATCAGCTTTCAAAAACACAACATACTTTTAAGTTTAATCTTGTTAATACTTTCTCCATAAATTTCTTAAATCTAGACAATCAATAAAATAATAAATCAATTCCAAAGTATAAATGCTCAGCCTGAAAATTTAATAACCAGCTCTTACAAACTTGTATGAGCTGGCTTCAGTACATCCTTATTTAGGGGGTCTTCTATATCTTTGAAGCCATCCTTGTTCTTTGTCATTTTGAATCATCCACTTTAAATTGTTTTGTGGTTGTTCTTTCCATTTACATTGATGGAGTCTTTGTGTATAGTGTTTTCTTGGTTCTGCTTACTTCATTCTGCATCAGTTCATGGTAGATTTTTGCAGAGCAGTATTTATAGATAGAAGCTTAAGTTCTAAGTTTTGAGTGACTGGGTATGGGGAAGAGAAAGCTGAATGAACCAATGCTCCGACAAGCTGGGGGGTAGGTAGCTTCACATTGCTTTCTCTGTGCCAATCTGGACCAAGCCAATAAGGTTTTGTTAAGTGACAAATATATGTAGGGAGCACACTGTAATGGACACTGGGTTTACAAAGACAAAAAACAAAACAATTTGTGCTCTAAAGGTGAGAGGTCACTTGGCATAATGGATTGGTAAAGACTTGGCCTTAGAATTAAAAAGACTTGGCATTAAATCCTGATTCTGATACATTTTGACAGCATCTTCAGTGCTAGTCACTTAAAAATCTGTTGCTGTTTAGTTGTTTGTTAGTTGCAACATCTTTTAGGGTTTTCTTGGCAACAATACTGCCATTTCTTTCTCCAGCTCATTTTGCAGATGAGGAAATTGAGGTAAAAAGGTTTAAGTGATTTGTTATGGGTCACCTAGCTAACTAGTAAGTGTCTGAGGCTGGAATTGCCAGAAGATGAGTCTTCCTGATTCCAGGCACAAAGTCGGTTACAGAGTCTCTTTAGGCAATTCTCTAAGAGGAGTCATTGGTGTGCTCCAGTAGAGGGGGTTCCCTCACTTTAGAGTTCCATATATTAATGAAATCATAGATCCCATCTCTCTGTTATTATGGATACACACCCATCCACATATACCTCTAAGTGTGATTGGAGAAGGAAAGAAAACACTCATAATTAGGAGAATCAGGAGAAGCTTCTCATTAGGGAGTGCCCATGAACTTAAACCTTGAAAGAAGCTAGGGATTCCAAGAAGTAGAGATGAAGAAGCAGAGAGGCAGGAGAAGTGCCTGGTTTGGGGAACAGCAAGCAGATCAGTTTGGCTGGAACGTAGAATGTGTAGAGAGAAGTAATGTACAATGTTCTTGGAAAGGTAGGAGGGAGCCAGATTATGGTGCCAAGTTGAGGAGTTTGTATTTTATCCCATAGGCCAAAGGAACTCTTGAGTTTCTTAAACAGGGGCTGACTTCAGAATTATCCTTTAGAAACATGAGAAAGTGGGGAGCTGGGATTTTAAGATAATAGGATTTAGAATTAGGAAATATTTTAGAGATCATTTAATAATATTGACATTTATAAAGTAGTTGCAAGTTTGTCAAATGCCTCATGCTTTCATTCCCACCAGGGATAACTTTGGAGAGGGATAGTGTAGGAATTATCATCTCCATTTTACAGATAAACTGAGAAAGGTTTCTGTTGATATTTGCTTGCATTTTGTTTTCCCTCTCAGGTATTTTTTTTTTTTTTTTCCTTTCTAGATCCGATTTTTCTTGTGTAGCAAGATAACTGTATAAATATGTATACATATTTTGGATTTATCATATATTTTGCCATATTTAGCATTTATTGGACTACCTGCCATCTGGGGGAGGGAGGAGAGGGGAAGGAGGGGAAAATTTGGAACAGAAAATTTTGCAGGGGTCAATGTCAAAAAATTACCCATGCATATGTTTTGCAAATAAAAAAAACTTTAATAAAAATAAATAAACTGAAAAAGGTTAAGGAATATGATTATGATCATAAAATTAGGGAGGGGTCTGAACTCAGTTTTTATGGTCTTCATTCCAGCACCCCTTCTAGACAAACTACTTATTTTATTAAGGAAGAGATTGAGCCCGAAGAAGGTAAAGTCATTTCTTCAAGGTCACACAAGTGGAGATGGAATTCGAACCCAGATTCTCAGGCTCTAAACCTATTGCTTTTTTTTTTCTTTTTCTTTTTTTTTCTCATTACTCTATCAAAGGCTGCCCAAGTCCCAGAAGCCACACTCAATAGCTCTGCTGCCAGACAAGTAACCTGTCTGAGGTTTGAACCTAGATTCAGGCTCATTAATTTGAAGTTTGCTACCAATTTTCATCAGCCAAATGGAGATAACAATACTTGTGCTACCTACTTCACCGGGATTTATGCTGGGGGGGAGGAAAGGGGAAATTAAAAAGTTGCTCCCTCGACAGTGGGATTGGAAAGCTTCCTAAAATAAAATCAGGGGTCAGAAGTCTTTGCCAAGTTTGGACTAGGCTCCCGTCTTCTCCTCTCTGGGACCTTCCAGCACCTGGGTCATAGGTTCTGAGCAAACTCTCCGAGCATTGTCAAATGAATTCAGACCTAACTGGAGGAGGGGAGGAATTTCCCCAAATTGATCCAATGACCTCTTCAAAGCCTTCCCTTCTCAAAGGTCCAGAAGAATGGGAAGGGGTCCCTCCTCTGGGTTTGTGGGTTTAGATGCAAGAAAGTCACCAGCGTCAGGCTATTGGGTGAATCGTCCCCTCTCTAGGGCACCCTTTCCCCTCCGGCCTGCCGGAAGTTTTCTTTTTCTTTGTTGGCTTGGGACGTGACTGACCCACCCAGTGCCAGGGCCGGGGGGCCGGCGCTGCAGCCGGAGAGGGAGAGGAGGGGCCGGCCCGGCTGAGCCCGAGCGTCTCTTATCTCGGCAAAGTCTCCGCGCTGTCTCGCTGGCTTGGCCTCCCAGTCTGGCCTGGCTTCCCGCGTCAGCCAACAGGCTCCGGCCGGTACGCCTGGGAGGGGGCGCAGTGCCGACACTTCTGCGGGTGGAGGGGGAGATAGGGGAGGGGGGTGGGGGGACAACGGGCGGGAGGAGCGGCCGGCGCCATTCCAGGGGCAAGGCAAAGCTGGCGCTCCAGTGGGCCCAGGGGTGGGAGGTAGGGAGCCTGCCACCTGACGCTAGCCCCTCTGCCTGGGCCGGGGGATGGATGTCTGGCTGTGTTAGAGCTAGGATGGGAAGTGGCATGGGGGAGGAGGGAGGGGGGAGAAAAGAGAAGAAGGGAAGGAGCCTAAAGAAGGCTGGGCTGGGAAGAGCAGGAGGGGAAAAGGAGTCAGCTCTAATGCCCCAGGCGGACAGGAGTCCCATCCCGGCCCAGAGGAGCAGCAGTCTCCCAAGGCCAGGGTTAATATTTAACCCCATACAGGGCAGAGCCTTGCCAGGAGGGTGGATTTGAACTGTTTTGTCCTGGCTTTGGTTGGAAGCAGCATGAACTCTCTCTCCCTGGGGGGTAAGGGGAGCCAGAGGAGGGGGTATGAAGTTGCACATCACCCTGACCCTCAGACTTCTTTCTGGTCTATGGATCAGGTTCAGAAAATGTGAGAGCTGAAAAGTGCCCCAGACATCACCCTTTCCTTTTACTGAAGAGGAACTGACTCCCTGAGAAGGGAAGTGACCAACTCACGGATTCACAGGCACTTAGAGGCAGAAACAGGCAGTTCGAAGATGAGCTCTTAGATCACAAAAGTTCTCGGAAAGGAGGAATCACAGTTAAGGAGCATCGATTCAACACGTAGTCTTTGCTAATGCTGTGTGCTAGGCTGCAAATTAAATGATGATAAAACAGTTGATCTTCTTCCCATAAAGAAAGGGGGGTGAAGAACTATCTCTATTAGGGGGCCTGGGTTTGGTTGGTGGAACAAGAGTAGAATTTTTAGGCAAATCAGGTAGAATTTAAATATATATATACACACACAGAGGAAATAGGTAGGAAGGCTCTTCAAAGGCAAGATCTCTACTGTCCTTACCTATCACATCCTACCAGTATTGTAGTTATTTGGACATGTGATCTCTATATCTCAAACATCTCAGGAGTAAGGACTTCTTTATCTGATACTTTTTTTCTATTCCCCAGTGCATTTAGCACTGTGTCCCCACAGAGAAGAGGGGTAAAAATTACTGTTTGTTGAATGAACAATGCTCTGAATTTCTTAGCGGGGATTTTTTGGGTGTGGCTGATACTCCCTTCACCAATGCAGATTTCAACCCTTTAAAGGACTTAGTAGACAATTTAATGAGTAGTTGAGACTAAAAATTCACCTGATGGTTCACCCTCTGGTAATGAACCTCTCAGAATTTAATTTGGCTGATCTTTGGACTCCAGACATTCCTGGTTTCCTCAAAAGAGCAATGACGACTCCAAAAGCCTTTCCAGAGTAGTAATTCTTGAAGTAATATTTACTAGCTATATGACTAGGGAAAGTCATTTGGCTTCTGAATCAAGGTTTTCTTGTCTGCTAATTGACTCTTCATAATATCTATAATATTTACCTCTCAGGATTAGTGTAAAGCTCAGATAGGTCCTTTCTCTGACATATACCCACCTTGTGACTCCTCAGTGCTCAAGGCATCTCAGTACAAATATAAGTTTTGGAGATGATGCTCATATGTACTGGTAGAAGGAGTTCCCAAAGCTGCCTAATCCAAAGAAATCCCAGATGTAGTACCTATTCTTAGGTAAAGTGTTTGGTAAACTATGAAACACCATGCAAATATTAATAATTAGAAAGACTCAATTCCATTCAAGCATATGACATTAGTTACATCATGACTTGCATGGAAGAATGAATTAATCAATGTAGTAGATCTGCAAAAATCTTTATTAAGTATTTAATTTCCCTTGACCAATTTGAACAGAAGAAATAGAAGTACAATTGTCCTGGGGTAGGAATTACTAGTAGACTTGGTTTCTAGTATTTTTTCCATGCTGTGTGATCTTAGACGATAGATCTATTCTCCCTGTGTTCCCCTTTTCTCATAAGGCCAAAGAACATAATGATAACATTATTAATCAGTTAATAATTAATTGGCAAATCCTAACTCTGCAATCAGAAGACTCAGGTAAAAATTATGAACTTGATCCTTACTATCTGGTATGTGACACCAGAGCAAGGTATTTGACATACCTGGGTCTCAATTTCCTAAATTGTAAAATGAGAAAAAGGTCAGACTAGATGCCTTATGAAATCTCTTCTAGAAAAGGTGCTCCAAATCACTGTTGATCAGAGAAATGCAAATTAAGACAACTCTGAGGTACCACTACACACCTGTCAGATTGGCTAAGATGACAGGAAAAGATAATGACGAATGTTGGAGAGGATGTGGGAAAACTGGGACACTGATACATTGTTGGTGGAACTGTGAACAGATCCAACCATTCTGGAGAGCAATTTGGAACTATGCTCAAAAAGTTATCAAACTGTGCATACCCTTTGACCCAGTGTTTCTATTGGGCCTATATCCTAAAGAGATCTTAAAGGAAGGAAAGGGACCCACATGTGCAAAAATGTTTGTGACAACCCTTTTTGTAGTGGCTAGAAACGGGAAACTGAATGGATGCCCATCAGTTGGAGAGTGGCTGAATAAATTATGGTATATGAATGTCATGGAATATTATTGTTCTGTGAGAAACGACCAGCAGGATGATTTCAGAGAGGCCTGGAGAGACTTGCATGAATTGATGCTAAGTGAAATGAGCAGAACCAGGAGAGCAACACAGCAACAATAAGACTATATGATGATCATTTCTGATGGACATGGTTCTCTTCAACAATAAGATGTTTCAAACCAGTTCTAGTTGTTCAGTGATGAAGAAAGCCATATACAACCAGGGAGAGGCCTGTGGGATCTGAGTCTGGACCACAACATAGCATTTTTACACTCTATTGAGGTTTGCTTGCATTATGTTTTCCTTCTCAGGTTTTTTTTCCTGTACAGCAAGATAACTATAAATATATATACACGTATTTGATCTGTCAAATATTTTAATATAATTAACATGTATTAGACTTCCTGCCATCTAGGGAAGGGGGTGGGGAGTAGGAGGGAAAATTTTGTAACAGAAAGGTTTGCAAGGGTCAATGATGAAAAATTACTCATGCATATGTTTTCCAAATAAAAAGCTTTAATAATATATAAAAAAGAAATCTCTTCTAGATCTATGATCCTATGGATTATTCTTGTAAAACATCTCTAGAAACTACCTTCTTTTCTCCTCTTCCCTTCAATATGTCTCCTAATTCAAATCTTTATCTCTTCTCATCTAGTATATTATAATAGCTTTCTAGTTAGTCTTAATTTTTACCACTTATCCCCTTGCCAATCCATTTTTTACACTGCTGACCTGCCTGAATTTGAATGCCTTTCTCTGATTGCATCATTTCTCTGCCCAAAACCCTTTGGTGGCTCCCTGGTGTTCACTGAACAAAACATGAGCTCCTAATCCTGACATTACTGACACTCCCCAAAGATACACAATCTGTCCCAGACCTACCCTTCTTCTGCACATACTATTTCCCTTCAAATATACTAGATTTGGCCAGATTTTACTCTTCTCTGCCCTCTTTTCTACCTCTACCTTTGGTCTTGCTGCCTCCTGTATCTGGAAAGGATATTTCTCCTCCTCCATCTCTCCCTTTGAAGCCCAGTTCATATGCCACTTCCTCTATAAACTCTTGCTTGAGAAACTCTTCTAAAGAAGTAATTTTTCCCTCTTTAGATTTCTCTTAACACTTTATTGCCTAATACCATGGTTACTTTGCCTAGGAGAGGCAGCTTGGATCAGTGGGCAGAGCTATCTGGTCTGGGAGCCAGGAAAAACCTGGGTTTAAGTGACACATTGATTCTGCCAGTTACTTTAACTTTTCAGTGCTAGAGACAATTCATAAAACTAAAAGTTGTAGAAAATGTCCAACTATATGGCCAAAGGGAATTTCCTGGAATTCCCTAGACTAGTGACTTCTTGGTTTTAGTCTCTGTCTCCTATCTTTCTCCATGTTGTATTGTAGACTAGTTTAGAGCAGGATCTGTGTCCTGTCTTTGTAAGGGGCTGGGGTTGAAAGTTATTTTTGAGTGTACTTATTATCTAGGTATGTGACAATTCCCACCACCCGATGCAATGAGGAATGAAAAAGATATTAAAGAAACAAAAGATATCCATAAAAATTTAAAGAAACAAAAAAGAGGGGCCGTTAGATGGCTCAGTGGATAGAATACTGGTCCTGGAGCCAGGAGGACCTGCGTTCACATCCAATCTCAGACACTTAACACTTCCTAGCTGTATGACCCTGGGCAAGTCATTTAGCCCCAACTGTCTCACCAAAAACAAACAAACAAACAAAAAGGAAGAAGATTTAAATAGGATTGCCTGGAACATTAAAGAGTTAAATGACTTGCCCATAGTCACACAGCTGCTGTGTCAAAGGCAAATTTCCAGTCTTTCTAACTTCCAAGCCTGCCAGTGATTCTTTGTGCCATCAGATATCTCAGCTTGTATATACTATAGGGGGATGGTGACTGGTAGATTTAGAACTTGAAGGGATATTAGAGACCATTAAGTCCAATCTCCTCATTTTCTAGATGAGCAGGGAAGTTGTGTCTTACCCAGGGTCACCCAGATATTAAGTGCCTAGGGCAGGATTTGAACTCAGGTCTTTTTGACACCAAGTCCAGATCTCTGCACAGTATTCCATCTCTCATTGGGAATTTTAGGAAGATTAAATTCCCTTTATCAATGTAGATCTGCATTATCTCTGGAACTTATAGTCTTAGAGAGTTGCCTAGAGCGGTGGAATCAAACTCAAATAGAAATCATATATAAGGATCCCTGTGAGTAGCACTTTAAATTCAGAGAACCACAAATTCACATTATATTGTATTTTTATTTATTTTTAAAGTATTTTTTTTTTTTTT
>JAJPUD010000329.1:589162-603329 GCA_023553655.1 Myrmecobius fasciatus | reverse complement strand
TTTTTTGGCAAAGATACTGGAGTGGTTACCATTTCCTTCTCCAGCTCATTTTCTAGATGAAGAAATTGAGGTAAATGGGGTTAAGTGACTTGTCAAGGTCACACAGCTAATGTCTTCAAGAATCCAGATTTGAACTCCAGGCTTGGCACTCTATCCATTGTGTCCAGATGTGGAGCTACCAATATTTTATGGTAGAAGGTAACTGTGACAAGTCATTTAGTGTTTGCCTCAGTTTCCTCATTGGTAAAATGGGGATAATAATATCCATCTACCTCCCAGGATTGTTGTAAAGATCAAATGAGATATTAATACTCTTAATTAAACTCTTAGCATAGTTCTTGGCACATAGTAAATACCACATAAGTATTAGCTATAAATATATAGAGGGGTCTTAGTTTCTTGATGTCTGAATGCTTTGAGAGGTATATGCCTCATAATGGGAAACTGGGAAAGAGGATCTATTGAGAAACCTGTTTTTCAGAGGTGTTATACATGTTATTCAATTTATTTCTGAGTTTCCTTCAATGCTAAGATTCTGTGATTTCCCCTTCCCCTTTCCACTAACTGTCCTGATGTTTAATCTTGAATTTCCATTTTAAGTCCCTAGCACATACCAGACACTTACTATGCTAAGAGTAACATCTACTCTGGAATTTGCCAAACAGGCTACCCTAATTTTTCTTTAAAAGACTAGGAAGCTGGGAAAGCTAGGTGACCTAAGGAGGACCTGAGTCCAAATCTGGCCTCAGACACTTACTAGCTGGGTGACCCTGGGCAAATCACTTAATTCCAATTGCCTTAAAAAACCAAAAACCAACAAACAAAAAACTAGGAAGCTATTTTTGAATCCTAATTGATCCATGAAATTAGGGCTCAACTCATTGATGGTTTTTTTTATTATTATTAGCTAGGACATAAAAAGACCATCCCATGAGGAATGAATACTCCCTCAGACTTGATGGATATTTTATTGCCATGAGAATCCACACTCCTTTCTAATGACTGATGGTAGTGGTGATGATGATGAAGGTAGCTAGTATTTATCTAGTGCTTTCAGATCTTCAAAGAGTTTTACACTTGTTGATCCTTAAAATAACCTTGTGAGGTAGGTGCCATTATTGTACCCATTTTACAGTTAAGTAAACTGAGGCTGAGAGAAGTTAAAAAAGGGACTTGCTTTAAGGCTACACAGATAGTATCTAAGGCAGGATTCAAACTCATGTCTTGAAGACACCAAGTCCCTTTCTGATCAGATGTATTTATGTATGGAGACAAGGGGGAGGGACTGCCTCTGCCTGAACAAATGATGCATCCTTTTTGTGTATCCTTTCTGTGTTACTGTTAAGTAAATTTTTTTTCTTTAAGTATTAGTTCTACAAGTATCTCATTTTGCTCTGAGATGGTTGAACAATTAGACCATCCTGAATCAGGCCTGGCCTAGAAGAAAGACAGAAAAATGAAACTTCTTGCTCTCTTCCTGTTCTCAAAGAGTTTTCATTCTATTGGGGAGCAACATATACGTATGTAACACTCATATATGTGTGTGTGTGTGTTTGTGTATGCATATATATATAAAGAATAAGTGTCTTTGTGTAAAGAATAAATACAAAGTAAGAAGGGAGAGTACTAGCATTTGTGGGAATGAAGAAAAGGCTTCATATATAAACTGGTCTCTGAGTTAAGTTAAGGGATCAAAGAATTCTAAGAGATGGAGGTCAGGATGGCCAGGGCAAAGATGTGGAGAGGAGAGATGAAGTACTTGAAGAGGGGAGAGAAGGTTTGGACTAGCTGCCATAGGGAACGGGATGAAAAATCAATTAGGGAGGAGTAAAAGGACTACATTGATGCAGGGAGGACCCAACTGTGGTTAGATAACAAGTTATAGTGAGGTCAGTCAGTTAGGTTTCATGCCTTCTAAATGCATTCTGTAGCATGTGAGGAGGAGAGAAGGAAGAGGCAATGCGTACAATAATGAGCCTGCAGTCAGGAAGACTCATCTTGGGTTCAGATTTGATTTGAAACATATTAAACCTTGACAAGTCACTTAATTCTGTTTGCCTCAATTTCCTCATCTGCAAAATAAGCAAGATGAGAAGGAAGAGGAAAGTCCTTTAGTATCTTTGATAATAAAACCCCAAATGGCGTCATGAAGGGTTGTGACTTGACTGATACAACTGAAAAACAAAGAAGAAAAGGAAAGTGGTAGGAGAGACTGGAGGTCGTGAAAAAGACAAAGAATATTCTTAGGAGTGGTTAGACTTAAGGAAAGATGTAGGTGATTATGCTCAGATGCAGAAATGTGGAGAGTTTTTGAATAAGAACAATTTGTGACTAATGGTGAGATCCAGGCTATGACTATTCCTCTGCATGACTGAAATGAAGTAGAAGAGACTATAGAGTTTGAGAAGAATGAAGAACCACAAGGTGAGGATATTTGAAGGACCCTGCTAGGGAAGTATGAGGACTGGAACTGAGAGAAAAAAAGATCTAGGAACTGAATTCCTAGGGAAAGACGGACTGGGGGGCCAACAGATAATAGATACGATGTTCTGGACTGGACAATAGTCTTGTCTAACATTGTTCTCTTGAGGAGTAGATAGGAACCCTTCAGACACCTAGAGGGACCCTGAGCTTTCTGTGTCACTTGCATGGGGGAGGAGGCTAGTCCTTTCCTTCTTTTCCATTCCCCCTTCCTCTTCCCTGTCTTTGTGTATATGGATGGACTCCATTAAGAGGAGCTGAAGTTATATAAAACACACCAAAGTCTAAGGAAGTCAGTCTGTCTCCAGGATAGGTTAATTTGATGGCGTTTAGCACTTGCCAGAGCAGCTCACACTATTTCTCCGATAGCTGGATAGCCGGGTAGGGGTAGAATACCGGCAAGAAACAATACCCCAAAGTTGTTTGTTTGCCAGGCACTTTTCCCCTGCATTGTAAAACCCGTGTGTATTTCAGGGGAAATGCACTCCATATGTTGCTGATTCATTTACGCTTAACTCATCTTAATGTTGTTTGGTCAGAGCTGTACACTGTCCCAGAAGCACAAGAAGGTCTGCTTGTAATCCTGGGGAAGTCACGCCAGCCCTCAGAGAGAGGGAGGCTGGGCCGGACCGGGCCTGTCCTGGTGATGGAGGCCAGAGGAAAGCCTTGTCCATCGACCCCTCCCAAGGTCAGGGAGGGGAGAGGAGGAGGCAGTGCTCGAGGAGGGAGATGGGCCACGGCCATTACAGCTGGTGCTGCCCTTCATTCAAGGCGGAGCTGACTTCATGAATGGAGCAGCGGATGATTCAGTATTTTTGCTGCGCTCCTTCCTCTGCTGTCGAAGCCACCCAGAAAGCCGAGTCCGCTGGAGCCGTCACCTTCTCCAAGGCTGCCTCTGGGAGGGGCACGTGGGGTAAAAGGGCCAACTATTCAGTGAATTGGAGCCGTGGAGAGGAAAAAACAACAAAGGGGATGGTTCTAGTCCTTAAGTAAATTTGGGGAGCCTGAATTGTTTAATTTGGCAGAGAAGAACCCAGTTCATGGGCTAATTATCTCATTTCCTGTTTATCCCCAGGTACGGATATGCTACCTTGGTTATGTCGAGGCAGTTTAAGACTCTGATAGTCTGGGGTTGGAAGCCTTGTCCCAAGCAAATTAGACTAGTTTTTCCTTAAAAAGAAAAACTTTTAAAAGGTATTCCAGCCAGTTTTGAGACTTCATTGACTCAAGGGACTGAATGTTCACACTATTGACTTTATTTTTTGGTTGCTTGAGTACAAAACAACATCTCTAAGAGCACCACTCTGGTGACTGGCTAGCTAGCCATTATGGGCAACTCAGAGGCAGGAGAGCTTCAGTCAGCTGAATCAGGTTCTCAGTCACAGCCTTTCTGAATGGCCTTCTCCTACTATGGCTAAATACATTTCATTAACAGTTGAATGAGTTTCCATTTCATTCCAATAACAAATGTAAACTAAGGAGGAATTGATTTGAGTCCAGAACAGATAAAGAGATGGTCCGTTTTCAAGCCTCGGTATCCTATGACCTCGCCTACTCGGTTAAAACTTTATCATAGCAGAAAGTGTGCTGGATTTGGGATCAGAAATCCAGAGTTCAAATCTGAACTTTGCTACTAACTGTGGGGATTAGACAAGATGATTTGTAAAGTCTCTTTCAGATTTGAAACCAATGATCTTATGCCTGGGTTGTCACAGTGTCACCACCTCCTAGTCGGCAGCCTTTTAAAATTTGAATTTGAATATTTCAATTTTAATTTCCTTTTAAGTTTTGAAGCTTTTTTTTAAAATTGAGTATGCTGAATCGTACTTCTCTTTCAGGTGTTTTCTGATAAGGCAAGGGGTAAATTCCTAAAAAAAAGTATTAAATCTGGTTTTCCTGAATCTACTTCTAGTTCCACTCATGAAATCTTTGTCTTTCTAATTCACATTTAAGTCCAATTTTCAGCCTTGACCTTGGAAAAGTCTTAGATGGTTACATGACTAGGTTCCACGGAGAGAGAACTATGCATCAACATACAGGGAAACACATGCATTAGCAAAGTGGTGACAGAGGGAGACACAAAGGGAGCAGAGAGGTAGGAAGGTCCTCTCAAAGGAAAGGACACTGGGAAGTTCCAAGGAATTATGTAGAGGGACACAACAGAACAAGACAGAGACATGCACTAAGAAATAGCAGGAGACCAGAATGGGGATTCTATCTGCTTCTGGTTTAGGTGAGGAGATAGAATTGCCAGAGGCATAAAAAGAGAAAAATTGACATGGTAGGAAGCCATGGAATGGAAGAACTATCCAGATCCACAGTGTTCTTTCACTGGTACTGTGAGTCATGAAGAGTATGAAGGGTTAAATAACACTGATCAATTAATCAACAAGCACTGGTTTAGAGCCCAGTATGTTGAGATGCTGGTGATGCAAAGACAAAAGTGGAATTGTCTCTTCCCTCAAAAAGCTTACAGTCTATATTGTGGATGATTTATTATGTATATGTATATATATATATACCTACATGCACATATGTGTGTATGTATAAATGTATGTATGTACTCAGCCAGCTGCCTTTTTAAGTCTGCCATGTTTTGCTGATACTTTGATATGAAACATGGAGGTTGAACTAAGTCTTGAAGGAAATAAGGGATGCTGTGAAGAAAAGGAAGATGTGCATTCCAGGCACCAAGGATAGTCCCTGTAAATGCATGGAATATCTATGAGGTTCCCCAACCTTAGCCATGTGGGTTAGATTAGTTTCTTTCTCAAAAGACAAAGAAGCTGTTTTTATCCACGTGGGGGTTCCCTAAGGATCTGTCTTGGACTCTTTTCTCTTTTCCCTCTATATTATATCACTTGATGTACTCATCAGCTTAGTGATCATCTCTATATAGATAACTTTCAGATCTATGGTCTAGCCCTGACCTTTCTGGTGATCTCCAGCCTCACATCTCCAAATGCCTATTAGACATCTCAAACTGGATATTTATGTTATGGGGTGTGTGTGTGTGTGGGGGATGTATGTGTATGCTCCTTATATTGTTTGGTATTCCTGTCAGTTATTAGTGTTCTTCACTAATGGATATGGATATATCCATTATATCCAATAATGGAATATTCTACTATTCCTGATTGAAAAGTATAATATATATGTTTATATGTATATGTACACATTTACACACATGTATAGTATATATACATACATATGTATGCATTCATATGAACCCTGAGTATAGATGAAATCATGGTATAAATGGATCATTTATGATTAGTATTATATACTAATAATGTATATTAGTTGGTCAACAATAATTTTTAAATTGCTTACTCTGTTCTAGACACTGAGCTAACTCCTGGAGATTCAAAGAAAGGCAAAAATAACAACAACAAAATAGTTTATATCTAATGGGGAGATAATGGATCAACAACTAATAGATACAGAATAGGTGGAATGTATTGTGAGGGGCTGGGAGGAGATTAGGAGAGGCCTCTTCCAGAAAATATTACTTGAGCTGAGATTTGAAGGAGGCCAGGAAAACTGAGAGACAGAGGTGAAGGTGCAGAAAGTCCAGGCATGGGAGATAGTGCAAGGAAATGGAGTATCATTTTAGAGGAATTGTGAGAAGACCATTGTAGATGAATTATGGAATAAGTAAAGGAGAATAAAGGTAGAACAGAGGCCAGGTTATGAAGAACTTTGCCTGCCAAACAGAGTTTATATTTGATCTTTGAGGTAATTAGGAGTCACTGGAACTCAATAACCAAGGGGCAGAGAAATGAAGTGGTCAGATCTCTGTTTTAGAAAAATCCCCTTGGCAGCTGAGTGGGGATGTATTGGAGAGCTTCAAGGCAGGAAAACCAATGAGAAGGCTATTGCAATAATCCTGGGGAGAGGTGACAAGGGCTTGGACTTGGACTACGGTGGTAGCCGTCTGAATGGAGAGAGAACCTTATATAAAGTTGTGAAGGTAGAAATGACAAGATTTGACAACAGATTATGTTATGAGGAGTTGTGGACAGCAGCAAATTTGCAAGCTAGGGTGGTGCCCTCAATAGTAATAAGAAAGTTGGGGAGAAGGATGTGTTTGTGGGGGAATGATGAGTTCTGCTTTAGACTTGCTAAGTTTGAGATGTCTATGGGATAGCCAATTCAAGAGGTCCAAGAGACAGTTGATGATTTTTGATGGTAATTTGGGAGTGAAACTGCATTTGGAAATGTGGATCTGCCAATCATCAGTGTAGAGATGATATTTGAACCCATGAAAAGTTATGAAATCATCAATGAGGTAGATTGAAGGGAAAAGAGAAAAGAGAAGTAAAAACTGGCCATTAGTGGGTGTTGTATGGATGAAGGTTTAGCAAAAGAGGCTAGGAAATAGTCAAAAGGATAGAAGAATCAAAAGAGAGAAATATCAGAAAATTCTCATTTATTCAGGAGGTGATCAAGGGTATTAAATAATGTGGAAAGATCAAGAAGAATGTGAATTGAGAAAAGGTCAATTTGACAATTAAGAAATCAGTAATATCTATGGAGAAAGGGCAGTTTCAGTTAAACAATTAGCTCAGAAACCAAATTGTGTGAGGATTTTGAAGAGAGTCAGAAGAGAAGAGGAGGTGCTGAGTATAGACGGCTTTCTCAATGAGTTTAATCATGATAGGGAGGAGAGCTAGCGGGCATGGTAGGATGAAGGAAAGAGCTGGTGAGAATTGGTGAGATGTGAAAATGTTTGTGGGCTGTAAGGAAGGATGCAGTCAATAGAGAGTGACAGAAAATTAGAAAGAGTGGGTATGATAGTGTGGGCCAATCTGCTGAAGAAACAGAGATAAAATGGAATCAAGAATATAAGTAGAAGAGTTGACATTGACAAGAAGGGCCATCTGTTTATCTGAGACTGAAGCAGAAGATAGCCTGAGAAATTGTCTAAAATTCTAAATAAGTGAAGGGAGAAGAGGGAACTCTAAGTGTAATTTGAGGGGATCTTCTCAACTGAGACTGGGAAGAAGGGGATATTGAGAAATAAGAAATCAGGTTGATTGGAAGAGCCACTGGGATAGCAAATAAAATAGGGGAAAAATTTTATAGAATGCTTGCTTTAATACAATGAAATCCCAATGGAAAGAGATAATGTAAATTTGTAATGGACCCACTCAGTACAGTTTAAATATTCCTTTCTGTTCCATTCAGCTGCACATGAATAGAAATGAAGGAGGTGATTAGTGGGTAGGGGGCTTGCAAGGCTTGATCATAGAATATATGAGACTTTCTACCTCATTTTCCTCCATAACTCTCCTATCTCTTTCCTCACTAAGGAAAGAAATAAAACTTCCTTTAAAGGATTCTCTAGTTGCTCTGGTAACCAAGGGAAGATTTTGAAAATTAATTTCCATGCATCCCCTTCCCTTTGTTGAGATGTGTGTATGTTGGGAGACAATGGCTATGAAATACTGTCATGTATTATCAAATGCAGGCATGTTAGTTTTGGGGAGTTTTGCATTTATTTTAAAAAGATCTTTATTGCAAGGGTTGACTTTTTTCAAAGGGGTAGGGAAGAGGATATATTTGGAAATGGATTTGATGTGGTTTTTTTTTAAAGGAGTCCTTTAAAAAAGAAAAGTTAATTTCTCTGAACTAGGATCATATGCCATGTCTACAAAGGCTAAAAATTGGCTGTTTTCCCCTTCACCAGGGGGTTGTCATTTTTGATCTGAAAAACAGACTCAAAATAGAAAGAGTCAATCTTCAGCAAGGAAGAGACTGTGTTGACAGAACATAGAGCACATTCTTCAAATGTACTTTTGCAAGTGACTATCTCTGTCTTGAATCTCTGCTGGGCTTCCTGCTGGGCTCCCTGGCCTGACGGGGCTGTCATTGTGAGCCCAGCCATTTGGAAGTGACCTCAGCAGGTTCTCAGTGAGTGGCGACTGGCAGTCAGAATGACTAACCCTGGCTGGCTCCAACCTTAACCTACAAGGGGTGAGTCAAGCCAGGGCAGACTTTGACCAGGGAATAAAAACCAAAACAATTCGGGGACTGTGAGAGATAGGGGTGAGCAGGTCTAAAGAGGGACACGATGTTCCATATCCAAAGTGCATCTACCCATACGGGACTTTGGAGGGGAAGGGAAGAGGGAGTGGGGTTTGGGGATGGGGCAATGATGGACAGGGAGCCAATTATGTGCTGGCATGGAAAGGGCAGAGGAATAGGAATCTGGATCTGGGGTGAAGCCAGCCCCAACTCCTACATCTTGAAAAAGCCATTTCCCTGGCCTTCACATCCCTCACTTGTTTTCATTGCTTTGGAGCAAATAAATAGTTTTGTTTATGTAGTTCTGGTAGATCTCCCTAACAAATTAGCATGGTACAATGGAAGGATCACTGGCTCTGAAATCAGGGGGTCTGGGTTCAACTGTATCATCTGACATTTAATGGTGATAGTGCCTTGGACAAGGCCTGTAAGCATGTGGATATATGTGTGAAGAGACATGCAGACACTCACTTATATATGTATTATACACTCTATAGGTACACATATATGCATGATATACAGGCACATATATGCATATAAGTACTGTGCACACACTATAAATATGCATACATGCACATGTGTATATATGTATAATATATGTGCATATACATATGTGTACATATATATGTATATCTTGTGTCCATTCTGTATACTATAAATATTGCTATATTTATTAAGTATTTATTCCTTAAAGTTCATTCTAGACTCCTGGGGAAAGCACCTTGGATAGGTAAATGGGATGAGTTGGGAAGAAACATAAAGGACCTTCCATTAGGTGAATGGATTAAGGGTGATAATACAAAACCAAACAAAGACATAATTTTACATAATAACATGGCCTGGGTTAACTAGAGATTCAGTTTCCTTGAAGAATTTAGACTAGAGAATAGGTATGCCATTTAAAGGGAGGCATTTAAGACACTTCAATGAGAAAACTCATCCATCTCTTCTGAAGGGTGATCTAGGAAGCAGCTAAATAAACAGACAAACTTACTAACCAACTGAACCAACCAACCAACCAACCAACCAACCAACAAACAAACAAATGAAGTGGAGAGAGATGGATTATTAATCCAGGCTATATTTCAAGATGTCTTTTCCTGCTGCAAGATCCCTGTAAATACTTCTTGAATAGGTCTTGGGGCAGAGAATCATGTTGGAGGACAAGGAGAATTCTGCCACTTTGGACATAAATTATATTCATATAATGTAATATATAGTATAAATTTTATTTTATATGATAAAGAGGTATAGTAAGAACAGTTAGTATTATATTACATGTCATATAGTTAGTATATTATATATAATAGCATTATATTGGTAGTATTATAATATAATAACATGAATATATTATATATTATACATTGTATAAAATATATATTTGATAGTTAATATTATATTATAGATAAGTTAGATACATAGAACCTACATATCATATTTATATAATACAGTAACACATTATGTTTTATAATAAAATATGTTTCTTATAATAGATATATTTTGTTAAATATAATTTGTTCCATGTTATAGATATTATCTCATAATTATGCATATTTTATTATTTTATAGATTATTAATGTTGATGACAACATGAAATTATTTCCAACAATGTAATTTATTATATTTAAATAAATTATTATTTTGTTATAACCTTGTTATATAAATATAATGTATAAATTATGTTTGTATAATATTTATATATAATAACATAAATTTTATTTTTCTAAGGAGGTATAGTCAGAACAGTTATTATAAAACATTTCCTTAAAGTGGAGACACACTTTCCCACAAGTACATAAAAGTTCAGGGAAAGTGGGCTCATGCTTAGAAAGCACATTTGACAAAGAGATAACTCACAATTCCTCCATCCCTTCATTTTCCAAAGGAGAAAACCGAAGCCTAGAAATGGAAGATGGTTTGAAGAGGAAATTTGCAGAAGAAGGCAAATTAAGCTCATAATAAAATCAAGGCTGAGCCAAAGTGAGGTCAGTATCTAAGCGGTTAGGGACTTCTGTATCCTTCCAAGTGCATCCTGGCTTCAAGTTCACCGTGACCTCAACCTCATCCCATCCTCAAGACCATGGAAAAGTTTGAACAGTGTGGAAGACAAAGTTTTAAGGGACAGAAAAGCGCTGAAGATGGTGGAGACAGAAACATTCACAGAAAGACTTGCTTCTCCCTTTCTTGTCCTGGGTTCCTTGTCTCAGTGGTGCCATGAGGTCATTCCTGAAGGGTTGCCCACTGACCATTCCCCTAGTCAGATCTCCTTCCACACCCCTAGACTGGTGAGAATAAGGTCTTTGCCAACCTAGGCTTCTGTTCAACCAATTCTAGGAGAAAATTAAGCGAATTCCCCAGAAAAAGTCTGTTCCATCCTCCCCTCTCACTATTCAGTCACCAGTAACATGTGGTCAAAGCTCTGCCCCACTGGACCTCCAGGCTCTACCCTGGTATTCTTCCTTAGAAGCATATAATTATTTATCAGGTGGCTTGTATGTTCCCCATCCTGGGCCAAAGCTCCAGTTGTCCCTCCCCCTGGTAACAGCTCTGTTTAGCACATTTGCATCCTTGGCAGCTAAAGCTTGGTGGACATACTCACCTCTGGCTCCTTTCTCCTCTTCCTACCCCCTTCTCTTGGCTTGCTGACCTGGGTGACTTCCTGCCCCATTAGTCAAGACAAGAAGGATCATAAAATCTCAGTAAACTTTAGCTTTTCTAAGAAACAGAGATAATCATAAATCTAGAACTTGAAGGAATGCCAGAGGTCATATAATATCATCTCCTCGGAGAGTATAGGAATAAATGGGCTTTTCCTTAAAATGATTAGTAGTATCTTCTTAAAACCTTCAGCAAGCATCATATGTAATGCAGTCAAACTAGAACCATTCCCAATAAGATCAGGAGTGAAACAAGGCTGCCCACTGTCACCATTATTATTTAATATTGTCTTAGAAATGTTAGCTTTGGCAGTAAGAGAAGAAAAAGAGATTAAAGGAATTAGAGTAGGTAATGAGGAAACCAAATTATCACTCTTTGCAGATGACATGATGATATACTTGGAGATCCCTAAAGACTCAACTAAAAAACTACTAGAAACAATTCACAACTTTAGCAAAGTTGCAGGATACAAAATAAATCCACATAAATCATCAGCATTTTTATATATTATTTTTATATATATTTTTATATATATATTTTATATTTTTTTATATATTACCAACAAAGTTCAGCAGCAAGATATACAAAAAGAAATTCCATTCAAAATAACTGTTGATATTATAAAAGATTTGGAAATTTATCTGCCAAGGAAAAGTCAGGAACTATATGAACTAAACTACAAAACACTTTCCACACAAATAAAATCAGACCTAGTCAATTGGAAAAACTTAAAATGCTCATGGGTAGGCAGAGCAAATATAATAAAAATGACAATACTACCCAAACTAATTTACTTATTTAGTGCCATACCAATCAAACTCCCAAGAAATTATCTTACAGATCTAGAAAAAATAGTAGCAAAATTCATTTGGAAAAACAAAAGGTCAAGAGTTTCAAGAGAATTAATGAAAAAAAAAGGCTGATGATGGTGGACTTGCTGTACCAGATCTAAAACTATATTACAAAGCAGCGGTCATCAAAACCATTTGGTACTGGCTGAGAAATAGAGTAGTCAATCAATGGAATAGGATAGAATCACAAGGCAAACTAGGCAATAACTATAGCAATTTAGTCTTTGATAAACCCAAAGACCCCAGCTTCTGGGATAAGTATTCACTATTTGATAAAAACTGCTGGGAAAACTGGAAACTAGTGTGGAAGAAATTAGGGCTTGACCCACACCTAACACCACATACCAAGATAAGATCTAAATGGGTTCATGATCTGGATATAAAGAGTGATACTATAAGTAAATTAGAGGAATGTAATATAGTTTACCTCTCAGACCTATGGAGATGGAATAAATTTATGTCCAAAGAAGAACTGGAACTCTTAATTGAAAGCCAGATAGATGATGGTGGCGGAGATCAGACAGGAGTCTCTATAACCTCCTCTAACCTCCCCTCAAACCAACAAAATATGAAGCCTCTAGACTGATTCTGAAGCAAAAAAATCCACAATATCTGGAGAACAACACGATTCTAGAAGAAGATACTTTGGAAGAACCTCAAAACTGGTCTGTTTTAATTGGGCAGGGGGTGGTCTACTGAACCCAGACTGAAGCGCAGGGAGACCGGGGCAGGGACCTGGAGCAGGGAGCTGGAACAGGAGTCCGAACAGGAGTGGGAGCGTTGTGCTTTTCACACACCTGGGAGTCTTCTGCAGGCCTCTTGGAACAATTTGTCCTGATTGTGGGCAGGTGGTTTGGAGGGTCTGCCTTTTGAGGGGGATAGATTGTGAACCATTGAACCCCTGATGAGCATCGTAACTAGCTGCCATTACACAGCACCTTAAAGCAATCAATCAAACAACAGGACTGATAAGCACCAGAAATAATTCAATCAGCGGAGCTGCCCAGCCCCTGACATAATTCAATCAGCAGAACTGCCCAGTTCCTGAAATAACTCAATCAGCAGAAGTGCCCCAGGGCAAATTAAAGCAGCTGTCCCACCTTTGCCCTAAACAGACCGCACACCTTTAAAAAAAATGAATAAAAAACCAAAAAGAGCTCTCACCATAGACAACTTTTTTGGAGAGAGGGAAGAACAGACCTCAAATCCTGAAGCCCCTAAAGGTAAAGCAACTCCAGAAAAAGCCCCAAAGAGAGACATAAATTGGTCTCCATGTCACAAGGCTTTCTTTGAAGATTGCATAAAAAATCTTAAAAGAGAGTTAGAAGAAACATGGGGAAACGAAATGAAATCACTGCAAAATAAAATAGAAAAAATGGAAAAAGAATGCAATGAACAAAAACATGTAATTGGTCAATTGCAAAAGGAACTAAAAACAGTAACTGAAGAAAATAAGACATTAAAAATTAGAATCGAACAATTGGAAATGAATGACTCATCAAGACTTCAAGAATCAGTTGAACAAAAACAAAAAAATGAAAAGATAGAGAAAAACATGAATTATCTCCTAGGAAAAACAACTGACCTGGAAAATAGATCTAGGAGAGACAATCTGAGGATTATAGGGCTTCCTGAAAGCCATGATGAAAAAAAGAACCTGGACACTATCTTCCAGGAAATCATAAAAGAAAATTGCCCTGATATTTTAGACCCAGAAGGCAAAATACTCCTTGAAACAATCCACCGATCACCTCCTGAAAGAAACCCAAAAATTAAGTCCCCCAGAAACATCGTGGCTAAATTCCAGAACTATCATACCAAGGAAAAGATATTACAAGAAGCCAGAAAGAAACAATTTAAATATCAGGGAGCTACAATTAGGATCACACAGGACCTAGCAGCTTCTACTTTGAAGGATCGAAGGGCCTGGAATCAGATATTTCGAAGGGCAAAGGAACTTGGATTACAGCCAAGAATAAGTTACCCAGCTAGAATGAGCATTATCTTCCAGGGAAGAAGATGGTCATTCAATGATATAGGAGAATTTCACCTATTTCTACTGAAAAGACCAGAACTGAACAAAAAATTTGATCTACAAACACAGAACACAAGAGAAACATAAAAAGGTAACAAGAAAAAATAACTCT
>JAJPUD010000329.1:559995-584162 GCA_023553655.1 Myrmecobius fasciatus | reverse complement strand
CCCAGCAGCATTTCTATTGGGCTTATATCCCAAAGAAATCATAAAGGAAGGAAAGGGCCCCACATGTGCAAGAATGTTTGTGGCAGCTCTTTTTGTAGTGGCTAGAAACTGGAAACTGAATGGATGCCCATCAATTGGAGAGTGGCTGAACAAATTATGGTATATGAATGTTATGGAATATTATTGTTCTGTAAGAAACGACCAGCAGGATGATTTCAGAGAGGCCTGGAGAGACTTGCGTGAATTGATGCTGAGTGAAATGAGCAGAACCAGGAGATCATTATACACGGCAACAACAAGACTACATGACGATCAATTCTGATGGACATGGCTCTTTTCAACAATGAAATGTTTCAAACCAGCACCAATTGCTCAGTGAAGAGAGCCATATACATCCAGAGAGAGGGATGTGAAATATGGACCACAACATAACATTCTCATACTCTTGATTGATGTTTGCTTACATTGTGTTTCCTTTATCTGATATGTCTTTCTTGTAGATACGATTTTTCTTGCACAACAATGATAAGTTTGGAAATATGTATACATATATTCGATTTGCCAAGTATTTTAACATAATTAACATGTAGTAGATATCCTGCCATCTAGGGGAGGGGTGGGGAGTTGGGGGGAAAATTTGTAACAGAAAGCTATGTAAGGGTTAATGTTGAAGAATTACCCACACATATGTTATGCAAATAAAATAAAAAAAAAAGATCTGGAGCAAGAAAAAAAAAATATATCATCTCCTTGGTTTCCAAGCAAAGAAACTGAGGTCAAGAAGAGTAAAGTAGCTTGCCCATAGGGTGAGCATCCAAGACAGTTATTCCCATTATCACTGAGGTATATGGGGGGAGGGATGTGCTTTGAGAAGTAGGACATGAGGGAAGTAATTACATATCCCAAAGAGCTATAAAATTTCTCTGGAATTATTATAGTAGGATGCTGCTGAAGTTTATTTCCAAAACAATACTATTGACATTTCTGTAGCATTTTAAACTTTGTGAGCGATTTACACATGTGAGCAATAAGTGGACTTGGCTAATTAATTATTACAGATGTTCTATTTCATTTTACAGATGAGGAAATGGAGGCTTCAAAATGTTAATTAATGTATTTAGAATTATATAGCTAGTAAGTTGTAGAAGGTGAAATTTTCCAAGAACTTCATCAAATCAGAGATCCTGTGGCACTAGCATGGCACCATAGAAAGGATGGAAGGTTTGAGTTTGACTCCTGAGTAGACTGCTCATTCATTACCTATGTGACCTTGGATAAGTTATTTCCTAGGGTTTCAATTCTCTTATCTACAAAAAGAGGTGACCTTGAAAGTCCCTTCTCCCTTTTAGCTCTATAATCTTTTAAATAAGTAACATTTGCTTAGAGAATGGAGCAAAAGTTTTCCTTTAAAGGTAGTCAGATCATCTGAGAGGTGGTTTTCATTTGAATCTGGCTTGGGCTGGAATCACAGTTTGGTGCTTCTGGGGGATCTTTCTGGGACTTTGGTTGCTTGCACATCTCTGCAAATGTCTCTCACATGGTGCTTCAGCCCTTAGACCACTGGTCAGGAAGCAGGTGGAGAAGAATGTAGGACCTGGGAAGGAAAGGCAGGGTCTGGTTACAAATCACCCCTTGTTTAATACAGTTTAAGAGCTCAGTCATAGCTGCCAGTGAAAATGGTCCCCTAGGGTCCAATTGAGGCTTTCTTAGCCTAAGCTGCTTGGAGGCCAGGGAAAACCTCAATCCTTCCCCCACTCTACCCACCCAATAGTCGAAGTCGATGCCTGAATAACAATAACTAATACCTAGCACTTACATTGTACCTTAAGATTTGCAGCCAACTATAAATTTTATCTCATTGGATCCATGTAACAGCCCTGTGAGGTAAGTGCTATTGTTATTCCCTACTTCACAGATGAGGAAACTGAGACAGTATAAGCGACTTGCTCTGAATCACACAGTTAATAATCTGGGGCTATATTTTAACTCCAAGTCCAACACTCTCTCTTTTGTTGTTCAGTCACATCTGACTCTTTGTGACCCCATTTGGGGTTTTCATGGCAAAGATACTAGAATTGTTTGCCATTTTCTTCTCTAGCTCATTTTACAGATAAGAAAATTGAGGCAAACAGGGTTAAGTGATTTGCCCAGGAGCACACAAGTAGTAAGTGTCTGATCTACTGCACCACCTTGCTGCCTGTAACAACACTCTATGCTATGCCACTTGATTGAAGTCTCAAAATGCATATTAAGGTCTTTGACTGTGAGGAGAAATAAAAAAAGAAATCCTTCCTCTCAGGGGAAGAAAGCTACAAGACTAGTTATGAAAGACTGACTGCTGATCAGTTATCATCAGTGAATATTTACAAAGTGAAATGAGTTTCCTTTCTCACTATTCTTTTTTTTTTATAAAGCTTTTTATTTACAAAACATATGAGTGACCTTTCAACATTGACCTTTGCAAAAAAACCCTTTTTTTTCCCAAGCTTTTCCTTTCCTTCCCCCCAACCCTCACCCCTAGATGACAGGTAATCTAATACATGCTAGATAGGATAAATTATATGACAAATACAATACATGTATACATATCTATACAGTTATCTTACTGCACAAGAAACATCAGATCTAGAAAGAGAAGAAGAAAAAAACTAAGAAGGAAAACAAAATGCATGGAAATATTCACAGAAAGCGTTAAAATGCTGTGTTGTGGTTCACTCTCAGTTCCCACAGGCCTCTCTCTGTATGTATATGACTATCTTCATCGCAGCACAACTGGTTTGAATCACATCATTGTTGAAGAGAACCATGTCCATCAAAATTGATCATTGTATGGTCTTGTTGCTGTGTATAATGTTCTCCTGGTTCTGCTGATTTCACTCAGCATCAGTTCATGCAAGTCTCTCCAATCCTCTCTGAAATCCTCCTGTTGGTCATTTCTTACAGAACAATAATATTCCATAACATTCATATACCATAATTTATTCAGTCATTCTCCAATTGAAGGGCATCCCTTCAATTTCCAGTTTCTTGCCACTACAAAAAGGGCTGCCACAAACATTTTTGCACATGTGGGTCCCTTTCCCTCCTTTAAAATCTCTTTCCTTCCTCACTATTCTTTAAGGTACAAGCATCATCACCCCCATTTTCCAGGTAAGAAAACTGAGACTTGGATGATATGATTTATCCTTGGTTCACATAATTATATAGTTTTCCTTTTATTGTGAAAGGTATTGGAAGGAGTGTGCAAATTAATTAAAGAGTTAGGGAGAGGTGGACTTTGGTTCTGTGATTTTATATATGTAGGGAAGTCATGATGTGCACATCTTCAATTACTCTTTGTCTTAGAGACAGATGGCCTGGGACTCAGAGAGGAGAAACCCCTTGCTTATTATGGTCACACAACTTGTCTGCAGAATTTTCCTTACTACAAGATCAGCTCTCTAATCAATAACCTCAATGCTTCCTATTTATGCAATATGCATATTTACCATTCATTTCCCTTTTCTATACACATTTTTTAAAAAAGTGCACGATACCTCAATTTGCAAGCTCCTTGAAAGTAGAGACTCTTGTTTGATTTTATTTGTATGTATATATTGCATTGATGTGTTCATATACACATGTGCATTTACATAGCAAATATATAAACTATGCATGTTGCACACATACATACATAAACATGTGTATAATCTGTTAATGTGCACATGTATGTATATGGACACTGTGTATATTTATGACATTATACATGTATGTGCTAGTGTACATGTGTGGTCTGGTTATATTAATGTATATATTCATGTATGTACATATACATATTATTATATGGGTATATTAATATATATCCATTGCATGTATAAATAAATATGTAGGTGCATACTTATTTAGGCATACATGTATTGCATTGGTGGGCTAACATGTACAAGCATGTTGTAAACATACAATCATGTAGTCTGAACATGTACACACATGAATGCAAACATGCATGTATATATTTGTGTGCCCATGCATATGTGTATTGCAGTGTATGATTTTTAGCTTTTGCTGATTTCCAAGGCATAAATAATGCTCACATTTAACGATGGCTCTGAGCCCTTATGAATCCATGTCTGGATTCAAACTCATGCTCTGTGACTCAAAATCCAGTGAGTGTTCTTTCTACTGTAAGACACATTGCTCCGAGCTTCTCTTTTCTCCCTTCTCCTTTCTCCCTCTTCTTTGTTAAGTCCTTGTAGATATCCAGACACTCAGAGCCCCTTCACTTTGCCCTTCCTTCCATCCTGCCTGCCCCCATAGAGGACCACCAGAGCGACGGGGAGGAGCTGAGCAATCTCAGCTGGTCCTCAACTAGACAGCCCAGGACGCCTGTCTCCTCTTCCCATCCCTGGCTGTTTCTGATCCTGCCTGGGGGAGGGAGCGCCCGGCCCCAGTCTCAGTGATAGTAGAACAATTTAGGGAACCACTCTGATTAAAGAAAAAAAGAATCCCAAGCCGACAGCCCCAGTTGGGACCGAAACCGGGGCCTTGGACCAGTGGAGCTGGCTTATCTATTTCCCTGAGACTCCTGGAGAGGCAGACTGTCTCCAGCCTGGGCTGAGTAAATGCTGATAAAGAGGACAAAACTCGGCGTGTTTATGATGGGTGGTATCTCTGGAGAGCGGATCCTCATGTGGACCAGGCTCAGCTGCATCCTCCCTCTTATTGAAACAGTGTCTGCCTTTCTCGATATCATCTCATTCCTATGCCATAACAGCCCAAGAGATTTGGGTTGGGGGTGGGAGTTGGACAGAAGGAGAAATATTACAGCAGTTAGCCTTGTGCAAGTATTACAACACAATAAAACAAACATTTGTCATTAGCTTTGGAGACAGAGGTTCTGGGTTCAAATTTTCCCTTCTGCCACTTATCTATGTGACTGGGCAAGTCCCTTAACACCTCTCAGCCTCAGTTTCCTCAAGTCCAAAACAAGAGGGTTGATTAGATGGCCTTTGAAGTCTGTTGTAGCTCTAAAGCTATTTTATGATCTGAATTGCCTGCTGTGTGCAGAGCTAGTGCAAGATTGGGGGAAGTGGTGATGTGAAGATTACATAAGACATAGTCTGGAACCCTCAAGGGGTCTAATCAACCAAAAAACTGGAGGAGAAATTGTAATCTATAGTTCATAAACCTTTTTTGATGAATGTCATCTGATTAAAGTCTGGGACTCAGAGTCAGGAGTTCAAATTCAGCCCGGGATACTTATTAGCTGTATGATCCTGGGCAAATCACTTTACAATCTGTCTGCCTTAGTTTTCTTCATCTGTAAAATGGGGATAATAATAGAAGCTATCTCTTAGGATTGTTATGAGGATCAAATAAGATAATATTTTTAAAGTATTCAGCATAGTGCCTGACACATAGTAGGTACTTAATAAATGCTTAAACATCAAGCCTCATTTGAGTCACTCTAATGCTCATATATGCCTACACAGTGAGGGACCATATTAGATAAAGAACTGGCTTCCTAGTCAGTAATGCCCCATTCAAGTTCAAGAGTCCTGTAGATCCTGTGACCTTTAGCTTCTCAGTTCCTCCAGTTGAAAAAAACTTAAGCCAGTGGAAAGAACATGCACTATCTGGAACTGGAGCTGGGTTCTAATTCTACCTCTGAAGCTTTTCCCCCCGAGTAACCCTGGGCACACTATTTAACCTCATTGTGCCTCAGTTTCATCAGCTACAAAATGAAGGAATATGCAACCCTTCTATGTCCCCATTCTTGGAACTCACCTAAATGGCTTCCTGTAAATTCCAGCCACCTTCTATGGGAGGCCTTTCCTAATCCCTTTTAATTCTAAAGCCCTCCCTCCATTAATTATTTTCTAACTATCCTACATATGTCTTGTTTGCTCATCTCTGTTTGCTTGTTGTCTTCCCTACTAGATTATATGCTCCTTGAGGGCAAGTATTATCTTTTCCTTCTTTTTGTAACCCCAGCACTTAGGTATGTGGCACATTGATATATTGTTTTTCAGTTTTATCTGAATCATTGTGACTCTATTTGAGGTTTTCTTGGCAAAGATACTAGAGTTTTTTGTTATTTCCTTCTCCAGCTCATTTTATAGATGAGGAAACTGAGGCAGAGATAAATAACTTGCCCAGCTAGGAAGTGTCTGAGATTAGATTTGAAACTGAAGATGAGTCTTCCTGACTCCAGGCCCAGTACTCTATCCACTGTGCCACCTAGCTGCTCCTATCATATAGATATGATCCTAAATTGTAGCTGTACAGTGAAAAAGGGGGGTTTCCACACCGGGAGTTACCTAAATCAAGGTGATCAGAGATTGGACTAAAAAATAAATGCCTCAACCACTTTAAATTTTGATTGACTTTGGATTAATCCAAATTGCCTCCTACGTATTCTCCCTCCTTGGGACTCTAAGGGACTGCATTTGGAACCAGGTGCCTTCAAGTTGTTTAGACCTGGGTCATAGGTAAGCAGAAGTATGAGGGAGAATCATAGTTTCTTAAAGCCTAGAAGATCCATTAGGTCAAACTGGCTTTTTTTAATGAACATTTTTGCTTTTTACTAATAATTTTTTTAAACAACATCTCCATTTTCCCTCTACTCAGGAGTCATGCCTTATAACAAGGAAGGAAAACCAAAACCAGTGGAATCTGACAGAATATACATGGTTTCATACCCATAGTTCCCTACTTCCAAAGATATAACTTCTCCTCTCTTTTCCTTGGGTCAAATATCATTCAGTTTCAACAAATCCTTCACTTGTGGATGAGGAATCCAAAATCAAGAGAGGGATATGACTTGCCTAAGATCTCATAGTCAGTTAGTATCAAAGCCTGGGTCTCTCAACCTTTAATCAAATGATTTTTCACTATGCCATTATGTCAGAGAAATTCCTTTGTGTGCATTGATTATATTACATGTGCGTTGAAGCCATTACAGTGCCATATGGTCCCAGTTTCCTCAGAGGCTTAAAGGCTTTTACAAAGAACCAGGCAGGCCATTCATTATTGCTTAAAGCAATAGTTTTTTATTATAGCCAAGTTTTAACTTGCCAAAGGAAGGCATAATTCATCATTTGGGAAAGTCAAAGGCGGAACCTTGGAAGAAAGAGGGTTTTATGTCAAAGGAAGTCACCAGGTCAGTCATCTTAAAAGAAAAGATACAATTAGATCTCAATCATCATAGGAGTAAGTCACCTGAGTCTTAGGTTCAAAGGAGTATGTCTGTCCTAGGCAGATGTTTCTTTTCTATCTTATCAAGGTAGTAAATAATAGAGACCACACACATTCCCCATTCCTCATTAAAAATGTTATTTTGTTTTCCACTTACGTGTAAAGAAAATTTTAATATTCATTTTAATAAAAATTTTTTCCCAAATTTTCTCCCTCTATACCCTTCTTCTTCTGTAATATGGTAAGCAATTTGGCATAGGTTATATATGTTCAATCATGTAAAACATATTTCCATATTAGTCATTTGAAAGAAAAAAAATAGAACAAAAGAGAAAAAAAAACTACAACCCCCCCAAAAAAACCCTGAAAAATAATATGCTTTGATATGCATTCAGACTCCACTAGTTCTTTTTCTGGATATAGATAGCATTTTCCATCCAATCTTTTGGAATTGTCTTAGATCATTGTATTGCTGAGAAAAGACATTCATAATTGATCATCGCATAATGTGCTGTTACTGTGAACAATGTTCTCCTGGTTCTGCTCACTATTCAGCATCAGTTCATTTAGTTTTTCAGGTTTTTCTGCTTTTCCTATGTTTTCTATGGAGACTTGGTTTCAGTTAAGGAAATCAAAGAACTACTATAAAGTTGGTTATTTAGTCCAATCCCTTCATTTTACAGATGAGGAAATTGAGATTCAAGGCTATTAATGGTCTTGTCTGAAGATACCAGCTTTTAATTGTGATAAGAAACTAGGTAGACTTTGGGAAAAGGTAGAACATATAAAGAAAGGATTTTGCTCACCAGGGAACAGGTGTTCCAAAGAACAGAGTAGAAGGAGCTAGAAGAGGGCAGAATGGGCTAGAGTGGGTTTGGGAGGATACAGAGTTAAACTATAATAAACTATAAAGGCAGAAGAAGGGTACAGGAAGGGTGAGTTTTTATCTAGGATCTAATTCTGGGGATGACAGGAATTAGGGAAACAAGATTGAGAAATAGACTGGAAGAGCATTCGATTGGATTAGAAGGGAGGATACAGAGGGTTGCATTTGAATTGATAGTTCATGTAAATTCAGGGTAGAATTTGGATGTATTACTAGAACCACAATGAAAGACTGCCTTTCCTAGATCATTTGGTATAGATTTCAGGTTGGAAAAGATAAAAAGAAAGCAATTAAACTAGATCATCTCATGTCTCTTCTAGGTATCACTACCACCCTCCCTCTATTTTACAGATGAAAAAACAGCTGTACTTTCCCAAGAGGGCATAGATAATATGGAGAAGAGTTGAGTTGGAATCTGCATCTTTCAAATCAATTTGTGTCTGACTACACAACTGAGGCTTGTTTTGGGATGCCTTGTGAAAAGAAGAGCCTGGAGTTTGTGCTTCCAGTCCCAGTTCTTCAACTAACTTGCTGTTTTTGACTTTGGCCAAGTCATAAAACAAAAACACAAGTTTTTGACTTTGGCCAGTTTCCTCATCCATATGTAACTACAGCTGGGCTGATGAGCAAGCAAAGCTGTCAATCACTTTATTCTCTCTTGCTCCACTTTTTTTTTTTTCTGGGCTGGACTACTCCCTTAGGGTGTCTCTTTCTGGTTATTCCCCCTCTCCTCAGTGGGAGTGGTTTCCTTTCAAACCAGGTTGTGGGTAATGGTAGGTCCTTGACTCACCCAGCTAATTGGCTTCCCTCAATGTTCTTGATTCATTTTGATGCCCAGGGAAACTATGGTGAATATATGCAATTTGCTCAGGGAAGGGATGTGTGTGTGTGTGTGTATGCGTATTTTAATGATAAATCTATCACTTTCTCCTTTGACTCTGAGCCAGAAATTTTCCTCTGGCAGATCCAGTAATTTTAAATCTCTTGACCCTGCAGTATCTTTCCCAGTTGCCCCTTGAAAGAGACATTGAAACAACAACAACAACAAAAAAAAACACAATTTAGCAATTCAGTTGATCAACATCTTTATACTAATTTTTAATGTAAGAAACAAAGTAAATTTTTTTTTTCTTTTTTGTGACTTGCCTAGAGTCACACAGCTAGGAAGTATTAAGTGTCTGAGACCAGATTTGAACTGAGGTCCTACTGATTTCAGGGCTGATGCTCTATACATTGCACCATCTAGCTGCCCCACAAAGTAAACTTTTAAACACAAGGGCAAACCACTTAGAAAGCAGTAGGTTTAAAGGCCGTCCAATTTCCTGTCATGAGAAAAAGGGAAAGAAAGAAGGAGATGAAGGTCCCTGGTTTTGGTCTTACCCTGGACATGCATCACATACACTTTAATCCATTCCATCTTGACATCAGTAGCTCCCATTGCTGGTGGCCAACTTACTGTCTACTCTTCATGGCAACTTCTCTGCTTCTACCTCTTTCACTTCCATAGTCTCTGGCTTCTTGAATCCCCAAGTCCAAAAGGTGGTAGAGGCTAGCCAGTTTGGGAGTTCAAGTCAATCCTTGCCACAGCTATCTCCTTGAAAGTCATCACTGTGTACTGTGACTCCCCAAACCCATTACATATAAAATAAGAGTGATGTTTACTCCTTCCAGAGATATTGTAAAAACCAAAATAAAAATAGATATTCATGCCATTGACTCAAGGAATTATTAATTAACATTGCAGAAGAATGTAAAAACTCTAATCTGGTTTTTTCTTTATTAAAGAGAACTGTAGACCTTCCTTCTATCCCACAAGAATTCAATATATTGATTTTACAACCATTTATTAAATTTCTATGTTGTTGAAGACACTGTGCTAGGTATACAAAGACAAAAATTAAGCAATCCTGGCTCTAAAGGAGCTTATATTCTGGTGGGGATAGACAACATGTGTATAGATGTCTATACAAAGTATATGCCAAATAATATGGGGTAAGTGAGGTAAAAGAAGGGAAGAGAAAAGGGGAGGAATCAGGAAAAGTCTTTTATAGAATATCACTGCTGAGCAAAGAATGAAGGTAAAGTTTTGACAAGGCAGAGTTGAGAATTAAATATTTCACAAAGGAGTATGAGGTGACTCTTAAAAGTAGATTTTCAGTGTTGAATATTTATGCCTCAGAAACCATCAAATGCTACAAATCAGGGCTTGCTTGGTGTATTGTTTTGTTGATTATACAGGCTTAAGAAAGTGAAGGAGAAAATGTTAATAATGAAGATTAAGCTGAAAGTGTGTCATGCATACATTTGCTTTCCTTCTCCTCTCCCCTCCAGAGAACTCATTGTTAATATTTACTAGCCCATCACTGATTCTAGACCAAAGGACTCCCTGGGCAAAGACACAGAGACCTTGAGGTGGGATTTCATAAGGAGGAACAGATTAGAAGGCTGGTTTTACTAAAATAGAAAGTATGGAAAACATTATGAAAAAATGCTGGAAAGGTAAGTAGGAGCCATGGCTGGAAGAACTCAACAGACACAAAGAAAGGGAAGACATATTACAGAAGATCTTAAATGCCAAATTTAGGATTTTGTGCTTTACTCCAGCGGTGATAGGCAATCATTGAGCAGGAGGATGGCATATTCTAATATGTGTTTTAGGAATATCAATCTGATTATTGTTCTATAAGAAATGATCAGGATGATTTCAGAAAGGCCTGGAAAGGCTTACACGAACTATTGCTAAGTGAAGTGAGTAGAACCAAGAGAACATTGTACATAGCAACAAGATTATTTGGTGATCAATTCTGATGGATGTGGCTCTTTTCAACAACAAGATAATTCAGGCCAGTTCCAATAGGCTTGTGATGGAGAGAGCCATCTACATCCAGAAAGAGGACTATGGGAACTGAATGTGGATCACAAGATAGTATTTTCACCTTTTTTATTGTTTGATTGCATTTTGTTTTCTTTTCCTTTTTGATCTGATTTTTCTTGTGTGGCATGATAATTGGGGAAATATGTATGGAAGAATGTTTAACATATATATAACATGTTTAACATATATTGGGTTACTTGCTGTCTAGGGGAAGAGGTGGGGGGAAAAGAGGTAGAAAATTTTGGAACACAAGTTTTTCAAGGGTGAAGGTTGAAAACTATCTTTGCACATATTTTGAAAACAAAAAGCTATTATTTTTTTAAAATAAATATCAGTTTGACAACTATGGGGTATGTAGACTAGAGAGAGAAGAGACTAGAATTGGAAAACCAGATAGGAGGTTGTTGCAATAAGCTAGCTAAGAAGTGATGAGGGCCTGAACTAGGAAAACTCAGAAAGTGGAAAGAAGTTGGACATAAGAGATGTTGTGGAGGTACAACTCTAAAACTCAGTAATTGACTGGGTATGGGAATTAAGGAAGAAGAAAGAATGAAGGTTCATTCCAAGGTTGCCAACCTAGACAGCTGGAAGGCTGGTGGTGTTTCCATAGAAAAGGGAAATTTGGGATAGATTTGAGGTATAGGGGGGAATGCAATCCTTTTTTTTTTTTTCTTTTCTTTTTTGGACATGATGTCTATGGGACATCCAGGTAGATGTGTTCATTAAGCAATTGGTAAGGAGGAACTGGATATGAGAGAAATTAGGGATGGATATGCAAATTTGGGAGTCATCTACAGAATAATTATAATGGAATTCAAGGGAAGAGGAAAATCTTGCTAAAAGTTTAATCCATTTGCCAATGTCTTTAGTCCCCTTTCCTTCCAACAAGCCTACCCTAGGATTTTGCTCCAACAATCTTTCCTCTATTCTCATATATCTATGATCTCTCCCTCTCTACTTTTGTCTATAAACTTGTTCTGGTTTCCTTAATCCTAAATAAAACCTTCTCTTGACCCTTCTACTTGACCCAACTTCTGTCCTATTTCTTTCCTCTTCTCTACTAAGCTTTCCTTAAAAATTGTATGCATTCTTTCCTCAGCCTACTGTATCCACACTACTGTACTGAAATTGTTATTTCAGGGATCACCAATGATCTATGAGATTCCAAATCCAATGGCTATTTTTTTCTGAATTCATTAACTTCTCTGGAGCATATGAAACTGTTGACTAGTCCTTTTCTCCTGTTTACTCTCTTCTCTCTTGGTTTTCTAGATACTGAATTCTTCTAATTCTGTCTTTCTAACTATTCTTTCCCTGTTTTTGCTTTATTCCCTGTCCTTTTCCTTGAGTAAGAAGTTCCCCAAAAGTTTTGTCTCCTTTGGAAATCCCATTCATTCTCAAGCCTTTAGTCATCTTTATGCATAGGATTTCCAAAGCTATGTCTAGAGCTGAGTTTTCTTTTGAGGTTCAGATCAGCACTTCAACTACTTTATAGAACATCTCTACCTGGATACCTTGTAGGCACCTCAAGGTTGACATGTCCAAAATAGAGTCAGTTATTTTTCCACTTAAACATTTTCCCTTCTGATCTTATTTATAATGGCATGTAGTATTACATTCAACTCCTCTCTTATCAAACTGAATCAGTCAGGAAATCTTACTCACTTGCATCCAGGGGTGTCCTAGTAAATGTTTTAACAATTTGTTCTCTGCCAGAAAAAAAAAATCTTATCGATGAACTTTTCAGTTTAATTTGTATTAACATTTTCTGTATCTTTTTTTTTAAGTTTAGAGTGATAATCAACAAATGAAAATCTTATTTGTATTACTTGCTGATTTATGAGATATCAAAGCTCACATAGAAAATTTAATAATCAGATTTCACTAGCCAGTCTGAACTGATTTTAGCCCATCCCTGCCTATACCTTTCTTCTCTTTGTGACATTTAAAAGGTTTGAGTGACATTTTCTGGGTTATTAATTATTTTATTAATAATGCTAACATCTTACCAATAAAATGGATGTTATACTCTTGAATGTAACAATAACCCCTTTTGGGGAAAGGGGTATATATACACACTTTATATGTCATTGGAAGAGTGGTGTTCCTGAGGGTGGCAATCAACTCTGATTGGTTAACAATTAATGAAAAGAATGAATATTACAGCAAGAGGTGGACCTATTCTAATGAGGAGTTGGCAGGTGTATGACTTTGATTATGCCATTTTCTTCCAAATCACCCCCAGTCTTGGGCAATATAACCAAAGAATTTATCCTTACAGAAACCTGAGTAGAGAACTAGGATTTCCTCATGTAGGTGGGTATGGACAAGATTGTGGAGAAAGTTAATCCAATCTCTTTATCAGCAATGTCCTCAGAGATTGAACAATCTACAGTCTTCTGAAAAAAAAAATCCTGATTTTAATTCAATAACTGATTTTAAAATGAGAGACAAATAAACATTTCTTTCATTTTTATTATTACTGCTACCAGCCTGGTACAAACCCTCATTATCTCCTTATCTTGGTTATTATAATCACAAAGAGGGCTTCAATTATTATTCTCTTTTCCCTCTAATCCAACAATTCTTAATCTCCAAGAGGATTAAGGATAGATTTTAAGGAGTTTTAAGGAGTTTTGGAAAAGAAAAAGAACAAAACATCTTTATTTCTTTCTTTTTAATTTTGGCACCATTTATTCCTGTTTTCATCTCACCTTCTCTCCCCACTTAATAATAATTTTTTTCCAATTATATATAAAGATAATCTTTGACATTCACTCATTTTAAGATTCTGAGTTCCAACTTTTTTTTCTCTCTCCCCTGCCCCCTCCCCAAGACAGCAAGCAATCTGATATAGGTTATACATGTACAATTATATTAAGCATATTTTCACATTATTCATGTCTCAAAGAAGAATCATTACAAAAGGGAAATGCCATGAGAAAGAAAGAAAAAGTGAAAACAGTATGTTTCCATCTGTATTCAGACTCCATAGTTCTTTCTCTAGATGTGGATGGCATTTTCTATCATTAGTCTTTTGGAGTTGTCCTAGATCATTGTATTGCTGAGAAGAACTAAGTCTATCGAAGTTGATCATATTGCTGTTATTGTGTACAATGTTCTTTTGATTCTGCTCACTTCACTTAACATCAATTCATGTAAGTCTTTCCAGGTTTTTCTGAAATCCACTTTCTCATCATTTCTTATAGAACAACAGTATTCCATTACATTCATATACCACTATTTGTTCAGCTATTCCCCAAGTGACGGGCATCCCCTCAATTTCCAATTCTTTGCCACCACAAAAAAGAGCTCCTATAAACATTTTCGTACCTGTGGGTCTTTTTACATCTTTATTTTCACTGTTTGTTTCCTTTATAATTCTATCTTATTTTGTGTATCCAAAAGCATTATTCTGAAAAGGATCTAGAGGATTCACCAGCCAAAGAAGTCCCTGACACATAAAATGGTTAGTAGCCTCTAATTTTACTGATCTTTCAAACCTTTGCCATAGTGTCTTGGGCAAAATGCAAACTCCACAGTCTTAACATGACATTAAAATATTTCCACAGTCTATTAGCATCTTACCTGTCCAGCCTTTCTCATGCCAGCTAGGTGGCGCCATAGTGTGCAAGGTGCTGAGCCTGGAGTCAGGAAGATTTGTCTTCCGAGTTAAATCCAACCTCAGTTCTTACTAGCTGTGTGATCCTGGGCAAGTCACTTATTCCTGTCTGCCCCAGTTTCCTCATCTGTAAAATGAGCTGGAGAAGGAAATGGCAAAATACTTCAATAACTTTGCCAAGAAAACCCCAAAATGGGGTCCCAGAGTTGGATATGACTGAAAAACAACTGAACAACAACAAATTCTATCTCTTGCCATTTTCTGTATACAATCTATCTTTTTTTTTGCCTGAGGCAATTAGGGTTAAGTGACTTCCTCAGGGTCACACAGCTGGGAAGACACAGCTTAAGTATCTGAGATCAAATTTGAACTCAGGTCCTCCTGACTTCAGGGCTGGTGCTCTATCCACTGCATCACTTAGCTGCCCCTATACAGTCTATTCTTAACTATATTTCTACTTTGTTGACATGTATCTCTATGTTTTTTAAATGATAACTATCCTTGAAAAGGTCACAGTCTCATAGGATGCAGACCTGGAAGGGGCCAAAGAGATCATCTAGTCTAATTCTCTTATTTTACAGATGTGGAAATTAATGCCCAAGAGGGGCAAAGTTACTGGTCTGATGTCATGGAGTTGGGTGATATCTTTGGAATTTCAAAATTCTTCAGTTCAAATGCTGCCTCTTCCAGGAAGCTTTCCCTGATTTCCTCCACTCTCAGTTGGTAATGACCTTTTTTGTCTCTTAGTCCTGAGAGCCTTTGGCTATACATCACTTAAGCTTTTAATTTGTATTATGCATTATTTTTGCATTATAGTCCTTTATGTATGTGCCACATTCCCTTCCCCCAACCCCCATAAGTTCCACAAAGATATCTAAGATATGGTATCTAAATTTTCTAGCTCTTCCAGTTCTTAGTACAATAATCTGAATACAGCAGGTACTTAGTAAATAATTATTTCCTTAATTTACTTGAACCGTTCTCACTTTTATTGCATCATTATCATCATCATCTTGGTTGGAAATGGGCTTGCTGTGTAGTTAGATCCAAGCCTAAGAGAGACAACTCAAGGTATTCCATCCATTAGTACCCATGGAATATTAAAAAATCTTCTATAAATGCTTGATGAAGAATTGATGGGAGAATATAGATCTGGATTGTTTTGGATGAGTTCCCATATTCACCACACTAATGTATATGATATGCACATCTTGTATTCTTTACTAAACTCTAATCTCTTTTGAACAGGAACCATATCTTATTTATTTGTTTATTTTTTTGGAACTATCTCTTATTTATTTTTGAATTTTCTACAGGGTTTTACACATAGTAGGTGCTCATTGGATATTTGTTCAACTGAAATCAATTGCTTTAGCTTTGAGTCTTGAAATATTTTGCTGGGCATAAAGGTGGGGAAGTTAAAGAAAGAAATCTTTTTTTGTTGTTGTTCTGTTTTCATTTGTAAATAGGCAACAACAAACCCAGCAACAACCCCCCCCCCCAAACTAACAAGCTCTACTTGGGTGGGTTTGTATTTTGTTAACTTTAGTGCCTCCAAAAATAGCTCCGTGTTCCAGCAAATTCCAGAGCTGATTTTGATGACTCAGCAGACCTAAGGAGTCAGATCTTGTGGGTGTCAGGGGAAGTCTCAAAGAGGCCCAGGATCAGCTAAGAGCCCAGCCACCCTCTAGCTTTGAACAATGCCCAGCTTTAGGGCCAGTCTCCTTGAAGGACGGAAAGAGCAGTTACAGTTCTTTCCAACTCCTACCACACAGATGCAATGAGGAAACTGTGGGTTGTGAAGGCTATTCCCCAAAATTCTCCTGCTGGGGGTAGGTGGAAGCCAGTGGCCTTTATTACTGCAAACTCATGGCTCCTGGGATGGGGCTATGCCCACAGATTCCCAAGAGGCACATATCTGAAAGGGGACTTTGAGGGGTTGCTTACTCCATCTTCCTGCTTCAGGATAGAACTACAGCTCCACATCTTGGGCAGGGTGATGCAGGGGGGAATCAGGTGTGGGTTCCAGTCTTGGCTTTATCATTGCCTGATTCTGAAGCCATTCACTTTTCTTAGCTTCAGTTTCCTCATATGGCTTAGAAATAGTGCTGAATGTGGAGTCAGCAGACTGAGGTTTAAATTCCAACTTTCTGAAGCACTAGCTAAGGGATCTTTGACTCTCTGGGCCTCAGTTTCTCCATAGGTAAAGTGAAGATATTGAACCTGATGAACTTGAAGCTTCCTTCCTTCTCTAAATCTATGACCCTTTGACCAATGACCTTCAAGGGCCCTTCCAGCTAGTCCTTAACCTCTATGATTTGATCCTTTTCTGGAAAAAAATCTCTAGGAATGGAAATTTCCTAATCTTTCTTCAAAGTTGGAATAGTTTTTTATCTTTGTAAAGAAGATCCATCTTCTAACTTAAATATCTAAATCTGCTTGCAACTATATGTCATGATAGTATAAAAACCCCATTCTTAAATATATTTCTCTAACATTCTATCTTCTGGAGCATAGCTGCCACCCACAAAGAAAGACAGACCCTACTAAATTATTTTGGAATGGTAGATGCTTGGGATTAAATGGAATAATGGATATAAAAGGATTTGCAAATCTCCCTGGCTGCTGTTGTTTTTCCAACACCAGCATTAAAACAGACTATGCTGCCATCTTTAAGAGTGACCCAAGAACCTAAGGGGAAAGAGGAAAAAAGTGTGAGTAAAACACATTTTCATAAACAGAATTGTCTTTCTAAGGCAGAAAAGAAGCTTATGTTCCTTAAAGAAATTCTGGAGCAACCCAGTTGGAGGTGAAGGAAGGGGGATTCTTAGCTAAAGTAAGGAATCCCTTGGAAAGTAACTGATGAGGGGCAGCTAGATAGAGTGTTAAACAGAGCACCAGCCCTGGACTCAGAGGGCCTGAGTTCAAATTTGACCTCAGATAGATGATACTTGCTGGCTGTGTGATCCTGGACATGTCACTAAACCCCAATTACCCTGACAAAAAAAGTGAGTGATGTTTCTCCCAAGTTGCTGGTGGTAGAAAGAGCACTGGTTGGAGTGAGATAAATCCGACAGATTTCAGATCCTGATTTTTCTACTTACATTGAATTGGGAAAATCTTTTCATCTCACTGGGTTTCAGTTTCTTTGTTTGTAAAATGGAGGTGGTTGAACCAGATGAATTCTAGGGTTCCTTCAGGCTCTAAGTGGATTTACATCTATCAAGTTTACTCAGCACATAGGACCCTTAATAACAGCAGCAGGTATAGAATGATTTAAAGTTCAAAAATCACAAATCATGTGCTACCGCAATGAGCTTCACAATGACCGAGTGGGGCAGCTCCTATATTCCCATGCTATAGATGAGGAATCTGAAGGTAACTTGATCATAGTCCCACAGCCAGAAGGTCACTTTTTAGAAGCAAAATTCAAACTCAAAATTTGCTTGTCAGAAGTGGGTTTCAAACTCTAACCTTCCTTGCAGAGTGGTGGAATTCCAAGGCAGACTGTCCACAATGAGTCTCAGATTCTATCTATTAACTCTATAACATCTTTCTTTCTTTCTTGTTCTCCCTCCTGCCCTTTCTCTCCCTTCTTCTCTCTCCCTCTCTCTTTCTTTCCCTCCCCCTTTCTCTTCCCTTTTCTTCTTCCCCCTTCTCCTTTCTCTTGTCCTTTTCTTCACTTCTCCCACTCATCCACTCTTCTTTCCTCCCTTTCTCCCTCTTTTCCTTACTCTTTCTTTTCTTCCTCCTTCCCTCCCTCCCTCTTTCTTACTCTCTCTGTTCCTTTCTCCCTCTCTTTTTCCCTCTCTTTATCTCTTCCTTTCTCCCTTCCCTCCTTTCTTTCTTTCCTTCCTTCCTTCCTTCTTTCTTTGTTTCTTTCTGTCTCTCTGTCTCTGTCCCCTCTCTCTTTCTCTCTCTCTCTCTCTGTCTGTCTTTCTCTCTCTCTCTCCTTCCTTCTTCTACTCCTTTTTCTCCTTCTCCCTCACCAATAAGCTAATTCCTGAACTCAATCAGGGCTCCCCATCCCCCTCACCCCTTTTCAAGACCATTGTCCCCATTCCTCATTCAAATACATTTAAAATTAGGTTGGGGCTTGACCAGCAAATTAACCAGCCCTTGAAAAGGGTCCAGTGCTTCTGGAGCTGTGTTGGTTGCTTGGGTGAACTACAAACCCAGCTATGAACTGTGGGGGTTAAATGACTTCTGGCTGAGTTACTGGCCCTGGAGTCGGAGCCTGATACTGAGGCAACGGCGGGGGCAGACATGGAGACAGGGAGACGTCTTCTTCACCCCAGGCTGTCTGCAGTGTTTGTCTCCATTGTTTTTCTTCTGCTGCCCACAGATATGCACTGAGTAGGCCTGAAGATTTTTTGCAGTTATGAAGAAATTTTCTCCCTGGGTCAGAGGGAATTGAAGGAGTTTAATGGGGGGGGGGGATGGAGTGGGAAATAGAAAATGAAAAGGGGAAGAAGGGAGGCCACATCTGAGATGAAACAAAAGAAATCGAACAGAGAAGAGTGAAAAGTTGAAGGCAAACAAAATGGATTTAAATAGGTCCTCGAGATTTTGTAACATTGGACTGGGAATAAAATGTTTCTCTACACACACACACACACACACACCCTATGTAGAATTGGAAAAAATCTTAGACTCCCTCATTTTTACAGCGAAGGAAATGGAGGTCAAGAGCCATTAAATGACTTGTCCAAGCTCACACAAGTATTTAGGATCAAAGGATTCTAACTGTAGCTTTATCAGCTGGGAGACATTGCTTCTTCTCGGGTCATGCTGATTTCCCTGTTTTCTCCCACCTTAGTTCTGCTCTTCTCTTTCTCTGTCATCCCACTTTCATTCATTGTCATCCTACCTGTCCCTTTATCAGGACCTCTGCAAATCCTATACTTCCTTCCAGGCTCAGCTCACATTCTTGGGAAAAGCCTCCTTGGGAATTATAGAGGGTTCTTACTGTATTTCTCCAGAGGGTGAAGATTTACAAAGCACTTTCCTCCTATTAGCCTTTTGAGGCAGATGGTTCATGTGTTACCATTCCCATTTGATAAATGAGGAAACTGAGAATCAGCCAGGTGAATTGACTTGTCCAGTCACATAGTGAGGACCTAGGACTCCTGGCTCCAAGCCCAGGGCTCTTTCCATTACAGCATATGGCTTACTCCAGCCCTCATTGATCTCTCTTGTCTCTGAAATCCTAAAGACACTTAAGATAGCCTTGAGTCTGCACCAGACAATTTAGTCCTTCGTCCAGTATTGTTCATTGCTGCTCCACGTGTCTCTCTCTTATCTTCCCACCTAGACAGTCAAATCCCTGAGCTGAGGGACCTCTTCCAAAATGTCGGTATCCTGCATGGCATCAAACCCATGTTGTACATAGCAAAAGCTCAAGAGATAGCTACTGACTGGTTTGAATAGAATGTTTTTTTGTTAATTCCACCATACATCCATCTCCTCATGAGCTCAGACTACCAGTGAATAGAACTTGCTGAAAAATTCTCAGCCCAGAGAAGAGCTGGAGGAGGGACTGGCCTCTGCTGGTCACCTTGTTGGGTGGCCTGGGGTCCCAGAGAGATTTTTGCCTAATTTTCTTGTTTATCAGCTGAAGGGACCACACTAAATGATCTCTAAGGACTCTTCTAGCTCAAACACTATATAAATCTGTGAGATCTTTGGGTAATTATACCCATTTTATAGAGCACATGAGACACAGAGGGGGTCTGATGGTTTAGAGGCTCAAAGGTCCTGCAGTGGTAGAACTGAGAGGAAATGAGTGGATGTGGGTGGGATGAAGAAAAGGGCTGTTTTCAAAAGGCCAAAATCCATTTGTGACTTCCCTGAAACTTTAATTCAGGAAGAGAGGAGTAACCTCTTTGCCTACACGCCCACCTAAGAGTTCTGGGAAAAGATTTGACAAAGAGATGGGGTTCGAGTAAAACGTGGCATTAAGACCATTGGACCTGAAATCAGGAAACCTGGGTTCTTGTCCTGATTCTGACTTAACAAGCTGATAACCTGCAACAGATCACTTCTCTGGGCCTCAATACTGTTGATTTTAAAGTAGGATTAATAATAATTGCATAGAAAAGTGACTTAGAAGAATGAGCACAAAGACCTGGGTTCAGATCTCACCTCTGCCAAAAAAAAAGATGAATTAATGAGGATGAGGATGGTTTTAGCCAGATCTGTGACTTCATTGGTATAAGGGGCTCTACGGATGTAATTCTGTTCATCAGTGCCGATCTGAATCTGTTCTACAATAAATGTTCTTAAAGTGGAAACAGAGAAGTTAGGCGATTGACCCAGTGTCACACAGTATGTATCTGAGGTGGAATATGAACCCAGTCATTTCATGAAAAATGAACTAGATGACCCTAAAGTCTCTTCCATGAATATTTTTTTAAAAGTGTCAAGATACATAGATACAGGAGCACAGTTAGTTTTCAAACCAACCATTTTCTGGCTCTCTTTGGCAAATTTTTTAGAGTTAGGTTGGCTCTTTGCCACCCAGTTTGCTTGGGAGTCTCTCCCCACCCCCCCCTCCATTTCCACTCAATGGGTGCTCAGGAAAGTCAAACCCATGTGATTGTCAGTCTTAGCAAAACATAAACAGGAAGGAGAATCTACTGCCAAGAAGATCACATATTGCAAAAGCAATATTTATTTGGCTTTGGAATGTATCAGTCATTTTGGGGGGATTAACTACACCATTGCTGTCCTCCATTCCAACAGATAACTGAGAGTTGACGATAGCAAAAAATTCTTTTATTATTTTTTAACCAAATCAACTCTATGCCTGGTTCTGAGCTGTTGTGAAGCATTTGGGAAATGGTGGTCTTGAGAAATCAGGAAGTGAACAATGTTGGTCTTTGGACTTTCTCTTTCTCTTTCCTTTGTTACCCACATCCTAGTTGTCCCTTATTTCCCATTAGGTCCCTGGGTCCTCGTGTTGACTTTTGACTTTTTATTTTCTATCACTGCAGTGCTCTCTTTGAATTTTGGTCACTAATCTGGATCTATTCTGTTCCTTATCTATCAAAACTGACCAGTCCTGTGCCACATCCTTTTAGGATTCTGCTCTTTTGGAGGTGATAAGATGACAGAAGAGCTAATTTAATTAAGTAATCCATGAGCCAATGGATGTTACTGGGTTAATATGGACCTTCTTCTTGTAACAGAGTCCTTTTGATGAACACTATGTCAACCAATAAAGCGAATCTAATGGTGAGAATTTCAATCTATCAAGGGAGAGAGATTTAAGCAGAGAGTAGTTTGAACTCCCCAAATCATCCTAAGTCATCAGAGTAGAGGAACAAGCAATGAAACATGGCCATTCTTCTGATTTAGAGGCTAAGTAGCAAAGGCAGAGCCACCACCATTATATTATTGAAAGTGATTGCACTTTACCTTCCCTTAATCCCCGTCATTCAGAGTTGCCTCCTGCAGAAGCAAAAAAAAAAAAAAATCACTTAGTATCACTCCTTCCACCTCAAGTTCATCTAGCTCATGTCTAAACCTTCTCAATCCCTCAGCCTTTTTTCAATTTTTTTTTACACCCAGGACCTCTGTTTAGGAAACTTTCCTTCATTTTAGATCTCTTCCTTTCACATTTTTTCTATAATCTTGCTCTAAAGAAAAATAAAACTGGTTCTTTGCATCACCAGTCGACTGCAAAAGTTATCACTTGTGATTTTATTGGTCCTCTTTGAAAATGAAGGAAAAAGCAACAACAACAACAACAACAAAACAAACAACAACAGCAAACCTCCCCATAGAAACAAAACCTGCAGTGCTTATTTAGCTTCATGGGCCAGGTGGAATAGAAATCTGAACCTGATGCTCCTTTCAGACCCTCTTCTTGTTGCCATCACTGATTTTTCTCCTTTGAGATTCCCTTACTCTGTTTAAAAACCCATTTTGTTGTCATCATTTGTTGACCTTTAGGTCAATCTCCCTCCTTCCTCAAGAAGCTTAGCATGGGCTTTGAGTCTCTGCTCTAACTCAGTCTCTGTCTTAATAATTGGAGGCTTGGATATTTCCTTGGACAAACTGGCCTCCCAGTTCATCAACCTCTGAAACTCCCATGACCTACATTTCCACTACATTTTAGCCACTCCATCTTTGGGGCTCCTCCAAAAAATCCTATCTCTTTGGCTTGTTTTGCCTCCACCCAGAGTTCTCTTTGGGAAATCTCCAAATATAACTCATTTCTGGGTCATCAAAGATATGGGTAAAAGGGTAAAAAAAACCCCTCCAAAATAAGTATTCAAGGTAACAATGCATTTTGGAAATTAAACAGTATTTATTCTATTCCACAGAAAATTCAAAGAAAATAAATAAAGGTCTCAAATTAAACCATAATCAGTACAAATCTCTTGTCTCTCATGTGTCCACGTTTCTCTCTAAGGCTCCAAAAAATTTTCCAGACTCAAAGTATGACCCTGTGGTTTGGACACTCCTCAGAAGAGAAACAAACTGTGGATTGCTACAGAGGAAATCCCCTGGTATTCTGATGAGACTCTTCTAATCTCAGAGATGCCTTTATGATTAGGCTATGTGGCAGATAGGTAGCACAGTGGATAGAGTACTAGGTCTGTAGTTGGGAAGACCTGAGTTCAAATCCAGTTCCATACACATACTAGCTGTGTGATCCTAGGCAAGTTCTTTAACCTCTGCCTGTTTCAATTTTCTCAACTGTAAAAAAGGGATAATAATAGCACCTATCTCTCAGGATGTTAAATAAGAATCAAACAGGATAATTGTATAACACATTGCCTCTGAGGCAGCTCGGTGGTGCAGTAGGTAGAGTGCCAGTCAGGAAGTTTACTGAATTTGGTCTAAAGCACTTACTAACTGCATGATCCTTGATAAGTTACCTATTTTTTATTTTTATTTTTATTATTTTATTTTATTTTTTGCCTCAACTTCCTCAATTATAAAATGAGCTGGAGAAGGAATGGCAAATCCTTTCAGTATCTTGCCAAGAAAACCTCAAATGGAATCATAAAGAGTCTAACACAGTTGAAAAAATGAACAACTAACACAATGCCCAGCACATAATAGGCACTTGTTTTTCTTCCCTTTACCCTTTCACCCCCACCATTATGGTAAGATATTCATGCTGCTCCCAAGGAAAGTGAATTTGAGATTATAAGAGGGGCAATCCCTCTCCCATTTTCTCATTTTCTGAGAGATCTCATTTTCTGAATAATTCACAGTAGTAAGTAAAGGCAAGACCTTTCTTCATTAGACCTGTGCTGTCCAAATAACTAATGATAAAAGTGGAGAGCAAAGTCTGGGTCTTGTTTTTCTTAATTGGGAGAATTAGAAGGGACCTCAAGGGCCATCTAGTCCAATGCATTTCTGAAAGAAATCACTATTCAACAAATGGTCACCTAAGCTCTGAAGACCACAAGGAAGGGTAAACCATTTGACTTTTGAACAGCACTCATCATTAGGAAGTTTTTCTTGACATCTTATTGCCAAGGCTAGCATTTCTAATACAATATTGAATAGTAATGGTAATAGTGGGCAACCTTGCTTCACCCCTGATTATTGGGAATGGTTCCAGTTTATCACCATTACATATGATGCTAGCT
>JAJPUD010000329.1:521427-559985 GCA_023553655.1 Myrmecobius fasciatus | reverse complement strand
GTTAATAGTTTTCCTAATATTGAACCATCCCTGCATTCCTGGTATAAATCCTACTTGGTCATGGTGTATTATTCTGGGAATGATTTTCTGTAATCTCTTTGCTAATATTTTATTTAAGATTTTTGCATCAATATTCATTAAGGAGATTGGTCTATAATTTTCTTTCTCTGTTTTTGTTTTACCTGGTTTAGGTATCAGTACCATGTCTGTATAATAAAAGGAGTTTGGTAGGAGTCCTGCATTCCCTATTTTTTCGAATAGTTTATATAATATTGGAGTTAATTGTTCTTTAAATGTTTGGTAGAATTCACATGTAAATCCATCTGGTCCTGGGGATTTTTTCTTAGGGAGTTGATTAATGACTTGTTCTATTTCTTTTTCTAAAATGGGACTATTTAAGTAATTTATTTCCTCTTCTGTTAATCTGGGCAATCTATATTTTTGTAGATATTCCTCCATTCCACTTAGGTTATCAAATTTATTGGCATAAAGTTGGGCAAAGTAACTCCTGATTATTGTTCTAATTTCCTCTTCATTGGTGGAAAGTTCTCCCTTTTCATTTTTGAGACTAACAATTTGATTTTCCTCTTTCCTTTTTCTAATTAAATTAACTAGAGGTTTATCTATTTTGTTGGTTTTTTCATAAAACCAACTTTTAGTTTTATTTATTAATTCAATAGTTTTTTTACTTTCAATTTTACTAATCTCTCCTTTTATTTTTAGGATTTCAAGATTGGTTTTTGATTGGGGGTTTTTAATTTGTTCTTTCTCTAGCTTTTTTAGTTGCAAGCCCAATTCATTGATTTTCTCTTTCTCTGTTTTATGCAAATAAGCATCTAGAGATATAAAATTTCCCCTTATTACCGCTTTGGCTGTATCCCACAAATTTTGGTATGTTGTCTCACTATTGTCATTCTCTTGGATGAAATTAGTAATTGTGTCTGTAATTTGCTGTTTCACCCATTCATTCTTTAGGATAAAATTATTTAGTTTCCAATTGGTTTTTGGTCTATTTTCTCCTGGCCTTATATTGCATGTGATTTTTATTCTGTCATGATCTGAAAAGAATACATTTATTGTTTCTGCCTTCCTGCATTTGATTTTGAGGTTTTTGTGTCCTAACACATGGTCAATTTTTGTATAAGTTCCATGGACTGCTGAGAAAAAAGTAAACTCCTTTCTGTCTCCATTTAATTTCCTCCAAAGATTCTATCATACCTAACTTTTCTAACATTTTGTTTACCTCCTTAACTTCTTTCTTATTTATTTTGTGGTTTGATTTATCAAGTTCTGAGAGAGGGAGGTTGAGATCCCCCACTATTATAGTTTTGTTCTCTATTTCTTCTTGCATCTCTCTGAACTTTTCCTCTAGGAATTTCCATGCTATACCACTTGGTGCATATATGTTTAGTATTGATATTGCTTCATTATCTATGGTACCCTTTAGGAAGATATAATTTCCTTCTTTGTCTCTTTTAATTAAGTCTATCTTTGCTTTTACTTGGTCTGAGATCAGGATTGCTACCCCTGCTTTTTTTTTGTTCACCTGAAGCATAATAGATTCTGCTCCAGCCTTTTATCTTCACCCTGTATGTATCTCTATGTTTTAGATGTGTTTCTTGTATACAACATATTGTTGGATTCTGCTTTTTAATCCAGTCTGCTATCTGCTTCTGCTTTAAGGGAGAGTTCATTCCATTCACATTCACAGTTAAAATAACTAATTCTGTATTTCCTGCTATCTTATTTACCCTAACTTATGCTTTTCTCTTTCTTATCCCCTTTCCCTCCTTCCTACTATTTTGCTTTTGATAACCATTTCCCTCAAACAATCCTTCCCCTTTAGAGCCCCATCCACCCCTTTTTCCCCCTTTTCCCTCCTGTTTCCTTATAAGTACGTCTATTATTCCCTCAGAGCCAAATCTGATGAGATGGAGATTAACCCAATTTCATTCCCCTCCCTTTTTTCCCCTCAATCATTATAGGTTTTCTTTGCCTCTACATGTGATGTAATTTCCCTTATTTTACCTCCTTTTCCTCTTCTTCCAGTGTTATCCCTTTTCTACCTCTAATTTCTTTTTCAGTTTATCATATCATAATAATCATAAAATCACAATAATCATATCATAATAATCATAAAATCACAGTAATCATATCATAATCATAATGTAATAATAGATTCATAAAATCAACCCTCATTCTATAAGTATCTATAACATATAGTTCTCAACAGTTTTTTTTTTCTTGTTACCTTTTTATGTTTCCCTTGTATTCTGTGTTTGTAGATCAAATTTTTTGTTCAGTTCTGGTCTTTTCAGTAGAAATAGGTGAAATTCTCCTATATCATTGAATGACCATCTTCTACCCTGGAAGATAATGCTCATTCTAGCTAGGTAACTTATTCTTGGCTGTAATCCAAGTTCCTTTGCCCTTCGGAATATCTGATTCCAGGCCCTTCGATTCTTTAAAGTAGAAGCTGCTAGGTCCTGTGTGATCCTAATTGTGGCTCCCCGATATTTAAATTGTTTCTTTCTGGCTTCTCGTAATATCTTTTCCTTGGTATGATAGTTCTGGAATTTAGCCACGATATTTCTGGGGGACTTAATTTTTGGGTTTCTTTCAGGAGATGATCGTTGGATTGTTTCAAGGAGTATTTTGCCTTCTGGGTGTAAAATATCAGAGCAGTTTTCTTTTATGAAGGTTTTTCTTGACATCAAACCCAAATTGGCTTCTACCCACTGCTATCAGTTTGTCCCTTTGGAGTCAAGTGGAACAAATCTCCTCCATCTCTCCTCCATAATATCACCAGAACTGCCAGATGGAACACAGATCTCATATTTCTAGCTTTTCTTTTCATGGCTGACAACTGCCAGTTTATACAACTCGTTCTCACCACCTTCATTTCCTACTGGATACTCTATGCTTCTTGTGCTGACCTTCTTAACATGTGGTGGGCTGAGAACTAAACAAAACATTTTTGATAAGGTCTGATGAAGGCAGAGTGACACTATCCCCTTATTATTTCTCGACTCTGACTCTCTAAATGCTGCTCAAGATTTTTTTAGAGTTTTTTTTTTTTTAGCTACCAGAATCCATTGGTAATTCATATTAACTTTAAGTTTACTTAAATTCTCAGGAAAGTTATCTTACTCATGTGTCCATCATCCTTTATTTGTGAAGTTGATTTACTTATATGCAAATGTCAGATTTTACATTTATTCCTGTTGAATTTCATTTTATTAGATTTAACCCACTGTTCTAATCAGTGGTTAGCAAACTAGATTGGGCCATATTTGGCCTGCCACTTTTTAAATTTTTTTTTCTGAGGCAATTGGGGTTAAGTGATTTGCCCAGGGTCACACCTAACTGGTCATACAGCTAGGAAGTGTTAAATATCTGAGACCAGATTTGTTCTCAGGTTCTCCTGACTTCAGTGCTGGTACTCTATTTACTGTGGCACCTATATGCCCCTTAAATTTTATTTTTTTAGGTTTTATATGTATATATACATTCATTTTTTTACATATTTCCTTATGAGTCATGTTAGGAGAAAAAAAATCAGAACAAAAAGGAAAAACTATGGAAAAGGGAAAAAAATACAGAAGAAAAAAGAGGTGAAAATAGAATACTTATATCCACATTCAGTTTCCATAGTTCTTTTTCTGGATGCAGATGGCATTTTCTATCCAAAATGCAGATCCATTTTGCCTTAGATCACTGAGAAGAGCTAAGTCTGTCATAGTTGACCATCACATAATCTTGCTATTGCTGTGTTAAATGTTTTCCTGGTCCTGCTTTATTCAACATCAGTTCATATAAGTCTCTCCAGGCTTTTCTGAAATCAAACTGCTTATCATTTCTTATAGAACAATAACATTCCATTACTTTCATATACTATAACTTATTCAGCCACTCCCCATTTGTTGGGCATCCACTAATTTTCTAATGTTTTGCCACCACAAAAAGTGTTGCCACAAACATTCTTGCACATGTGGGTCTTTTCCTCTCTTTTATGATCTCTTTAGCATAGAGACCAAGTAGATAGCCCACCACTTTAAAAATACCATTCTTTGCTCATAGATATTTTCAAATAGAGCTGCCTATTGGATTTGTCTTATGGGCAAGTTATAGTTTGCGAATCCATGATCTAGCACATCACAACATTTTTGGATTCTGATTCTGTCAGGCACACCTCCCAGTTTAGTGCCATTTGCAGATTTGACAAGCTATGGCTTTTTATATCTTTTTACATGTAATTTATAAAAATGTGAAACAGTGCAGGTCCAAGCAAAGTTGATCCTTGGGATACTCCACTGGAGACTTGCTGTCACACTGATATTGAGCCATTATTAAGTCTTAGACTCCAGTCATCCAATCAGTTCTCAATCTATGTTATTGTATTATTGTCTGGCTCCCTAGCTTTCCATCTTTGTCATAAAAGTAGTCTAAGATACTGTACTTTATTAAAAGCTTTGGTAAAATCCAGATAAATTCTATTTCACCTCTCACCCTTCACCTACCAGTTTGGTAATCATGTCTGATAAAGGAAATAAGGTTAGTCTGGAAGAACCTGTTCTTGATGAAACAGAGGTGAACCATTTATCTTTTTAGTGATTAGTTTTAGAATTTTCCTGGAAATTGAAGTCAAGCTCCCTGGTTTGTAGTTTTCAGACTCTGTTTGATATTTTTTTTAAATTGAGATATTTGCTCTTCTCTCTCTCTTTCTCTCTTTCTCCCCCCCCCAGGCAATTGGGGTTAAGTGACTTGCCCAGGGTCACACAGCTAGGAAGTGTTCAATGTCTGAGACCAAATTTGAACTCAGGTCTTCCTGACTTTGGGCTGGTGCTCTATCCATTGCACCATCTAGCTGCCCCTGTTTTTCTCTAATCTTGTAGCACCTTTCCTATTTCCTATGATCTTTCTAATATTACTGACATTGACTCAACAATCATAGCTAACAAGTCATTTCAGACCTGAGGATGTAGTTTATCTGGCCAGGTGCTTCCAATTCATCAAAGGCATCTAGGTGCTCTTTTGTTATCTCTTTATTTGAGGTGTACAATTCTATGCTCAGCCTTTTATGTTTTGGCAAAAGTTATTCTCCTTGGCATAAAAAGTAGAAAAAGAAAAAAAAAGCAGTTCTTTCTTACCACTTGTCCATTATCATTATTCCACCTGCCCCAAAGACAGATCTTATGTCTTCTTTGTGACTTTCTTTTCCCCCCAAACAAATGAAAATTCATTTTATTGTGCTTAGTTTCCCTCAGCAGCTTATGAACACTCCTGCCACCTTCTTTATAGATTATTCTATGCTTTTCTATTCTTCTTCCACTTTTATCTTCCGGTTATTGTGATTCATGCCTAATTCAGATTTTTATAAATAAATGTACAGAAGATGAAAGCAGGGTTATTAAACAGAGAATGAATAGAAGAGCACAGCATATGCTATAAAAAATAGTATCAGGAGCGAGGAAGCTCAGACAAAGAATATTTTTTCTTCCTATTGGAATTATTTTCCTTTGTGTCTTTAGAATTTCATTCTTAAGCATTTCTCCTCCCTCTTGAGCTAACTTTTCCTGTGGCATGGCATTCTACCTCTCCTTCCTCTGATCTTTTTGAAATCTGCTTCCCCCAAATCTTGGATACATGTTGTGTTTTGAGTGATTTCTCTTTTCTTCTTTAGCATAAAATCTAGCAAGGAGCAATCATTTCCTTCCCAGCATTCCCATCATTTTAATTTTAACAGTCAGTTCTTCCTTAGTAATGAAATTCAGATACAAAATAGAATTTCTCTCTCTTGGTTCCTCTGCATTTTTTTTTTTGCTTTTTTGCTTAGGCAATTGGGGTTAAGTGACTTGCCAAGGTCACACAGCTAGGATGTGTTAAGTATCTGAGACCAGATTTGAACTCAGGTCTTCCTGACTTCAGGGCTGGTGTTCTATCCACTGCGCCACCTAACTGCCCCCTCCTCTGCATTTTGAATGATGAAATTTTCACTAATGCAAGTCAAAAAGTTATTAGTTATTCTGCTTTTGGAAAGAGAGAAAGAAAGAGAAAAAAGACAGAGGGAAAGAAGGAGAGAGACTGAGAGTAGGGAGATAGAGACAGAGACAGAGACAGGGATAGAGAAATACAGAGATAAAGACAGAGAGACAAAGACAAAGAGACAGAAACAGACAGAGACAGACAGAGATAGAAACACAGAGATAGAGAAATAGAGAGATAGATAATTGAGGGCCTTTATCACTCTTACATTATACCTCTGTGCCAGACTTGTACCATTTTCCCCAAAATGTTCATCCACTTCTTCTTTTGGTCTAGGTGGTCTATTGTATACTCTAATAATAAATTAACTTTTCTTGCTCCCTTCACTACTTATATATTTTTTGTTATTCTCCTTCTCTTCTTCCTGGATTTTCTCACATGAACATACATTCTTCAGATATAGTGCTACCCTCTCCTCCTTTACTTATCCCTTTTTAAAAAAATAAAGTATAATGTATCCAAAGTTGTGTTTGGGCAGGAATGACACTATATTAGCAAGGAACATGTTTTTCTTTTTTGATTATATAATAAGAGCACTGGATTTAGGGTCAGGGAATCTGGATTCAAATGTTGATTTGGCCTCTTCCTTGGACCAGTCATAGGCCCACCATATTTCAGTGATAACCATAAGGTAAAATTTGCCTTCTTCAGTTAAAATCTCTAGTTTTTCAAGCTTATGTTTAAACTCTGAACATTTATGTGTAAACAATTGAGCTCAACTGATTTTTTTTGTTTGTTTTTCTATTGGCCACTTTCTTGTATTTAGTCTCTTGTGAATTCCTGAGTATCTAAACAATTATTTTTCTTCCTTCATTGTAGTTCTTCTCTATGGTATCTAGTTTGGGGAATATACATGGGCACTCTTCTTCATTTCCTTCCTCCTCCTCCATCCTTTTAAGTTTAAAACTTTTTGATTCCTTTTGCAAGGCACCTGACAAATATATTTCTCTTAGTATCTGATAGTGCACCCCATCTCTGGCTAGGAACCAGTTAGTCCTATATCATCCCAGTCATGGTCTAGAAGTCCAAATCCCATTCTCAGACAGCACTTTCCTATACAGCTGTTACATCCCAAGTCAATGTTTTTTTTTCTTCTGTCTCTTTTGCTTTCAATGGTCAAAAGTAAAGGAAACACAACCTTTGCTCAGGATTTTCAGTTCTTCACCCAAGACTTGGGCAATACACTTTAGCTTCCTTCTGGCAATATAACTTATGCCATGTAAATTACTAGAAGTGAGTAACTGTCATTTATTGTGATAAGTCTTAGAAAGTTTTTTGTTAATTCTTGGATATGTGCCCTGAAAAGACAATAGACATCTCTATTATAGTAATCAGGTTGAGTAATAGCTGCCTCAGTATCCCTTGAATAGAGAATCACCAGCTGGTATCATTACCTTTCCCCAAGAGCTGATGCTCTCTAGAAATTATCCTTTTCTCTTACCAGAAAACTGTATTCTGGAATACTCTTTTCTTTTCAAGATGTTGGATGATCCATCACTATTTCATTTTCTCTTGTTAAGAGGCCATGTCATATAATTCTTGAACTTGTGGTTATTAGAAAGAAAATTCCAAGGTTGGTGCTGCCTGAGAATCCCCCTCTTTCTTTTGAATGATGGTTTCTGAAATTCAAATTTGTCTGTGAGTTGTCAACATTGCTCCAGAATTAACAGGGCCTGCAGCATTATTTAATTTAACCCATGCTTGTGTAACGGTTATGGCACTTCATTTCACATATAAGATCCCTAGAATTATTATATCGAGTTCAATGTATATCCACTCAATGTGAAAATTTATGAGACTTCACTGACATTTATTTTTTTTTTCTGTTGAAAAATACAACTAGTTTAAAGCAAAAAGAGCATGTTAAGATTTGTTATAGAACATTCTCTCAATCTTCCTCCTTTCATTAAGAATATACTCTCATACAAATAGAGAAGTAGCAGTGGATGGACTGCTGAGCTTGGTGTAAGAAGATCTGAGTTCAAAAAATCTCGCTTCCAACATTTATTAGTTACGTGACCCAGAATAAGTCATTTAATTTCTATCAGCCTTGAGGATCATGATAGAACCTACCTTACAGGGTTGTTGTGAGGATAAAATTAGATAACATGACTAAGCTATTAATATTGTTATTATTCTTGTTATGTTTATACCTAAATAACAAAGGCAAGGCAGATAGATCTTTTCTATTTCTATAGCTCCACTGAAGTTTAAAGTCTTTTATTCAGGTAATTATCCAAGTTAGATCTTTTTAGACAGTTTGACATTCTCCAAAAATCCTCTCCAGCTTAGGATCAAATACATGTGAGGTCAAACAAAAGGTTGGTTAGGAAGGCAAAGTCAGCATCCTCAACCCATAAATCCTATCTTAATAATGCATATCTAAACCTGAAATAGTGCAATGAAGAATTTTTACAGATTTATTTTTAACTGAAATTAGATACCAATAATTTCTTTGAGTTGTAATTTCTTACCAGAACACCACAAAGATTCTTTTTTTTTTCCTGAAGCAATTGGAGTTAAGTGACTTGCCCAGGATCACACAGCTAAGAGGTATTAAGTGTCTGAGACCACATTTGAACTCAGGTCCTCCTGACTTCAGGGCTGGTGCTCTATCCACTGCGCCACCTAGCTGCCTCCCCCCTCCCCAGATTCTCTTGATCACACTGAGATGTCTTGCAAAGCTGCAGTTAAGTCACTGGGTCGGAAGGCTCTTTGTGAAGTTAGAGAACATGGCTGGCCCTGGGTCATGTCTAACTTGTAGGTGGGTCAGTAGAGCCTTTTTTTTTTCCTGTGCTGTTCTATCTATCCTGACCACGAAAATTATAATTCAATTTGTATTTTCTTGGTACACATTTTAAAAACGCCACAGTCAATGACTCCATGATTCAGAAAAAAGTTTGGCAAAGCCTATTTTGTAAACAAGTTAATTTTATAATGTAAAAATTATTCTAAATTGTTATTTGTACTTTCATAGTCTATATTTGATCCATTCCTACTTTATATACAGAAGGATTCCACAAACATGCAGATGTTTGGCCAAATGAATGTTGTTAATATGTAAAATTCTTTGCTTAAACATTAATTACTTAAACTAAAAAAAATTATGCCTGTTTCTTCCCTTTAAATATCATAGTGAATGTAGTGGATGGGGGGAACGGATATGGAGAGAATGGAAATCTTAGGAAGTTAGACAAGAAGAATGAAGGAGAATGAAGGAGCTTGGGTATTTATACCTGGTGAAGAAAAGTCTAAAGAATGACTGATATTCCAATAGTCAGTTCTGTGTAGGTAAAGCAGGGATCTAGACAGTGGAGGCAGTAGATTTGGGGGAGGTCAAAAAGATTCTGCTTGAGTGTTGAGAAAATGCACAATTCCCTTGGTAGTAGTTATTTGTATGATGGGGCTTGTCAGCTCTTCTGGGCATCAATTTTCTCCTGTGCAAAATCTGCATTTCTTAAGGCCTTTCCTCCTTTTCTAGAATTCCATTATATTTGATGAAGGCTAAGCTTGTGGGTGAGTGGGAGACAATATCTCATTTGGTATGACCTGAAGAATTTACCTTCCCTCAAAATAGATTTGCCCTTTATTATATTTGAGAGCCTTCAGAACAAGTTCAAAGCTGCCTTAGAAAATTTCAGATCATTATGGGAGGCAGAAATGCAATGAAACTGTGCACCACTGTCAGATAATTACTAAAAATCCTTTAATAACCAACATTATTATAAATTATATACGCATTATGACAAGGACAATTGAGCCCTCTGTTTTTTCTTGTCTTCTGTGGGAACTCAAAACAATGATGTCTTGTTGGGAAAAGACAAAGGAGAGGAAGAACATTAAGGGTGTCGCTGAGTCAAGCTGGGTTTTTACTACGTCCACCTCTGCATACTGGGAGAGCAGGCTGGAGTTCCTCTGATGACACCATTGTTCTGGGTCTAAGGATGAAGACACACCATTATTATGCTAGGCCCATCTTATTTGCCAAAGCAAGAGGAGGAATCTATGTTTTTGTCTGTGTCATTTTCTCCTCAGATACTCCTGTACTTTACGGAAGATGTGAGAGTGAGAAGTGTGAGCAGTGAGGGAAGGGAAAGGATTGAAGGATGTGATTTGTAAAGAGAACAGGGGATTGGGTGGAAAGGGAAACTTGGGTTGAAGAAAGATGTGTTAGGATTGCAGAGAAGGGAGGAGAGTAAAATGCATAGGTGCACATTTTTAGAACTAGGAAGAGAATGCTAGAAGGTCACCTCATCTATCCTCTTCACTTTATAGATGGGGAAATTGAAGAGAACCCAGGTTACCCAGGTAACAAGGTTAGGTTCTAACCCAGATTCTCTGAGTATAGATGCAATACTTAGTCATCCAGTTAAGTACCAATTTCTGCCAATGCAATTATCTTCTTTATTTAGGACTTACCTTTAGGTCCTTTCTAATGGAAAGCTATTTTTGATTAGTTAGGAAAGGGAGATCCATCAAGGGGGACTTTCTCAGTTTTATCTAAATGACATTTCCCTTTGTTGCCCAACTGTTAATTCTGACCCTGAAAAGACTTCTCTCCACTAACTGCTTTCTCTACTTTTAGGGTGGCCTATTTAGAAAAAGTCACAAATCATCCTGACTAGTTCTACTGGAAAGTATGTTATTTAGCCTCATTTATGCCCTTACTAATACACTGAATTATAATATTCAGCTCTGGTTGATTCTCCAGTGTTAGGAAAAATATTCCAAAACTTCTATCCTTAAGTTGCCAAGTCTACTCCTATCCCAACCCCTCTCAGTCAATGATTTCACTTCCTACTTTGGTGAGATCAAGACCCTTTCTCCTTCAGCTTCATAATGATCTCCCTTCTGTCCTACTGTCTATACTTCAAAATCTCTCTATGGCTTTCCCCACCTTCTTTTCTTCCTAGGGATCTTCTGGCCAGTTGTCCTGACCTATGTCTTGCCACTGGACCTAGACAACTCTGGAGGATGATTTTGCCCAGTTTAAATACAACTCACTTGCAAGTCAAGACATCACCCTTCTGATGTCATTGGTTCTCTTTGAGAATGAAGGACAAACAACAATAATCTTTTCTTTCTGATTCAGAGACCGAGAAGGCTGTCAAAGCCAGTCACCCCCACTTGTAACCTTGATTTCTTCCTATCCTTCTTGAACCTTGTTCCATTAATCACTCCAATTTCCTTCTTCAGTTATTCTCTCTGACTCCTTCCCCATGTTCTTCAAGCATGCTAAATCACCTGGATCCTAAGATCCATTCTTTTGACCCTGATGCTCTCAAGCTATCCTTGTATCTCTCTCCTCACCTTTATTACTAAACTTCTGGGGGAAAAGTAGCATAGATGCTTGCTGTTGGAGAGCAAGGCAAAACTCCAGTAAGATTCTTTTGACATGGTTAGCTTCCATGTTAACAAGTTTAATAGGAATGAGACCTTTATTCTAGCATTGATAAAATCTTATTAATAAGTGTAGATTCAAACTATACATATATTCGATTTCTTAAGTATTCTAACATAATTATCATGTAGTGGATATCCTGCCATCTAGGGGAGGGGTGGGGAGTAGGGGGGAAAATTTGTAACAGAAAGCTTTGTAAGGGTTAATGTTTAGGAATTACCCATACATATGTTTTGCAAATAAAAAAAATAAAAAAAATAAGTGTAGATTCATGCTTCTGGGTTCTTTGGCTCACTGACATCTCACTAAGGTTGATCGATTGAATCATGGCTGGGTTATGCCCTTTAAAATGAGAGAATTGACAAATACTCAGAACTGATTCAGTTCCTTAGAGGGAAGCCTATATATCTCTGAGGCTCCTCCAGGGAGCTGTCCTAGCCTCAGGAGAGGAGCTGGGGGAGGAGAGAAGGGAAAAGGAAGGGGAAGGAAAAGAATGTAAAAGGCAGAGGCTTGAACTTGGCTCCCTGGAGGCAAAGCCAGTACATCTCCTGGGTCTCTCTAGGAGATTTGGCAGCAGTTGGAGGCAACATTGGAGTAGTAAAAAGTCCTTGAGCCAAGCCAGGAGCTTCTGGAATGAGAGCTGGCAGCAGTGCAGGGATGGAAGGTTTCCTGGACAAGTTGGGGAATTCCAGGACCAAGCCTTCTGGATTCAAAGGAAGATCAATCAGGAGCCAACTTGAGGGAGCAAGGAACAGGTCCATGAAGTGGAAGGGCAAAAATCCACTTTAACCTAGGTTATCTTCTTTGTATTTACATCCCCAATAATTAGCATATACCTGACATATAGCTGGCCTTTTTTAATGCTTGATGATTGATAGCATAAGAATGTGTGACACTTAACCAATTTGAGACTCAGTTTCTTCATCTGCAAAATGGGGTTGATAATAGCATCTACCTCTGAGGGTTATTATGAGGATCAAAGGAGATAACACATGCAAAATACTTTGTAAACATTAAAGAACTATATAAATGTTAGCATTAATGATGATGATGATGACAGACTTATGCAGATTGGGTACAACTGGAATCAATTTTTTAGCATCTGTAAGGACTTTTATCTTGTCAAGGACACTCAACTCAAGGGTACTATGTTAAATCTACAGGAGTATAAGAATTACTCGGGGAGTTGGGGCTCATTAACCAGATGAGTTGTTTCATTATCTAGCAATCTTGAGTATTTTGCTCTTTTATAAAAGCTCTTTGAGGGACACTCTATAGATATTATTACCCTCATTTCATAAGTGAGGAACCTGAAGCCCAGAGAGATTATGAATGATTATTTCCTCCTCTAAATCTGTCATCCCTCCACCTTTCTCTATTTTTGTTGAGGCTGACATCATGATTGTTCATGGTAACAAAGCTAATATTTGAGGCTAGATTTGAATCAGACCCACTTATGCCAATTCTCATACTTTATCTACATGGACTCTTCCTCTTGAATGAAGTTCAGTGAGGGGAAAATACTAAGGATGAAAACTCTTGGAAGGGGAATCAAGTAAGTCTTCTCTCTATTTCCCAGCCATTTCTTTGTGGGTCTATTAAAGACTACATAGTGCTCTAGACTTACAGTACTACTACATTGATAGGGTTTCCCACCTATTCAAAGGGAAAGAATTTAGAATTATTTGGGAATTGAGCAATATCCCATCCTTGTGAGCCCCACTTTTCTCCAGGAACCTATACAATTCTCCAGACTTCTGTTTCTATTTCAGTGTCATTGAAATAATATTATAAAGTCCTAACCCATGAAGGCAAGGCTAGATATGCCTGAAAAGGTTTTGAAACTGTCACTTAGACTTAATTGACTTTGAAATTGTCATTTACACTTAATTGACCAAGAGAGTAAGGCTCAAATAATAGAGAACCATTGACATGAACTCCCAGGAGACTTGAGAACAAAAGCTAGTGCAAAAGAAGTTAGGAATTCCTCTTTAAGATTTTTGATTGATGGACTAGCATGGCTAATGCAGAGACAGGGAATCTGTGACCATCTAAATTACCTTACTAAATATTCTTTCTCTGATTTGGCTTCTTTGGTTAATTGTTAGATGGCCTATGATTGGCTAATTTTATTCCAGTTCCAAAGCATTTCCAGCATCACCTTAATAATTACCTCTCCCTTACCAAATGGAGAAATAATCCTGATTTGCTAAGATATTGATCTTTCTTCCCAGTAATGCCCATATAATGTCCATATAACTAACAGAACTAGTGAAAGACAAAAATCTAAATCTGGTCCAGGAATTTTCTGTTGCTCTGTCAGTGACACTCCACTGTTGCTTTGAATCTTTTGACTTGGCCTGGAAGTCTCTCATTGATCCTTTATGGCCTCATGGTCCCCTGGAGGGACACTGTAGCTTTATAAACATCTTCTTACATGGAAAGTTCTCAACAAATTATTCCTCTTTTGTTTAAACTTTTTGTCTGGTTCTTCTGCCTTCCATTAAAGGTAAGATCCCAACTGTAGCTTAGGTGTATGATTTTAGCTATGAATCATCTTTAATCAATCTTCAAGCTACACTATTCTTATTATGGTGTCAACTGAGTAATAAGTACTCAAAGCCAAGCAGTTTTACATATGAAACCAGTGGTTAATCTTGTGAAGAGAACTCTATAGTTTTTTTTTTCCTTTATTAAAACTTTTTATTTGCAAAACATATGTATGGGTAATTCTTCAACACTGACCCTTACAAAGTTTTCTGTTACAAATTCTCCCCCCCCAATCCCCACCCCTCCCCTAGATGGCAGGAAATCCACTACATGTTAATTATGTTAAAATACTTGACAAATTGAATATATGTATACATATTTCCACGCTTATCATTGTTGTGCAAGAAAAATCATATCTACAAGAAAAAAATCAGAGAAAGGAAACAATGCAAGCAAACATCAACAGAGAGAATGAAAATATTATGTTGTAGTCCACATTTCACATCCCTCTCTCTGGGTGTATATGGCTTTCTTCACTGAACAATTGGAACAGGTTTGAAACATTTCATTGTTGAAGAGAGCCATGTCCATCAGAATTGATCATCATATAGTATTGTTGTTGCCTTGTATAATGATCTCCTAGTTCTGCTGATTTCACCCAGCATCAGTTCATGCAAGTCTCTCCAGGCCTCTCTGAAATCATCCTGCTGGTCATTTCTTATAGAACAATAATATTCCATAACATTCATATACCATAATTTATTCAGCCATTCTCCAATTGATGGGCATCCATTCAGTTTCCAGTTTCTAGCCACTATAAAAAGGGCTGCCATTCTTTTTTTTTTATTAAAGCTTTTTATTTGTATAACATATGTATGGGTAGTTCCCCAGCATTGATCTTTACAAAGCTTTCCATTACAAATTTTACCCCCAGTCCCCTCCCCTCCCCTAGATGGCAGGAAGTCCACTACATGTGAATAATGTTGAAATGCTTGAGAAGTTATGCAAGAAAAATCCTATCTACAAGAGAAAAAAAAGAATCAGAGAAAAGCAACACAATGCAAGCAAATGTCAATAGAGATCATGAAAATGTTATGTTGTGGTCCATATTTCATTTCCCTCTCTCTGGGTGTATATGGTTTTCTTCAGTGAACAACTGGAACTGGTTTGAGACAATTCTTTGTTGCAGAGAGCCATGTCCATCAGAATTGATCATCATGTAATACTGTTGTTGCTGTGTATGATGATCTCCTGGTTCTGCTCGTTTCACTCAGCATCAGTTCATGCAAGTCTCTCCAGGCTTCTCAGAAATCGTCCTGCTGGTCGTTTCTTACAGAGCAATAATATTCCATAACATTCATATACCATAATTTATTCAGCTACTCTCCAGTTGATGGGCATCCCTTCAGTTTCCAGTTTCTAGCCACTATAAAAAGGGCTGCCATTCTTGCACATGTGGGGCCTTTTCCTCCTTTAAGATCTCTTTGGGATATAAGCCCAATAGAAACACTGCTGGGTCAAAGGGTATGCACAGTTTGATAACTTTTTGAGCATAGTTCCAAATTGCTCTCCAGAATGGTTGGATCCATTCACAGTTCCACCAACAATGTATCAGTGTCCCAGCTTTCCCACATCCCCTCCAACATTCGTCATTATCTTTTCCTGTCATTTTAGTCAATCTGACAGGTGTGTAGTGGTACCTTAGAGTTGTCTTAATTTGCATTTCTCTGATCAATAGTGATTTGGAGCACCTTTCCATATGACTAGAAATAGTTTTAATTTCATCATCTGAAAATTGTCTGTTCATATCTTTTGACCATTTATCGATTGGAGAGTGGCTTGAATTCTTATAGATATGAGACAATTTTCTATATATTTTAGAAATGAGGCCTTTATCAGGACCCTTAAATGTAAAGATGATTTCCCAATTTATTGCTTCCCTCCTAATCTTGTCTGCATTAGTTTTGTTTGTACAAAAACTTTTTAACTTAATATAGTCAAAATTATCTATCTGGTGTTCAATTAAGAGTTCCAGTTCTTTTTTGGACATAAATTTATTCCATCTCCACAGGTCTGAGAGGTAAATTATACTATGTTCCTCTAATTTGCTTATAACATCACTTTTTATATCCAAATCATGAACTCATTTAGATCTTATCTTGGTATGTGGTGTTAGGTGTGGGTCAAGCCCTAATGAGAACTCTATATTTCAATAGGGAGATAGCAATTGCACTGTCAGAATAAAATCTTCACCCAGTGATCAAGGACTCAGTACAGATATCTTTCATATCTATATATGCATTTCTTATAGATACATCTCTTTAGTGCAACATCTTATGTGTAACATGTCCAAAACAGAACTGATTATCTTTCTTTTCAAGTTTCCTTCTTTTTGTTGAGGGCATCACCATCTCCAGACATAGTATAGTATAGAGCAACGCTTTCTAAAGTGGGATAGGACTGTGGAATTATGCCAAAGATTGTTTGATCAACTAGTTGGAAGGCAGGGAAAATGGGTTGCATCCTATCTTCACTCCTCCATAATAAATAGCTTATCTTTTGTAAAACTATACCATACCCTTTAGTAATCCCTCACTCTATCCCCTTTCACAATTGTGATTGCTTCTGGCCTGGGCTTTTTAGGACAATTATAAACTAAACTGAGTCAGGTACCTTCAGCAATTAAATAGGTAAAATTCTTTGCTCCTTAACTTATCCTAAGTTCTTTTCCTATTTCCCATGTATCACTTGGTTTTGGCTGCAGGTATCTCTAGGGCTGGCTCTACACTTTTAAAAAGATTTTATTTTTTTCCCCAATTACCTGTTAAAATAATTTTAAAGCTTTTTTTTAATGTTTTGTATTCTAAAATCTATCTTTCTTTTCCTTTCTCTCTGAGATGGTAAGCAATCTGTTACAGGTTATACATAAGCAGTCACGTAAAACATTTTCATGTTAGTCATTTTGTGGAAGAAAAGTCAAACAAAAAAAAGGAAGGAAGGAAGAAAAGAAGGAAAGAAAGAAGAAACAAAGAAAGAGAAAAATAGGATGCTTTATTAATTCTATTAATTTTCTTTCTCTGGAGGTGGATAGTATGATTTATCATTAGTCCTTTGGGATTGTCTTGGATCATTGTATAGCTGAGAGCAACTAAGTCATTCACAGTTGTGATTGTATGATGATGTAAGATATTGCTTGTGTACAATGTTCTCTTGGTTCTGCTCACTTCACTTTGCATAAGTTCATGTGAGTTTTTTCAGGTTTTTTTCTGAAATCATCCTGCTTGTCATTTCTTATTGGCTTTACACTCTTAAGGCAATAGCTGGCATATATGGCATTTTATGGTGGACTAGAGAGTAAGAAGCAAAGAATAAGCAAGCACAGGTGAGTTGCAATTACATTCCTTATCTTCCCTCCCAACTTCTCCCTCTTTTGAACTTCCCTATTTCTCTTAAGGGGACTATTATCCTTCCCTATTGACCTAGGGTTACAACCTACTTGTCATCCGAGACTCATCTTTTTCCTAATTCCATATATCTAATCAATTTATAAAATCTTGTTATTTCTACCTCTATGACTCAAATCTGTATTCTTCCTTCTACTCACATGGCCAGCATTGCCTCTGCCCCAATTAAGGCTCTAATCATAATTCAAATAGATTATTGCAGTAGCCTCTTCTCTCTAGCCCACCTACTGAAGTAATTTTCCCAAAGTGAATTCCCTACATAGTAAATTCCAGTATCTCCATATTGACTCTATGATCAAATATAATTTCATCTTCAGCTCATCCTTTTTCATTTTTATTTTTTGTCTAAGTTTTATAACATGCATAACTATAAGCATAGTTATATATAGAAGATAATTATATAGGTTAAAATGCATGTATTGGGGATGCATATGTAAGATTTTTCTTTGTGTTTATTTCTATTCATACTATTATGGATGCTCAGTCAAAAAGATTTCAAGATATCTGATGTGGAGGGAAGATAGAATGGGAGTTAAATGATTCAGATTTAAATTTCAACTCTGACAATTACTAATGGTACCATATTAACATCTTCAAGCCTCAGTTTTATCATCTGTAAAATATGGCTAGTTAGTACTTCTTTCCCAGACTTCTTATATTAATCAAATGAAATAATGGATGTCAAAGTGTTTTTCAAACCTTAAAGCGTTAGCCATATATACATATGTACATCTTTAATAATAACAAGAGTTTGTATTTATATAGATTTAAGGATTGCAAAGTGTTTTACATCTATTATCAAATTTGAACCTTGAAACAATCCTGGGAGATAGGTTCTATAATTTTTACAGATGAGGAAATTGATGTACAGAACAGTTTTTAGAGTAGATTTTTTCAGTCACACACACAGAGAAAGTATTTAAAGCAAGATGGGACCCAGGACTTACTCCACTCACCACAATAAAGTGTTCAACACTATATCATTATATTACAAAAGGCTTTAAAATTATTATCTCTTTGGGGAAAAGTCTCTGAAGGGATAGAAAAAAACTGAGAACAAATCAACATGTAAAAAAGCTAGGCACTACAATCATATCCTTACCCTCAACTTACTACTCTGCAAATTTTGGAGATTTTCCCTTTAGATAAGATTTGGGACTCACTTTCTTTTGGATGAACTGAGCTATCTCATTAACAGTGTAACTTTTTGTATAGTCTGGTATATTCTCATCTGCATGCCTTCTCTGGTTTCTATCTGCTATCAGCTAGGATAAATTTTTGTGCTTGTTTGCTATTTATTACTCATGGTCTTAATAGAACTGGCATTCGGTGGGGAATAGTGATCAGAATCCCCATGTTATTTTCTCTAGACTAACAATATTTAGTGGGAGTAGAAAGGTATAATTCTAGCCTAGTATCCTTTCCAAGAGGAGATCAAAGTGACCAACTTTTGGAGACAATCTCCTACTTCCCCTCCTGGCAGGAATCAAAATTTTCCTTGGAGAAGGTTAGGATGAGGAGACTCTAAAGATATCTTTCCATACCTCCCACATTTAGATAAACTCATGTAGATACATGTAACCTACATGGGCAACACAAAACACACACCTCCTACACAGGTATATAAAGATATCTATAGTCACTGAGTCATTCTCGAGTCTTTCCTTTTCTTTTTCTCCTTGAGGGGATGTCAGTTGCATGTTGAATGAAATCCCCTAGTAAGAAGGTAGGAGTCAGTAGGTAAGAGTTACCAGAATTTTAATTGAGTGGTAGATATGAATTGAGTGAACCTCAAAGGAGAGAAAGATTATTATTATTATTTGAATTAAAAGATCTAAAAAATATTTCTTAAGAAGATTTTATCAGGTCTTGGCCATTTGCTAAATTCTGTTGTTTCTCCCTCTACGCTATCTTTTGCATCTATCTTTTTCTCAGTATTCCAAATGCCACTGATCTTAACTCAAATCTTTATTACCTTTCACCAGTGCTGTTGGAGAGTGGGAAGATAGGGCACAAAATTTAGAGTGCTAAATTTTGATCATTTTGGCAATTTTCCAGCAGACTAAAAATCATAGACCTTAGCATATAGTTAGCAAGATAATTAGTTAAGAGAGGGATGTATTAAATTCTGTGCAGGAATGAGCTACTCCCCATACTTTTCTCCCACCATGCATTTTGTGGTACTTATCCTAGACATAAAATTTCTAGTGTGGAAGAAAAACTTTGTGTTTCAGCCAAAGTCTGTCAGAGACAATTTATTAATGTACAAGCATTTCTGTTTAGAGGTAGATCCAGAGGGCAGAGTTTCTCCTGCTAATTGGAATTCTCTCTGACCCAAGTTCCCTATTTGACTTTTTTGAGCTTTTAATCTATTCAAGAGTGAAAAAAGTGATACCATTCTTAAATGGATCAATCAAAAGATTTTCCTACTCTTAGTAGGTCCCTTTAAAAAAGGCAAATTTGCTAAAAAATTTAGTTTCAGGGAATTGGGATCTCTCCCTAAACTTGATTAAAAAAAATCTTCTAATAAAGAAATACTTTTTAGGTTTTTGATTCAAGTAATAATAATAGTTTTTCTCTCCTTTGAGATTCACTAATCCACATTTACTTCCCAATTAGAATTTTGCTATCTCCTGACCTCCAGAACACTCACCTTATTTTCTCAGTGATTTCAGTGCCTGGACTACAGTCCTTCTCTCTTTCCCAACTCCTGCTCTCATTTTAGGGGACTTCAACATATACATAACATTCTTGTAAGCACCCCACACCCTATTTTCTCAGTTCCTTAACTTAGTCTTTTCCCATGATCCATTTCTCCACTCTATCTTTGCTATAAACAGAGATGGTCATACTTTTGATCTTGCCATCACTCACAAATTCACCACTTTTCCATGTTCATGAACTCTAAAATTTCTTTATTTGATCACAATGTGTTGTCATTCCACCTCTTCCTTGATCTAGCAACCCTAAACCTTGCTCTTATCTTCAGTGTGACCTCCAATCCTTTTACGTATCAGTCCTTTGCCAGGCTACCACTTCCATAATGGTTACACTCTCCTTTCTTCTTATATCTTCACCCCTTCATGAACCAGTTCAAGTCTATAATGTCCTCTTCTCACCCAGAGCCTTTTCCCTTGTAGCCTTGGATTACTCCTACTAGCTACTACCTTGGCTACTACTCATGTGTCAGACACTGTTGCTAAAGGCTGTACAATTATTATCTCATTAATCATCACAACAATCCTAGGATTATTAGGGGCTATTATTTTCATTTTACAAATGAGGAAACTGAGGCAGACTAAGTGACTTTCCCAGAGTAATACAGTTAGGAAATATCTGAGGCCAGATTTGAACTCAGGCTTTCTTGACATCAGGGCAAAAACTCTGTCCATGAGACACCAACATGAGACAATCTTTTTATTCCCTAATGGACTCATTATACCTATTCACACAGCCACTTTTCCAAAACTTTCTATCCTTCCTCAACCTTCCCATAATTTCTCCGTTCCCTTACTCTATCAATTAAGAACTTTGCCTCCTATTTCTCTCTCTCTCAAAAAAAAATTGAGTCCATTTGCTGAGAGTTCTCTCTTCTTTTCTTATCTCAGATGTCTTCTGCCATTATCTCTTCCTTTATCTAACGGGAAGAGAAGGCAGCTAGGTGGCACAGTGAACAGAATCATTGGCTAGGAATCAGGAAAACTCATTTTCATGAGTTCAAATCTCAGACACTTCCTAGCTGTGTGACCTTGAGCAAATCACTTAATCCTGTTTGCTTCAATTTCCTCATCTGTAGAATGAGCTGAAAAAGGAAATGGCAAGCCACTCCAGTATCTCTGCCAAGACAATCTCGGATAGAACTGGAAAAAAAAAAAGACTCAACAGTAAACATAAAGGTGTCCCTTCTCCTAGCCAAGAACTCCTCTATATTACAGAACTGATCCAATTCCATCCCATCTTCTCCAGAAGATTACCTCCCTATCATCCCTATTCTCTCACTTATCTTTAATCTTTTCCTCTGGACTTCCTATAAACACACCCATGTCTCTGATAACCTTCAACAACCCTCAATTTATCTATTCCCTCTAATTTTCATCAGTTGTTTCTACTCTTTTTATGATAAACTCTTGGAGGAGGTAATCTATAGCAAGTGCCTTCACTTCCTCTTCTCTTATTCTTAGCTCTTTACAATCTGGCTTCTGACTTTATTCAACTTATTATATTTATTTATTCTGTCTTCTTTAAAGTTACAACTGATGTCTTTTTTTTTAAATTTTATTTCATTTGCAAAACATATGTATGGGTAATTCTTCAACATTAACCCTTACATAGCTTTCTGTTACAGATTTTTCCCCCCAACTTCCCACCCCTCCCCTGGATGGCAGGATAACCACTACATGTTAATTATGTTAAAATACTTGGTAAATTGAATATATGTATACATATTTCCAAACATCATTGTACAACTGATGTCTTAATTGCCAAATCAAATGGTCTTTTTCTCAGTCCTCATCTTCAGCAATGTCATCCATGCTCTTCTTTTTAAGACATTCTCTTCTAAGGGCAGCTAGGTGGATAGAGCACCTGGATCAGGACTTGAGTTCAAATCTGGCCTCAGACACTTACTGTGATCCCGAGTAAGTCCATTTCTCTCTCTCCCCCATGCTCATTCTCTTTTCTAAGTTTTCTTGACACTATTCTCTCCTAGTTTTCCTCCTACATGTCTGACCATGTCTTCTCATTGCTTTATCCACATCATGTCTGTTAACAAGGGTGTTCCTCATATCTCTGTCTTGGGCCTTTTTCTTTTCTCTATACTATTTTACTTAGTGATCTCATCAGCTCCCATGGAGTCAATCATAATTCTATGCAGATGATTCAGATTTATTTGTTCAGTCCTGACCTGAAGTCTAGCATCTCTAACTGCCCAATGGAACATTTTGAACTGTATGTTTCATAGACATCTTAAATTCAACATGTCCAAATGGAATTCATTATTTTCACCACCAAACCTCCTTCCTTCTGAATTCCCCTATTACTGTTGAGGGTATCACCATCCCTTCAGTTACCCAGGCTCATAATTGAGGTGTTAGTCTTGATTTCTAACTCTCTCAGCACCAATTCTCCCCATATCCAATCTATTACCAAGTCCTGTTGACTTTATCTTTGTAACATTTGCCATAGATGTCCCCTTTTCTCCTCTGACACTGCTGCCACTCTGATGAGATCCTTCTTCACCTCATGCCATGACTACTGCATTAGCCTGCTGGCTCCTCTTCCTGCTCCCAGTGTTTCCTCACTTCAGTACATTGGCCACTCAGCTGTCAAATAGACATTCCTAAAACACAAGCCTTACCATATAACCCTCCTCCCGCCATATCCTAGCCAATAAACTCTGGTGGCTTCCTATGATCTATAGGATCAAATATAAAATCCATTGTTTGGTGTTCAAAACCTCACAGTTCCATACTTCTTATTCCTTTCTATCCCCATGCATTCTTGTTGTTCCTCAAAGGGTTGATCCATCTCTTTACTCAGTTTCCTTTTAACTCTGGAATATCTTTCCATCATTATGGATCTTCATCTTGGGGACAGACCTAGTCTGGCAATGCTTTATTTTTTATAGCCCTTGTTTCTGATTTTTTGGTTTTCTTTGCCATGATTCAGCTACCTTTTCAAACTGAAATTTTCCTCAGTGTTTGGGGTCTTCTTCTTCTGCCATGGTGGCCTCCTTCTTCCAATGGGGAGTTATTTCTAGAGCCTCCCTTTTGGGGTTAGGCTCAAGAAAGTTATGCTTCATTTCCTTCTTGGCTATCCTTTTTTTAATGTGTATACATACTTATACAGTTATCTTGCTGTACAAGAAAAATCGGATATGCAAGAAAAAAAATCTGAGAAGGGAAACATGATGCAAGAAAACATCAACAGAGAGCGTGAAAACGTTATGTTGTGGTCCACATTCAGATCCCTCTCTCTGGGTGTATATGGCTTTCTTCATCACTGAACAACTAACTGGAACTGGTTTGAAATATCTCATTGTTGAAGAGAACCATGTCCTTCAAAATTGATCATCATATAGTGTTGTTGTTGCTGTGTACAATGATCTCCTGGTTCTGCTAATTTCACTCAGCATCAGTTCATGCAAGTCTCTCCAGGCCTCTCTGAAATCATCCTGCTAGTCATTTCTTACAGAACAATAATATTCCATGACATTCATATACCATAATTTATTCAGCCATTCTCCAATTGATGGGCATCCATTCAGTTTCCAGTTTCTAGCCACTACAAAAAGGGCTGCCACAAACATTTTTGCACATATGGGTCCCTTTCCTTCCTTTAAGATCTCTTTGGGATATAAGTCCAATAGAAGCACTGCTGGGTCAAAGGGTATGCACAGTTTGATAACTTTTTGAGCATGGTTCCAAATTGTTCTCCAGAATGGTTGGATCCATTCACAGTTCCACCAACAATGTATCAGTGTCCCAGTTTTCCCACATCCCCTCCAATATTCGTCATCTTTTCCTGTCATCTTTTGGCTATCCTTCTGACTTACATATGACTTCAAACTATAGGACTTCAAACCATAATAGCAAAAAGACCTTAGTGCTATATGATTCTATACTAGTTATAGCTCTGCCTCTCAGACTATTGCAACAGTTTCCTCATTTATTTCCCTGTTTCCAGTTTCTCTTCCAAACTATCTCCCAAATGGTAGCCAAAATCTGACCATGCCATTTTGCTTTCAAATATTCAGTAAGTTCTTACTTTTTCTAAGAAAAAAATAAATAGAAACTTCCTTGTCTGACATCTTCAGCCATCTACAATCTGTTTTTCCATCTACCTTTCCAGTCTTATTTTATAATATTTTTCTTTATACAACTTACAGAATAGACTACCTCTAAGTCATCCTTTTAATCTTATCTTGCATTCATTTTCCTACCTCTCAATACCAGAAGACTGTTCCCCATAGGTGGAATTCTTTCGTGTCTTTACAATGTCAAAATAACTCTTAATCCTACAAGATCCAGCTCAGACATCACCTCCTCCTTGAAGCTGCTCTTGTTTCCCTCAGATAATTTTTCTCTGTTCTTTCTTCAAGTTCCTTGGAACATTTTGTTTAGATCTCTTTATTAATATTATATTATACTTTGTATTATTCTCATTTTTACATGTAACTAGTACCCAAGAATGCCTATGCTCAGGTCACATTTTAAGCCCATGTCATAACATTGATCTCTCAGAATTTAACCCAGTGGCCCTAGTAATGTTACATTAGGGAGCACAGAGAGGACAGGTAGAGCCATACCTTAAATTTTTTAAAAAATTTATTTTGTTTTTAATTTATGGAATAAAATAAGTATTTCCTTAACTGTCTAATTTAAAAATATGATTGTAAATCAAATTGCAAATCTATTATGTACAACTTGCTATTTCTTTTAAATTTATAATAAAGTTTTGTAAATTTTTCCCCCTCTCCCTCCCTAGAGATAGCTACCATTAGACACAAATAGGTATATATATGTAAAATTATTCTAGACATACTTCTATTTATCAGTTTTTTCTCCAGATGCAGTGTCTTCCTTCATACATCCTTTGTAGTTAATTTGAGTATTTATAAAATGACTTATTTGCTCAAAGTTATTCTTAAAACAATATTGCTGTTACTGTAAACAGAGTTCTCTTGGCTCTGTTCATTATTTCATGCAAGTATATCCATATTTTTCTCAGATCATCTAAGAACATTATTTCTTAGAGCATAGTAGTATTCTAAGAACCATTACTTTTTGCAAAATTTTAGATTTTTTATTATAAACTTAACAAATATCAATAAACAGAAACATTTCAGGATACAAAGGATAGGAAAAATATAGCACAAAAAATTTTTAAAAAATAACAAAATGTGCAAAAGTTGATAAGGCAGTAAGAAAAAGTGTTTTAGGGCAGCGAGGTGGCACAATGGATAGATCACCAGCCCTGAAGTTAGAAGGACCTAAGTTCAAATCTGGCCTCAGACACTTAACTCTTCCTAGCTGTGTGATCTTGGGCAAGTCACTTAACCCCAATTGTCTCAGAGGGAAAAATTGTTCTATTCATGTCCTGTCCTGTGGTATTTTCTTCTTTAAGTAGTACCCTCTTTATGGACTACTTCCAAACTTAAACTCACAGGTTAGATCCTCTAGAAAAAGATTGTTCCTAGTTCAAAAATACTCTGTGGGTACTATTAAAATTATAGTTCACAAATCTCCACTTAGGGATTAACCTTCAATAATAAGCCAGAAGGACAGAATTAGCTCAAAAAATTTTTTTTCACTGAGATGGCTTTATAAGGACAGTAACTGCAAAATACTATCCCTTACTCCCACCATAATAGAGTTGAAGTGCCCTATTTCACAAATACACAAAATAAGAATAAAAGGCATACACATGGAGGCACATATTTAGAAAATACATATTGCTAACGTGACATCCTTTTGATACTTTAGAGCTCCGATTCCCTTTTCCTTCTCCTTGTGCTTTCCCTGGGTATGGTACTCTTGCTAGTCATGGTATCTCCTATTGGGTGAGTAGCTCTGCTACAAGATAGTATAATCTAAGAAGAGTTAGAGGTTGGAGGAAGAGATCTTCTTCTCCTGCCCAACAGACAAGGAGTGATTTAATCCTCCGGAGGATTCCCAACAGTTATATAATTATATTCATAATTTCTTATTCCATTGCATTCATCTACCATTATCTGTTTAGCAATTTCCCAATTGATGGGCACCCAGAATGCTTCTGTAAATCACCTTTAATTTATCACTAAAATTTAAGAATTATCTCAAGAGTTCTCCAATGGAAAGACACAACACTGAAGGAAGTCATGAAATCTGGGCGCTGATGCCCAGGATTGATTTTTGCCCTTGGTGTCCAGGATACAGGCCTATGTTAAGTACTTGCAGAGGATCCAAACTGGTGTAAGACCCAGTCCATAAACTATAGGAATTCATTTAGCTGGAAAGGAAAGAAATATCATCATACTCAAGAATTCTTGATTAAAATTCTATATAAAACATAATAAGATAAAACCTATTTTAAACTATTATTTAAATATTTTATTATTAATTTTGTAATATAATCCTATACCATCTATTCACCTGGCATTGTAATTCAGATAATTTAAATCATTTCCCCAGTGGTCTCATAGCCTCAACCTAGCTGCCAGGCCAGCAGAAAAAATCCTCCACATTTCTCCCTAACTTTTGTAACTATGATAAGATTAACTCTGCTATTGTTCATGAAAGAATTATGTCAATTAATTCCCTAATGACCCTATTTACCATTCCTGAAAATTTCCAACCAAAGTACCTTTCCTTGGTTATCTCTCCTTATGTGTGTTATATTAGAATAATATACTCCTTGTATTTGCAGTTGAATTTATACACTCAGTGCTTGGCACAGTGCTTGCACTTTTAAAAAAAATTTATTAATACTTTTTATTTGCAAAACATATGTATGGGTAATTCCTAAACATTAACCCTTACAAAGCTTTCTGTTACAATTTTTCCCTCCTCCTCCTCACCCCTCCCCTAGATGGCAGGATATCCACTATATGATAATTATGTTAGAATACTTAAGAAATCGAATATATATATAGTTATTGCCACACATCATTTTTTGTGCAGGAGAAATTGTATCTACAAGAAAGAATAATCTGATAAAGGAAATACAATGCAAGCAAGCCTCAATAAAGAACATGAAAATGTTATGTTGTGGTCCACATTTCACATCCCTCTCTCTGGGTGTATATGGCTCTCTTCACCGAACAATTGGAACTGGTTTGAAGCATTTCATTGTTGAAGAGAGTCATGTCCATTAGAACTGATGCTCATATAGTATTGTTGTTGCCGTGAATAATGATCTCCTGGTTCTGCTCACTTCACTGAGCATCAGTTCATGCAAGTCTCTCCAGGCCTCTTTGAAATCGTCCTGCTGGTCGTTTCTTACAGAGCAATAATATTCCATAACATTTATATACCATAATTTATTCAGCCACTCTCCAATTGATGGGCATCCATTCAGTTTCCAGTTTCTAGCCACTACAAAAAGAACTGCCACAAACATTCTTGCACATGTGGGGCCCTTTCCTTCTTTTATGATTTCTTTGGGATATAAGCCCAATAGAAACACTGCTGGGTCAAAGGGTATGCATAGTTTGATAACTTTTTGAGCATAGCTCCAAATTGCTCTCCAGAATGGTTGGATCTGTTCACAGCTCCACCAACAATGCATCAGTGTCCCAGTCTTCCCACATCCCCTCCAACATTCATCGTTATCTTTTCCTGTCATTTTAGCCAATCTGACAGGTGTGTAGTGGTACCTCAGAGTTGTCTTAATTTGCATTTCTCTGATCAATAGTGATTTGGAGCACCTTTTCATATGATTATAAATAGTTTTAGTTTCCTCATCTGAAAATTGTCTGTTCATATCCTTTGACCATTTATCAATTGGAGAATTGCTTGAATTCTTATAAATATGAGACAATTTTCTATATATCTTAGAGATGAGACCTTTATCAGAACCCTTAAATGTAAAGATGATTTCCCAGTTTGATGCTTCCCTCCTAATCTTGTCTGCATTAGTTTTGTTTGTACAGAAACTTTTTAACTTAATATAATCAAAATTATCTATCTGGTGTTCAATTAAGAGTTCCAGATCTTCTTTGGACATAAATTTATTCCATCTCCACAGGTCTGAGAGGTAAACTATCCTATGTTCCTCTAATTTGGTTATAACATCACTCTTTATATCTAGATCATGAACCCATTTAGATCTTATCTTGGTGTGCAGTGTTAGGTGTGGGTCCAGCCTTAATTTCTTCCACATTAGTTTCCAATTTTCCCAGCAGTTTTTGCCGAATAGTGAGTACTTATTCCAAAAGCTGGGGTCTTTGGGTTTATCAAACACTAAATTGCTAACGTTATTACCTAGCTTGTTCTGATATCCTATCCTATGCCACTGATCGACGGTGCTTGCACTTAATAAATATTATTGCATCTATTCAAGTCAAATCAAAAAGCAATTTATATAGAGTTTACTATGCTAGGACCCTGTATTAAGCCAAGGAGTTGGAGGGAAGAGGGAGAAAGATAGTATGTGACCTCAAGTAGCTTACATTCAAATAGGAGTAGAAAACACATAAAAGGGAGGTGGGAGAAGTTACTTGGAAACGGGTATGATATAAAAGTAGCAGAGATGTAGGGGACAGGAATGAAGGAATAAACACATCAGGCCCTCCTCCAGCCTCAAAATGGAAATTCTGGGATCAACTCATCAATCAGATGATGAAGCTCCTGAAGTGGAGGAATCTTTCAGGGTTAGAAGGATATAGGGCTGAAACATCTTGTTTCTCCTAATTTATATTTATTATTAAACATAATTATAAGACATTACTAGATTTTAAGATCTGTGTCTGACATTCCCTTGAATCTGTGGGTTTCTGTGGAACTGGGTTCATAGTAAATAGTTAATAAACATTGGTGGTTTGATTTCATTAGATGTCAAAATGGACAGTATGTCCCAGGCAATGGTACTATTTCATAAGCATTAGATTCTTAAATCAAATCTAACCCTTTCCTATTGACCTTCAAAGCCTCTTAAGTGACTCCAAGGTCTCTCCTCATCAAATTCACTCATCCATTCATGCAATAAGTACTCAATGAGTATGCACTATGGATAATACACTGGGCTAAACACTGTGAGGTTTAAAATTTATATAATAACCATGATTCTCTGACTTTCAGGAAGTAAGGTGAACAAATGGAATGCATACAGTAATATGATTTACTATTTGTTTAAGCCTAAGAAAAAAGCTGCTCAATGTCACCCAGGAAATAAGCATTGGAATTCCCATGCAAAACAAAGGATAATAGGCCTAGAGCTAGAGAGAATCTTAGTGACCATCAGGTCCAAGTTATTTCTTTTACAGAAAAACAAACTCCTCAAAGGCAGATGCAGTCTTTTGCCTTTCTTTGTATCCCCAATGCTTAGCACAGTGCCTGTGATATAATATGGACTTAATAAATGTTTATTGAATGAATGAGATTGTAAGCTGTGGTCTTTTCAGGGTTACAAAGCTGGGTTACTCTCTGAGATTTGAATCTAAATCTTCCTGACTCCAAGTTCAGTGCCTTATTTACTATGTCAGGGCTTCTTAATCTTTATTGTATCATGATCCTTTTTCTCAAAAAAAAAAAATGTGGAACAGCTGGATGGTGCAGTGACTAAAGTGCTGAACTTGGAGTTAGGAAAACTGTTTTCCTGAATTCAAATCCAGCCTTAGACACTAGCTGCATTACCCTGGGAAAGTAATTTAACTCAATTACCTTAGTTTTCTCATCTGAAAAATGAGCTGGAAAAGGAAATAGCAAATCACTTCAATATGCTTGCCAAGAAAACCCTGAATAGGGTCATGAAGAGTTGGATATGGTTGAAAAGGACTAAACAACAAAAACCTGGACCCCTTCTCAGAATAGTTTTTTTTTTTGATTACATAAAATAAAATAAGTAAAGTTACAAAGGAAATAAATTACACATATATAATTAGGTGTTGTTGGGTTTTTTAATTTCACAGACCCCAGATTAAGAGGCTCTACAGACTACACCAAGCTTGGATCTTGGACAAACACTCCACCCCATTGTGACTCATCTTTCTCATATGTAAAATGAGGTGAAACAGGATCTTGAAGGTCCTTTTCCAAGTCTAAAATTTTATGATACACATAGGAAAAGTTAGAGCTATGGGAAGATTTATGTGAAGTAAAGGAAATAGACTGCAAGGGAGGGAGGAACTGGTAAATTGCTAGAGAGATCTGTATTGTATGTTGAGATTCTTTTTCAAGGTTTAATTCACTGTAAATGTAACTTTAATTGCTTTTGCCATTATTCAAAAAACTACTTAGAAAAAAAGCAAGAATCACAGATTTTTAGCACTTGGAATAACTCTTACAGATGAAACCATGCAAGATACATGTAAGAGATGTTACAAAATAGGTAACAGCAAAAGAAAAGAAAGAAAGAAGTATTTATTATGTATCTAGTATAAGCCAGACACTGTGCTAAGTACTTTACAAAAAGTATTTCATTTGATCTTTACAATAACCCTGTGAAATAAATTACTTATTATCCCCATTAATAGATGGGGATAAAGACAAAGAAGAAGCAGTCTCTTATTATGTGGATATATTTTTATTCCCCAAGAACACATATTCCAATTCCAATTCAATCCAGTTCAGTTCACCAATCATTAAGGAGCTAGAATGGGCAGAAGAGCAATTAGGTGTCACAGTGGATAGAGAGGAAGTCAGGAGGACCTTAGATACAAGTTGTAGGACCCTGGGTAAATCACTTCACCCTGTTTGCCTTAGTTTCTAGTTTCATCTGTCAAATGAAGTTGAACATGACTGGAAAATGACTGAATAAACAAAGTGAGCAGAGCAATATGCTAGGTATGTCTTGAGGAAGATATGCCTTTGGATAAGCCTGGATCCCTAGCCTGTTGGAGCTTATAATCTAGTAGAGAAGACACAAAATCAGACAATCGAAATGGGAAGAACACTGGCTTCAGAGTCAAAGGTTCTGGGTTGGAATTCTACTGTTACTACTTATCAACAGTGTGAATGAATGAACGAGTAACGATTGAATGAAAAAACATTTAATAAGTGCTTACCTTCTGCCAAGCACCTGGAACAATAAATGGGCCAGGCCCTCTGTTTGACTTGATACAAATACCAAGAATGAAACAATCCCCAGTTTCTTTTTGTTGTTGTTGTTGTTGAGTCCTGTCCAACTCTACTTGACTATGCATATTTATCACGAGAAACTTGCTTTTCTTTTCCCCCCAAACTGGGGTGGGAAGGAAAGGAAATAGAGTTTTGTTAATTTAGGAAAAGGGAAACTACACATGGGAATGTTGGTTTTCTTGGTAAAGATTCTGCAGTTATTTGCCATTTCCTTTTCCATTATCCCCATTTTGCAGAAGAGGCAGTGAGGCAATAGGATTAGGTGACTTGCCCAGGGTCATACCGCTATTAAGGGTCTGAGGTCAGATTTTAATTTTGATCATCTTGCCTTCAGGGTAGGTGCTGTATGCACTGCACCACTTATGGGTCCCCTTTCTAGGATCTTACAAAAGTGAAGATCTTGTCCTGAAAGAGCTCTTATGTTCTAAGAGGGGACATTTAGAGAAATGAACTGAGAGAGGGTATTTTGATTAGGAAAGTTACAGAGATGATGAGTAGAGCCTAAGAGAGTAGATTGCCACACTTCTTCCAATGGCTAGAAAAATGTGGATTTGATTATGATTCTAGAACTGGAAAGGATATGAGAAGAGTAAGCATAAGCTGGTGAGAAGATGGCCAGGAATGGGGCAGGTGAAGTATGGCTGGAGCTGACCTGATATAATGGGCTAGTCAGTGGGCTACAAGAGGTATTTACTAATCAAGTTAGGGATGAGAATTACAGAGTTGAAAAGATTAAATCCTCTAGGGTGTGGTTTCTGGTTTTGGAGACTGGTCTTGGTGGCTGAGTTTGGCAAGATATTTTACTTTGAATTTCATATACTTTATCTGTAAATTAAGAAGGCTAGTCTAGATCAGAAGTGTCACATTTAGCAAAATTCCCAAGTACAGTAGGAACCAGATGACAATAAAATTGGGAAAGATTTCTTTTTTTTAAAATATTTTTTTCTCCAATTACATATAAAGATAATTTTAAACATTCAATATTTTAACATTTTGGTTTCCAAATTTTCTCTCTCCCTCCTTCATCTCCCCACTCCCTAAGACATTAATCAAGTTTACACAGATTATATGTGGGTAATAATGTAAAACATATTTCCATATTAGTAGTATTGTTAAAGAAAAAACAGACCAAAAGAAAAAAAAAACCTGAAAAAAATAAAGGGAAAAATACTATTCTTTGATCTGCATTCAGACTCTTATCAATTCTTTCTCTGGATATGGATAGCATTTTTCATCATGTATCTTGGAATTGTCTTGGATTGTTGTATTAATGAAAAGAGTTAAGCTCTCAGCTGATCATTTTACAATATTGTTGTTACTGTGTACAATGTTCTACTAGTTCTGTTCACTTTACTTTGCATCATTTTATATAAGTCTTTCAAAGATTATCCTGCTTATCATTTCTTATAGGACAATAGTATTCCATTACTATCATATACCACAACTTGTTTAGCTATTCTGCAATTGATGGACATCCCCTCAATTTAATTGGGAAATATTTCAAAAATAAAAAATACAGTAGAAAAATGCATTTTAAAACTAATTCACAATAGGATCCTGCAGGAAATTCTTATATACAGAATTAGTGGCTTCCATTTCTCTTTGAATTTGAACTTCTCTTCTGATAGCATATTCCATGGGCAGAAAGCATGGAACATCACAGAATTAAAGGAATATCCCATAAAGGAAGTAGGAGTAACAAGGCTGCAACATATAATCACTGTAAAATTTTTGGGGAAAAATCAGAAATAAAAGTTGTAATTGGAGAAACATATGATGGGTGAAATGAATAAAAATTCTGAGTTTCTGGGTAATTAATTAATTAGGTTAACAGTCAATGAAAGTGGTTTCTCTTGGTAACCAAAGACTCCCAAAGGAGACTCTTAAATACTTTTCTAAAAGGGAATGCCCCGACAAGTGAAAACTCTAAGTGGACATGTAATAAGGAGGTGGCTCAAAAGCCTTTAGCTTCTCTTGCTGAGAATGTGGCTTGATCATGAGATGCCCAGCTATCTGGGCAGGGGAATCTATCTCCATCCAGATCACTTTGGTTGGTTTTCTCTTTCATGAATGAGTTGGGTCACTCTATACTCTAATGGAGGGGTACAAAGACAGGAGTTCCTTTTCCTAGAGCTAAGGACTTGCCTAGACTGGATTCTGTTTATTCTCTAAATAGAAGTTATGTCTCCTAGTTGGGTGGGGTCCTGTCCAAAATTGAAAAGCATGTTCCTTGAGAGCTAGAACAATCTCAACAATCCGCCATATCCTTCAGAGACTGACTTTCTTAAGAGCTGGACTTTATGAGGAAATAGATGGAGAAAAGTCTGGAGCCCAATTTAATGATTGGTTATTAATATAATAGTATAATAGTTTCTCTCATGGGAAAAGCATAGACTGTTTACACAGTATGGATGAGGTATGACTGCCAGGAAAACTGAGAGATTTCCAACACCCTGGATGGACCTCCTGTAGCAGAATATGAATAAGTTGTCACCCAGGATCAGCAAGGATGGATGGGTTGCAATCTATATCTTTGCAGGGCACTTTCAATGAGAATTCATGCATTTTTTTTGTATTGAGCATATGCAAAGAAGTCATTAAGGACAAGTAGGTGTTGCAGTGGATAGATCCTCCTCACCTGAAGTGAGGAAGATTCATTTTCCTAGGTTCAAATCTTGCCTCAGACACTTACTATGTGACCCTAGGCAATTCACTATCCTGTTTGCCTCAGTTTCCTCATCTATAAAATGAGAAAATAGCAAATCACTCTAGTATCTTTACCAAGAAAAACTCAAATGGAGTCTCCAAAAGTTGGACATGAAATGAATGAACAACAAACAACACTGTGTCTGGCACTGTGCTAAGTGCAATGATGATGGTCTGGGAAAGAACCAAAGGATGAAGGAACTTGAGGATGGAGAACAGGTTTTGGGGTTCCAAGGCAGAGGGAAAGGTGTGATGACAAGTTAGAAATTTGTTTGGGTCACTGAAGGTTTAAATGAATTTTCCATGTTTACATGGCCAATGGTGTATGAAATAGGACATGTACCCAAAGACTGTAGCCTTTGACATTGTTTTTCAGATGGTGACTAGACATAGGATTTTCAGAGTTTATGAACACAAAAGTAGCATATTTATAGGTGATGGTATGATTGAGCTTATGATTATCTCTGTATGGAGCTGAGGTGGAATGGAGGAGTAGGTCATAGTAAATGAAAAAGTTAAGGAACCATGAGGTTAGGATATTTGAGGGAACATCCATAGTTTGGGAACAAGAGTCAGGAAAGAGAGAAAAACTATGAGCTAGGCACTGAAATAATTGAGGAAGGAAGGAGAGTATCCTGTAGGTTAGGAGACAATAGGTACCAGAATCTTGATTAGGTGATAAATATGGATTTATTGAACTTCCGGAAGAGAAGTTACTGAGCTATGCTAGTAGATAAGAGAACCTGCAAGTGAAGGAGTATTTCAACTCCTTCATTAAGACCAGTGAGTTAGAAAATTTGAGGGAAAGCACAATGAATATCAGAAAGAGTCCTGTACCAGTAGGAGAGAGCCATTTCTTAGTGCAAGAAGATGGAAGAAAGAAACAAAAAGTTTTTAGATGGAAGCTATTTGTATTCCAGAGAGCACAGTGGAAGGGTTGGTTAGCTTTGGGATGGGAAGCTGGGGAGAAATAGGTTGAGGGTAATAAAGAAATAGAGTGGGACCAAAAAAAGGTTTAAACAATGGCATGAGAGAAGTTCAGAATCACTGGGATGGGAAGGGAGTGATAGTGTAGGAGTAGTTTTTGAAATAAGTTCAGGTAATTTGTCATTGTCCAGAGAGGTTCAGCCTCTTTCTCATCTAGATTCCTGAGCGTCTACCTCAAAAAAGGTGGCAGTGGTGTAGGAAACAGAAGCCAGACTTAAAGTCTAGAAGATCTTGGATTGATATACTATCAGCACAGTCACTTAAGCTCTCCAGGCCCCAGGCAACTAACTATATAAGATGATAAATTAGGATAGTTGCTATTTATTGCTTGCAACAGTGGACTGATAAAATTACAATCTAGTAAAAACAACAACAATCCCAAATAACCCTTCCCTCTCCCAAACTTAATTCCAGAATTATTGTGAATAAGTGATGTATGTAAGTAAAGCTCTTTTTCATCTGGAAACCTATAAAAATATCAACTTTGATTATTTTTGCTTCAGTAACTGTAAGCTGCTTGAGGTCAGAACTCACTGTTTATGTTTCTTCTGTACAGAGTTGTCACCCACTCCCACTTAATGCCTATTTCCCTTTGGAAATCTTTGATGCTACTGAAAAAAATATGTGTGTGTGTGTGTGTATTTTTTCCCCTAGAAATTCACTTTAGAGATTCCTGAGCCAGTGTATTCACCAAGATATAGCCCAATCAATTTTTCCTAAGTGCCCACCTTCTCTTTCCCTTCCCTCCTCTTCAAAGAAATCCCGAGAAAAGACTGAATACAGTTGTACGCTGCCTATCAGAAAATTTAAGTTACTGAACTCTTCTGGTGGACTGCTCTAGACACCCTCTAGTGGCCAGAATATTCCTTGCAGACTCTCCAAATTGACTACAGATCTAGGGAATCATCCAATTAATTGCCTCTTGCTTTATTAGCTTATATATTTAGGGCTGGAAGGGATCTTAGAAGTCAGGCCTCTAATTTTGCAGATGAGGAAACTGAGGTCCAGAGAAGGGAAGTGATTTGCCCAAAATCACAGAGATACTAAGTGATAGAACTGGGATATAAAACCAAGTCCTTTGGCCTTGAAACCCAGCATTTAAGCAATTGGACTTCACAAAGTCATTCTTTCACATATGAAGAAGGATCCCTTCTGACATTACTGACCAGGTGAAGAACCCCCTTTCTCTTGAATGAGCTCTCTTTGTGATAAGGAACTTGTTCATTACCTTACTGCAACCCATTCTATTAGTTTTTAGAGAGACTGGGGGGAAAGACTTGTGGTTTTATTAGTGTAGGAAACACTATTTGGGAATTCCAACTGGACAGGTGGGAGTTAGTCTGTAATGCTTAGAACACTGAGATATTGAAGGGGTTTAAGTGAATACTCATGGTCATATGGTTAGCATGGGGTCTTCTTGTCTAAGACCAATTCTCTCCTTATTGCATGACCTGGTCCTAATTGGGCCTTCTGCAGCAAGGGAAGCCTACCTTATTCTTTTTTTTTTTTTTAATTTTTTTAATAAAGCTTTTTATTTGCAAAACATATGAGTGACCTTTCAACATTGACCTTTGCAAAAAAACCTTTTTTTTCCCCAAGCTTTTCCTTTCCCTCCCCCCGCCCCCCACCCCTAGATGACAGGTAATCTAATACATGCTAGATAGGATAAATTATGTCACAAATACAATACATGTATACATATCTATACAGTTACCTTACTGCACAAGAAACATCAGATCTAGAAAGAGAAGAAGAAAAAAAACAACCTAAGAAGGAAAACAGAATGCATGGAAATATTCACAGAAAGCGTTAAAATGCTGTGTTGTGGTTCACTCTCAGTTCCCACAGGCCTCTCTCTGGATGTATATGACTATCTTCATCGCAGCACAACTGGTTTGAATCACATCATTGTTGAAGAGAACCATGTCCATCAAAATTGATCATCGTATAGTCTTGTTGCTGTGTATAATGTTCCTCCTGGTTCTGCTGATTTCACTCAGCATCAGTTCATGCAAGTCTCTCCAATCCTCTCTGAAATCCTCCTGTTGGTCATTTCTTACAGAACAATAATATTCCATAACATTCATATACCATAATTTATTCAGCCATTCTCCAATTGATGGGCATCTTTTCAATTTCCAGTTTCTTGCCACTACAAAAAGGGCTGCCACAAACATTTTTGCACATGTGGGTCCCTTTCCCTCCTTAAAAATCTCTTTGGGATATAGGCCCAGTAGAAACACTGCTGGGTCAAAGGGTATGCACTGTTTGATAACTCTTTGAGCATAGCTCCAAATGAAGCCTACCTTATTCACAGATTTGAAGACTCCATCAGCTCCTCTCTGAAATCTTCTCTTCCCTCCAGTTTTTTTTTTAAACAGTTTCTCATATACTATACCCATTTCTCTTACTATACTGGTTATTCTTCTCTATACATGCTCTAATATACCAATATTTCTCTCTTTCTCTCAAGGTTAAGTGACTTGCCCAAGGTCATACTGTTAGTGTCAAGTGTCTGAGGTCATATTTGACCTAAGATCCTCTTGACTCCAGGGCCAATGTTCTATCTATTACAAAATCTAGCTGCCCCATCCCCCGAAATCTTTCTTAAAGTGTTTTTCAGAACAGCCATTCGACTATGAGCTCCTTGAAAGCAAGGAATGACTGTAGCCTTTCTTTACATTCTCAGTACTTAAAATATAGTAGGCACTTGTTTACTGACAGACTGAATGACTGAACACAGTGATCTAGATGTGATCATTGATCAAGGAAAGGTATAATAGAACATTTACCTCCCTTAATCTGAATACTAGATATTTTTATTAATGCAGTCTGTGACTACTTTAATTTTAAATTCCTTTCCTAGAAGAGCATGCAGACTTTGCTTGTTGAATACCAGCTTCAGGTTCCATACTTCCAATCTACAATCCCACTGGGCAAAATGAGGTTATATACCTCAGTATAGTCAGTACCTGACACATAGTAATAGTTTAATAAATGTATGTTTGTTGATTTAGGTTACCTTCTTACAAATTTTCTGTTAATTAACAGAATAACTTGAATAACTTAATATACTTGAATAACGAAGATACTCTTGCTTCCTCCCTATTCAGACAAATGCTTGAAATTTTTATTTTGTACTCGGAGATGTGGTTTTCTTATGCTTTACAATTCATCAAAATATAGATGATTCATGAATCATAAGGGATGAACAGGAATTAAACCATGAACTTATTTCAATTCTGGGCTATTAGAATGGATGCAACCTTGGGATCCCTATATATCAGACACTATATCAAGGTCTATGAGGTCATGATCAGGCATACCTCTTCTACTTCTCCAAAATGTTTTATTGTCACATAAATGTTATACAGTAAATATTTAGTCGCACATACACCCAGTCAGAAGTATTCAGCTAAGAAGCATAACGGGCACATGCTGCAACTGGGCAAATTAATCAAATAATGATTAACGGTATTTTGCATATGTATACAATACATGCCTTTACTCAAATCCCTGGCCCGCCCCAGTCCCCGGACACATATACCTAATCCAAAAACACAGATGTTGTCTTTCCGACAAGATGAGGCTGCTCAAGAAAGAAGCCCCAAAGCCAGAGATTTTCTTATCTTGCCTGGAAAAGCAGCAGAGGCCAAGTGATTTATCCCTCCTCGACGTTACATTCCCCCC
>JAJPUD010000329.1:510506-521417 GCA_023553655.1 Myrmecobius fasciatus | reverse complement strand
AGTCATGGGGTGCATCCCTCAGGCTTGTGGGATGGCCATTAAAGTTGCTGGCCTATGAGAAAGGGTCCTAGGACTGCTATGTATTTAGGACCATAGTAATGAGGGCAATTGAGTATTTGAGTTCATGCCCAGATAATGGATGCCTCTGAAAAATGACAAACCACCATCATTATTGATCTCTAGTATAATTACAATGTTTTGTGTTTATACTCATCAGTAAGTAAATAAGAAAATCTTCTAATATAGTGGCGGTATCCTCTGAGATGTTGCCTTTTAGAAAGAAAGTAACTCTGAAGAGGGGTGGTATTCTCTCTGTCTCCTGTTTCTCTCTCTGTCTCCCTCTTGCTTTTGCTCTCTTTCTCACTCTATCACTCTCTACTCTCTCCTCTCTTTTCTCTCTCTTTCTGTCTTTTTCATTCTCTTTCTCTCTTCTCTGTCTCTTTGTCTTCCTCTGTCTCTCTCTGTCTTTCTTTCCTCTTCATATTTATAGATATGTCTCTGTCTCTCTATCTTACTTTCTTACTCTCGCTCTCATTCTCTTTTCTCTTTTTCTTTTTCACTCTCTTTTCTCTTTCTTTTTCCCCCTGTGCTCTTTCAGTCTCTGTCTGTCTGTCTGTCTCTGTCACTCTCTATCTCACTCTCCTTTGTCTCTGTGTGTCTCTCTCTCCCTCTGTCTTTGTCTCTCTGCCTGTCTTTGTCTCTCTGCCTTCTCTGTCTATGTCTGCCTTTCTCTGTTTTTGTCTTTTTTGCTCTCTTCGCCTCTTGTCTATCTTTCTCTCGTTCTTGCTCTCGCTCTCGCTTTCATTCTCGTTCTCTCTGTCTTTCTCTCCCCTTCTCCCAATTGGGTTTAAGTGACTTATCCAGGATCACTTTGCAAGTAAGGGTCAAGCATCTGAGGTAGGATTTGTCAGACTCCAGAACTGATATTCTATCCACTGCACCTACCAGTTGCTTGTGGAGGTCTCTTTGAGAAAACCTCTGGTCTTAAGAACCATTGTGTAGGAAAAGATACTGAATTTGGATATGTAGAACCTGGGTTCAAATCCTAGTTCTGCTCCTTTACTTCCTGTGTGAACTTGAATAAGTCATCCTCCTTGGGTCTCACTTTCATTCTCAATAGGCTCGAGCTGGATGATGTCTGTATCTATGACATAATTATGCTTCAGTGTACAGTGGGGTCCCATGTGCTCCAAAGGCAACATCTTGTTGAGCACTAGTTTTGGAGGACCAGGATTCATACTCTAGCTCTGCTTCTTTTTTTTTTGTTTGGGTTTTTTTTTAGCTCTGCTTCTTTATAAGCAGCATGACCCTAGGCAAGTCATTTCATTTATCTTGCTCTCAGTTTCCCTGTCTGTAAAATGAGACAATAACCTCATGATCTAAGATCTCCTTCATCTCTGATTCTTACGACAGTCTTTCTTAGGATCTTCCTTATGTGTACTCGGGTTTTAATTTTCCACCCCTTCCAAGTCAAGATGTTTTTTAACATCTAGAAAGTTTTTGGTCCTTTGGTAAACATCTTAAAAGTTTTTTTTTCTTTTTAAACCACATTATTTTTATTTTTTATAAACCAAAGGGAGTCAGTTTATTTCTGGGCCACTGTAATCATATGCAGACAACGAGATAAAACATATAACTAAACATAGTCAGCATCTGGCCAATGGGGCTGGGGGGAGGACAAATTGGTTAATATTTCATCTTCTTGTTCAGCCCTTTTCCAGTCCCACACCCAGGACATTTGGTAAAAGGAAAAAATACAAAGAACATCAAAGAAATGCCAACTAACTCATGCCTATACTAGGCTACTGTGTTGCAAGATTGGGCATTATGGCCTAAAACCCGTAATAATGTCTTCTTGAGGAGGGCGAGGTTTACCATCTGGGGATCCAAGGTATCCTTGGCTGATTGCAAAAGGCAGTAGTCATGCCAGTAGTATTACTGAAGGAAATCCTTGCAGATAAGACTTTCCGACAGGCTCTGGTAACTTTCATTGGGTAAGGGGAACAACATCCCTGTTGGTAGTAAAGGCTATCGTGATCCAGGAAAATTTTCCAAGTGAGCTTACCCTGAAATGAATCTATTTGTTAAGTAAACAGAGACTGTCCAAGAAGCAGACACTCAAAGCAAAGAATTTCCCTTCCAAGCCTAATTATGCTGCAGATAGGGGGAAAAAAGAATCAACAGCCTATGAGTTTGTTAAAACAACAGGGCTGAGGTTGAAATCTGCTCTGTGGGTCGGTTTGATTGAAAAAAAAAAAGGGAAGAAAAGTTAATCTGGGAGCAAACATTTGAACGCTTAATTAGAGGGGTGTAAGCAGGACAGAGTAAGGATGACTGTTAACTTGTTAAAACAAAGTTTCCTCAGCCTCAGCAGGGAGGAAGGAAGGAAGGAAGGAAACAAGAAGAAACAGCTTCAAGAATTTTAATGGTTGTAATTAAGTATAGCAACTATGAATTGTTTAGGGGCTTAATTTAACCTTACTCAAGTAAGCACCAAGTTTCTACTTGTTCGATCCCCTGAACTTCATTTATTTCTGTGGTCAAAGCAATTGAAACTTTTTTCAGCTTGTAGGGCAGTGAAATAGAATGTCAGCATTTTCCCGAATAGTTAGGGGGCAGGCTGGCTTTGTCTGACTCCATCGTGGGATTGGGCTGAAGTGTCAGAAGTTACTTGGGATACCCTGCCTTTTTGGAGGAAAGACAGAGAAGGGAAGGAGGAGAGAGAGACAGAGACAGGGAAACAGAAGAGAATGTGAGTACTTAGAGAAATATGTCACTGATTTTTTTTCTTTTCCTCTTGCAGATTTATCTGATTCCACGTTGTCTTACACTGAAGCAGAGACCACCAATTCCCCAAACATTACTCCTGGTGAATTCTCAGGTTGGAAATTTTCATCATCAACTATTATTTTCATGTTAAAATGTAGGGGAAGGGACAGGTGGTTTGATGGTTTTAAATTTTTTCTTCTTACTTTTCTTCCCTCAATATTCCCAACACTCCCATATGGGAAAATTGCCAAACTTTGAAATAAAATACAGCCATTTCTTAATTGTTGTAGTTTCTAGGGATGAGGGAGATCCATAATGAAAAGAGAAAAAACTCTCAAAATCTTCTTTTAGCTGGTAGCTTCCATCTCCTCCTTTCCCCAAATATGGGGAGGGGAGGGAGAGGAATATCCACTTTCTTTCCATGAAGGAGATTACTAAGGTTGTTGCATATTTCAACATATTGTAATTTCAACTATAGTAATAGTAACTCACCTATATGTGAATATAGTCATGAGTATGTAAATCATATTAATGTGGGTATAGTAGGTTTTGCATATACTCTAATCCTTACTATAAATGCACATTCATTTCTTCATTTTAGCTATCAATTCCTTTTGCCCACTATCTTAGAAGAAGAAAAAAAGAACACAGCAAACTTTTCTTGTATTACTCAATGATCTCTCTCACTATTGGGGGGTTTCATGTGCATCAGATAGGCCTTTAAAAGCCAGAAGAAATGGGCCTAACTCAGGCCCAAATGAGGGAATTACAAGTGTAGAAGACTACAATATCACTAATTTAAGGATTGAGAAACGAGTGCTAGCATGAGGAGCATAGAAATCACTCAAGCCATGAGGGAGAAACCCTGAAAATGACAAGTTGGCTATGTGAATCTCATTTGTCTTCCACCACAGTGGTATTAGGTTACATTAAATTAATTTTTCAAGAAGTTAAGGCTTAAGGTGAAATACTGAATTATGGGAGTAGGATTCTCATGCTAAAAGATGTGCCTACATAAGGCATAAGGAAAAGAGATGTAGAGCTGGGAAAATGACTTGCATTGGAAATTTTGTTTTCTGTAGCAATGAATCTGCTGATAGGTTTGAAGCCTTTGAGTAATAAATCCAAGTAGAGAACTGCCAACAAAAGATGTTAATCCTATGCATGCTTCTATGCTGTGTAGCTTGCTTGGAAGAAATCCCCATTTCCTTCTGTCCATTGATTCTCTACTTTCTTCTTATCATCCTTTTCTTTGTTAAAGGCCAGGTACCCTCTCCCCCAAAAATTATACAAAAAAGTCACTTTTTGTTAAATTTTGTAGAATCCAGCATTTTAGATCATTCTCTTGCTCATTAGCTCTTCTAACAGGACAATTACAAAAAGAGAAATAGGCAAGCCATTTTTTTTTAATTTCAGCAAAGCAGGTGAAAGCTTTTCTGATTTAATTAAGGTTTTTATTTATGAATATTTATTTCTATCCAATTCAACTTAAAATATATAAAATTGCACTTAATTCTGTTTTAAGGATTTTGTGTTGAACTATCTCTCTGTCTCTGCTTCTCTCTTTCTGCCTCTGTCTCTCTCTCTTTCTCCCTATCCCCCCCCCCAAATCTAAGATAGTCTCTTCATTGTTATAAGGGTTATAGGATCTTAATTCTAGACTGAAATGGACCTTAAAGGTCATTTTATCTAGTCTTCTCATTTGCAATTGTTAACCTTGTTAAGTGGTACTGAATATATGGCCTCTTACCTCAGACAGTGTGTGTGGGGCCACTTGTCATTGTCCCCATGACTGGTTGAACTGAAGTTGGACCAGGACCCTTGGAGAAGTAGGTCCAAGGATCCTAGTTTTGGGATAGCAGGTAGCCTTGGAGGAAGGACCATGGAGTATCCACCTTAGGAGGGTCAGTTGAAGGGTTTGTCTTTGTGTTTGCCATGTCACTGACTCTCCAGGATTGGGTCAACTGCCAGACACTTGGGTCTCCTAGATGTTGCACATGTGACTAAACAGCCTCATCATCTTGTGGAAAAGCCGTTAGCTAATTGTAGGTGACAAATGTACGAACAGAACGATCTAGACAACTGATTTAATCATTTTCCTTGTTTTAAAAGTGGTCCTGAGTTTCTGGCTCCATGATCCTCAAGGAGGAAGGAAATAATAGTAATAAACAGCTAGCATTTATATAGTACCTATTGTGTGCCAGACGCTGTGCCAAGCACTTTACAAATAATACCATTTGATCTTGCAACACCTCTGGGAGATGAGTGCTATTATTGTCCCCATTTGATAGTTGAAAAACTGAGGCAGACTGGTTAAGTGACTTGTTAAACTCAGGCCTGCCTGATTCAGGCCCAGAACTCTGCCCACTGTGCCACCAATACTTGAGGGTTTCCTTGACAGAGTTGGCACTTTAATCATAGAGTAGGTCCTCTTGGCACTGTGTGCCAGCTCTGAGTGACGGTGGGTTACTCCCTGGATGCCAACTAACACTTGGGGATTCTGCCTTGGCAACTGAATAAAGCAGCTTCCTTCGTAGACCCGAAGGACCGGCCCATCCTCTGCCTTCTCTGGCCGACGACTTGGGGCTCACCCACTGGGCCCAGTTATCAGCCCAAGACTCCCTTTGAGCACTGTGGATGGGCCTTCGCCCTGCACACACGGCTTCTTACGGAGGTTAGTCTCTACTAGTGTTGGCTTGGGCACTAGTTACAGAGCTGGCTATTTTTAGGCAGGCTCCAGTGTCTGAGCTCAGCTTTCCTGTTGGTGTGGCTAAGGCCCATTTTGGGATTGAGGGAGTATTTAGACACATCCACAGGTCAAAGGCAAGCAGCACTGACATCCTGCAGGCGAAGGCAAGAGAGATCCCTGGTGTGGGGGCTGCCTCTCCCGTGTCCTCAGAAAAGTCATAGAGCCATCAGAAAGGTTGCCTCTGGTATCCTCTCGATTCTCTCGAGATTATCTTAGTCAGTCACTCACATCTATCCTTAGACTATGGTGTGTCCTCTCTTTGCTAATGATCCATGATGTTTCCAGTTTACTTACCCCCTCGTCCCAGAATGACCTGTGCTCCAAAATTGTCCTTCTTCCCCTCAATTCTCACTTTCTTAATTTATTTGCTAAACTTAGTGGAAAACCTGCTGTCATTGAGTACAGTAATTCATTCTAAAGTGTAAATGATTGATAGGGTTTAGAGGGATTAGGGGGGTATTTTTATTCAACAAAAAGTTCTAATAAATAAATTCTTAAAGGAGCTTAATCTCTAACAAAGAAGTTCAAATTGGTCCATAAAAAGTTAAACGAGAATACTGAAGGGAAGGTGTCAAGTGAATAAAGGGAAAGGAACAAGGTTTTGATAAAATTCATAGGAGGGGAAAATTGCTTTTTGGTGATGGCCAGAAAACGTTTTGTGGAGAAGAAATTTGAATTGGTCATTGATGAGTAGGGGACTTTCTGGGCAAAGGGAATGGTGTTTGGGGTTTAGAGCCGAATTTGGTTAGATTGTCAGGGAGAATGGTTTTGAGATAAGACTGGAGAGGTAGGTAGAGATAGGCAGTTGAAAAGAGGAGCTTATTAACTCAAAATACTATTTAATTAGTGGAACTTAGAGGTGGGAGAGAGACATTTCTAATAAAAATGGGGGAGTGTCACATTGTACCTTGCTGTCTTGTATCACTGTCCTGGGAGTATAAAGGTCATTAGTGTGGAAGTACGTCAGAGATTGCTAAGTCCCTTTTCTGCATCTCTTAGACTGGTTGACAGGTTTCATCATTACACAAGGCTTCCCTCTCTAGGCCCCAATTCATCTAGTTTGCTCAGGGCCTTTAATATTATTTAATGACAGTAGACATCACAATAGACATAGGACATGGTTTACACAGATTCATGGTGGAAATGAACACTTTTCTTTATTATGGGAATTTAGGAGAAAGAAATCAAGGACTAAGAAGAACTTAATCCATTTTGGTTTGATGTGGCTATATACACTTATACTCAGACTTGCTTCCACATAACTACTTTGTGCTTATTCACTTTATATTTATTCTTTATATACTTGTAGCTATACTAGTGGTTTTCCATATTGGAAAGTAAGCTTTTTCAGGGTAGTATATGTTCAGGTCTTTACATTTGTACGCCTATCACCTAGCATAGTGGCTAGGCACATAGTGGGCTCTTAATAAATGATTGTTGCCTGTTTAACCCTCATTCTGATAAAGATTAGGCACAGTATTAAATATTTGAAGGATCTCATTTGTAAGATGGTAATCATCTTCATCATTGTCATATAATTGAAGTCAGTAAACATTCATTTAGTACCCATGTCTTGGTCTTGGGGTTCTTTTACCCTATTAATTATTGAGCATACTCTGAAGAGCTTTTTAAAATTTCAGTTTTGCCTATTATTAGAAATAGAAATTAGAAATAAAATCATCTCAGTGTTTATTATGAAGATCATTTTGACCTTGACTTTGCAAATCCCATTTCCCCTCAAAGGGAGTGGATTCTAGGTTCAGAGAAAAGGCTAAAAAATAGAGTAGTGCCAGATTGTGGAAGACCTTGAATACTAAATTTGAATTTTACTTGGTAGATGTGTGGGAGCTGTTGAAGAATTTTGAGTCATTGGAATGATGTGATTAGATTTCCCCAAGACTTATAATTCATTTCTTGGGTCATACTCAATAACATACTTCATTTGCCTTGCTTCTTCATATTTGCTGTGATGCACCAGTTCCAGCACCCTCAGTCTTCCTCCTTGATCACCCCTGCTTGGGCCTATCATCTTTACCTTCTTGACTCTGTTATTGATCACTTGAACTGAACATTATTAACTACCTGTGAATTCCTGGCTTTTTTACATCTTTGCTAGTCAAACCTTACTTACTCTGAGTTGTTCCTGCAGTCCAATTATTCTTTTCCTCAAATGTGGCCAAATACCAATGACTAGGTTAACTACAGATTTATGTTATCTGATCTCAATTGAGTTTTTCTTTTATTCTTCCCTGTTGGACTCTGTCACATTCTCTACAGCAGAGACTTCAAACCTTCTCTCTCCTTAAAGCATCACCTTTCTAGTACATGTCATCAGAGGACACCCTAGATGATGGAGAAAATTCTATCCATTGCAAATTTCTCTTCCTTTTGGCCAGATCTTAAACTATTCTATGTTAACTTAACTTAAAATATCCTCTATTCTCTCTTCCTTTGCTCTAGTCTCTAAGGAAAAAGTAGCCATTCTGCTTACCTGGAGCTAACTCTGTGCTTTTGATGTCCCATCCCAACTATCTAAATGTGTCCCCTCAGGTATTATTTTTCTTTCTCTAATCTTCAGCTTCTGTCGCCTGCTGATTCCAACTCCATTACCAGTAAATATACTCTTAATTCCCAATTCCTTTTTAAAAAAAGAAAAACACAAAACTTCAGTTGGCCCTGCTCTTCCCCTCTCAATCTGTATTCCTGCCTTTCCCCAGTCCCTTTTCAGAATCTTCTAAAAAAACCGTTATGTTGATGAATAATTATGTATAGAATGATATAGTATATGCAAAATCATTCTGTGCATAATTCTACTTATCAGTTCTTTCTCTGTATGCAGATAGCATCAGTTCAGTTGTTACTTTCTACATGAAATCTTTTACTGATCTTACTCCTCAGCCATACACAACTTGTTAATATTGTTTTCCTTTTGGCATTATTTTGTATTATTTTGCATATACTTTATATATTTTTCCTTTTAGTAGTGTAAACTTTACCTTCCCTTTCATAATGTAAACTTGAGAGAAATTGTTTTTTGTCCTTTGTATTCCTAACATATAATGCCTTGTTCAGTAGAAGTTCAATAAATTAGTATCTAGGAAGATGGTAGGAATCAGTGTGAAGGATAAACTGGAGATGGGAAGACTTATGACATTTGCAGAAGACTCCAGGCAAGTGATACAGACTCATTCTAAGGATAGCAGTAGGAATAGAGGGAGCAGAATGTGAAAGACAGTGTAGTGGTTGAATAGAGAATTAGATCATATTTACTTGATAAATTGTTTATAGATTTTATGAAAGAATGATTAATGAAACTTGGTAACTGATTGATGAGAGAGGAGAGAAAAGAGTCAAAAACAATTCCAGGGCTGCAAACATGGGATGAACAGTAGTGTCAGCCAGAGAATACAATTCGTGAAATTAGAAGTCGAAGACAAGTTCTTGGAGGAAGATACTCAAGTTAAATTTGAGGTGCTTGTGGGAAATCCAAGTGTAGTTGGTCTTTTCACAATGGCATAAATTTAATTCTAGAAAAGGACCTGAGATGTCACTTAGTCCAAGCTTCTCATTGTACAGATGAGGAAACTGAGGCCTAAAGAGAGTAAACATGCAGAATATACCACTCTGGGTCTACAGATTTGTGACTATTGGATCATCTCTATCATTTGATGGGGAATGGGAATACAATTAGGGCTTTAAGGAGAAAGGGAAAGGGTTGGGATTATTTAGATAGGAAATTGGTATAGCAGGATTACCTAGAACGCATCTAGTTTCAAAGGATAATCTAGGTGGAAGTTACAAGAAGGCAAATTTTCATTTTCTAATGATTAGAGCTATCTAAATACTATCACTTATATGCAAAGCAGCCCATTCCATTTCTAGACAAATATTTTCAAAGCCTACTTATCTTTTAAAGCTTATATAAATCCCAACCATACCTTCACTGTCTTCCCAGAGCACTCTGTCTCTTTTCCTGCAAGTAAAACAGTGAGTCCCTATTCTGTATATAAGACTCTTTTTGAGGTACCTTATTGTCTGGACCATTTCCTTGGTCCTCATTCTCACTCAGATTTTTTTTAAATAGCCCTTGGGTTATCTTGTATTGGCAGTAGTTTGCTTTTAAAAATATTTTTTTGTTATAGATCTTTTTTAAATTTAGCAAACATTTATTTTCTTTCCTTACTTCATTCCTTCCTTCTCCCTCTCCCATCAGAAAAATAAAAGAAAAGCAAAACTCTTGTCACAAACAAGATCACACAGGCATAGATCATATGATTATAAATTTAGAGCTAGAACAGGCCTTAAAGGCTATTGTGTCCCATCCTGAAATTAATTTTTACAAATGAGGAACCTGAGGCCCGAGAAATTGAAGTGATAGCCAAGGTTTAAGAAGTAGTATCAAAGGTGTGAGATCAGCATTCTTTCCATGGCACCTTAAGCTGGGAAAAGAAAGTACCAATTACAGCTGTTATCGTGAAGATCTGCTCTCACATTCAACCTCCCTGCCTCAGTTTCCTCAACTATAAAATGACAATAAAAGCAGTACCTACCTCCCAGGATCCTTGTTGTGAAGATCAAATGAAATGATATTTATAAAATGCTCAGCATATGGAGCTGTAAATAAAGCTTGATCCCTCCATCCCCACCCCTTCCCTTAAGAGATGAGTGAGTCCTTTTTCCATCACTAAATCTCCAAGGTAACAAGCATCATGTATCTTTTGTCCTATTTAGCAGTTCAGGCCATACCTCACAGAGATGGGAAAGCTTCTGCTCTTCATACCCTTGTTAGGAGTTGCAGAGTGCTTAGGAATAGAACACAGTTGCAGACCTTTGGGTGCAGGGTGGGAGAGGAGGAGAAGGAGGGTCTGGATAATTACAGCAGTGTTGGGGAGGGGGCAAGAGTCTTCCTGCTGTTCAGTACCTGAAGGGGCACCCTGAGACTAAGCATACTTGGTCAATAAACTACCTGGGGTATTAGATTTAGAGATGATCATTAGAACCTTGAAAAGACCCCCTGAATCCATTTTTCTTCTGAAGGGGAATCTTTGGTGCTTGATTGTTCTTGTCTGCTAAAGGGAGGGAGAGCAGTGATAAGAGCCAAGTGGATCGTAAATGTTGTGGACCAGGGTCAGTTGGCAAATGGTAAAGTTGTTAGGGCAGGGTGGCTCAAACATTTTCCATTTAATAAGGTCTGTGTAACCTTATTAACGCTTGTTAATTCTCATTTAAGGAAGGGGTGGATGTGTATCCATTGATTTTCTCTGGCTCCTTATAGTGGCCTGATGAAAGGAGATTTTTTGGTTGAATTTCCTTTGGAGAAACTGATTTTTTAAAAAATTGCATGCGTATCTATCTATCTATCTATCTATCTATCTATCTATCTATCTATCTAT
>JAJPUD010000329.1:493298-510496 GCA_023553655.1 Myrmecobius fasciatus | reverse complement strand
TATCTATCTATCTATCTATCTATCTATCTATCTATCTATCTATCTATCTATCCAACTATCCACACAGAGCGATGGAGGGTAGACCAAGACAGAGAAATTTGAGCTTGCAGTATAGAGTGACAATATGTGACTAACTGTAGACTGAAAAAAGCTTTTTCTCCTTCTTGCAAACTCTTTCAGAAATAGAGTTGAGTCCTTTAAATATTTCTCTAATATTCAGAGTTAAAGATCTAGGCGGAGTTCCCACAGGAGTTACCTCAGATAAGGGGTGGACCCTGAGTTCCTGAGCCAAGTTAGAATTCTTTGATGGGGCCTATGCTGGCTTTCTTATTTCTAGTTTTGATCTGGGGCCTAATCTCCTCTGATAGTGTGGTAGGTACAGGACATAAAATGTGTACTTCACTGTCTCCTCTTCTCCTCTGTGTATCTAAGAAATTGTCTCCTGTTCCAAAAATAAGATGAATTTTGGATCTTGCAGCAGTTTCTGCTATTTTTTACTTTTGCTTTGATCAAGGAAGAAAAAAAAAAACTTTCCCTTCTTAAAACCACAAAATTGCAATTCCTGGCTAACAAAGAGATCCATTCTTCACACATTGCTAGTTTAGTTGGTGTTTCTGTAGCTAGGAAGTTAGAAAGGCCAGGAACGAAGAGATGGGGGTGGGGGATTGGTGAGGGGAGAGGGAGAGGCAAAGGTTATCTCCCTGATCTTGGAATGCAGACTTTGCTGGGCTCACTGGGGGAAAGGCTTCTAATGAACTAGTTAGCAGACGCTGCAAATGGATGGAAATAGGACTTCGTGCTATCGGTGCCTTTGTTTTCAGTTGGCCTTCTTTGTCCAGGATTTCATTAGATTTTTCACAAAGCCAATATCCAACAAAGTAGAACCTTATTCATTCAGGTTTCATGGGCCTAGAAAAAGACATTTTGAATTAAGGGTGTAATGGGGCCATTCAAACAGCCCTCAGACATTCTTTCCTTCTCTGATTTACCAAACACAGGGTCTCTAGAAAACAGAGTGTGCTAGAGACAGGGTTTGGTGATGGGGTTTGCCCTTTGAAAAATTTTTCCTTAGAGACCCAGACTGTAGATTCTCAATTACTGGTTAGAGCAGAGTTCAACAGCCTTCAAATGAAGGGTCTCGTTAGAGAAATAATGACCTCAGTAATGAAGGAGCAAATAAGTTGTACATTTAAAATCAGTGCTTCATCATTTATTTACTATAATACAAAGAATTTGTGATATCCAGAAATTTCCTATATTAATAATCTATGATTACATAGAATATTTTTTTAAAAAGAAAATATTTTAAAGTATAGGGGAAAAGGAGGAATGAAAAAACTTGGCTAGGTGATTGCTAATTTACTCCTTGTATTTTGTTCACTATTGAACTGATTGCTGTTGATTCATGGTTTGGGTTTGGTTTAAGTTAGCTTTTTAAATCTGTGATTTTATTATTCTATGATTCTAGACTCCAAACTCATAGAATTATAGAATCTAGCTCACTTCCCAATGGGTGAATCTTCCCTATGGTATTCTTTACCTGAGATCAGCCAGCCTTTGTTCAGATACCTTTAGTGATGTGTAATAGAGAACTTGATGCTTCACGAGACATCTCATTCCCTTTTGGAACTTTTCCATTTGTTGGAGCTCCATCATGGAGATGAATACCTTAAATCTGGTTCTTCTGATATGCCAGGGGTGAGCATCTTCTATTTATTTTGGAGGGTTGAGGGTGAGAGACAGTCACAAGCAATGTGGAGGAAGGATTGAACAATTGTCTTGCAGCCTTCATGCCCCTTTGAGGGCATGCATCCCCATAGGCTGCCAGCCTTTGTCATTGGAGAGGGGGGGTCTTTGTATTCAGGTGAGCACTCACCTATTTCTGAGAAGACAAGGTATGAAGCATAGGGGGGAAATTATTAAAAGGTGTATTTGTCTTTCTATTAATGAGAGCCATTTTGTAGGTGTTCATTCATTCATTCATTCATTCATTCAAGAGATCATTCATGATCTCTTATTTGAAATACTTGGTTCTAATGATGAGCCAATTCTTGTTGCCTCCTTTGTGGGATAATGGAAATAGTGCTAAGTTTAGGGACAGGAGAACTGATTTCCAGTTCTACTTCTTCCATTTACTGCCTGGGCCATTTGGGGCAAATCACTTAATCTTTTTTGTACCTCAGCTTCCTCATCTGTAAACTGAGGGAGTTGGATTAGATGGCCTCCAAGATTCTCTGTGGCCAGTAGTTTAGCTTCCACAATTCTATGGGACTCTTTTCTCTTGGGTTTCTGACAAAGCAGTGTTGAGGAATGAAAAGATGATGACTTTAGGTTGAGTCAAAAGACTTAGAGGCAAGTAGAGGCAAGAAAACATGAGTTCAGATCCTGCTTTAGACACTAGCTGTATGATCCATGGCAAGTTATATAACCTCTCTGTGCCTCAGTGATTTCATCTGGAAAATGAGGATGATCATAGTACTTCCCAATGTTGTTGTGAATTACTACGTGTAAAGCACTTTGTAAACCTCAAAGCACTGCATAAATGCTGTTATTGTAATTATTGTTACTGTTGTTATTAGCTGCCTTATTCAATGGATGACCTTAGTCAAGTAATTTCTTTCCTTAGTTTCTTTTTCTAAATTTATAAAACCAAAGGATTGGATTAAATGATTTTTGTCTCTTTTAGCTTAAAGACAGCCATTAAGCCACTAATAAATAAAGTTTTGCTCTGTTTAAAAATGTAAAAACCATTTTTCACTTGGCCAGTCTCAGGCTGGAGTTTGTTGACTTTTGTTCTAAGTACCCAGTACTCTGGTGGCCTTTTTCTGTGATACAGCTTCCTTTTTTCCTCTTAATAGTATTTTATTTTTCCAAATACATGTAAAGATAGTTTTCAACATTCATTTTTTTAAAATTTTGTTTTATTTGCAAAACATATGTATGGGTAATTCTTCAACATTAACCCTTACAAAGCTTTCTGTTACAAATTTGTCCCCCCAACCTCCCATCCCTCCCCTAGATGGCAGGATATCCACTACATGTTAATTATGTTATAATACTTAAGAAATCGAATATCTGTATACATATTTCCAAACTTATCGTTGTGCAAGAAAAAACCTATCTACACGAAAGACATAACAGATAAAGGAAACACAATGTAAGCAAACATCAATCGAGAGTATGAGAATGTTATGTTGTCCACATTTCACATCCCTCTCTCTGGGTGTATATGGCTTCCTTCAGTGAACAATTGGAAGTGGTTTGAAACATTTCATTGTTGAAGAGAGCCATGTCCATCAAAATTGATCGTCATAATATTGTTGTTGCCGTATATAATGATCTCCTGGTTCTGCTCATTTCACTCAGCATCAGTTCTTGCAAGGCCTCTCCAGGCCTCTCTGAAATCGTCCTGCTGGTCGTTTCTTACAGAACAATAATATTCCATAACATTCATATACCATAATTTATTCAGCCATTCTCCAATTGAAGGGCATCTATTCAGTTTCCAGTTTCTAGCCACTACAAAAAGGGCTGCCACAAACATTCTTGCACATGTGGGGCCCTTTCCTTCCTTTATGATTTCTTTGGGATATAAGCCCAATAGAAATGCTGCTGGGTCAAAGGGTATGCATAGTTTGATAGCTTTTTGAGCATAGCTCCAAATTGTTCTCCAGAATGCCTGGATCCATTCACAGTTCCACCAACAATGTATCAGTGTCCCAGTTTTCCTACATCCCCTCCAACATTCATCATTAACTTTTCCTGTCATTTTAGCCAATCTGACAGGTGTGTAGTGGTACCTCATGGTTATCTTAATTTGCGTTTCTCTGATCAATAGTGATTTGGAGCACCTTTTCATATGACTACAAATAGTTTTAATTTCATCATCTGAAAATTGTTCATATCCTTTGACCATTTACCGATTGGAGAATGGCTTGAATTCTTATATATATGAGACAATTCTCTATATATTTTAGAGATGAGACCTTTATCAGAACCCTTAAATGTAAAGATGATTTCCCAATTTATTGCTTCCCTCCTAATCTTGACTGCATTGGTTTTGTTTGTATGAAAACTTTTTAATTTAATATAGTCAAAGTTATCTATCTGGTTTTCAATTAAGAGTTCCAGTTTCAACATTCATTTTTGTAAAACTTTGCGTTCCAAATTTTTCTCCCTCTCTTCCCTCACTTTCTTCCTCTCCAAAACTGCAAGCAATCTGATATAAGTTAAATATGTGTAATGCTTTTAAACAGATCTCCATATTTGTCATGTTGTGCAAGAAAAATCAAACCAAAAGAAAAAAAAAACACTAGAAAGAAAACGAACAAACAATAAGAAGAAAATTGTATTCTTCGATGTACGTTCAGTCTCTATGGTCGCTCTCTGGGTGTGATTAACATTTTTCATCCCAAGTCTGTTGGAATTGTGGCATACCATCTTAACTTGGCCGTTACTATTGATTGTCTGTGCTCCTAGAGCACAGGGGCAATAGGGGACTCAGGGGTATGGTGAAGGCTAGGGGAGGTGGGGTATGTCTGAATGGCTGACAACTCAGCAGATGAGCCTTTCCTGAGAGTAACCCTAAGGCAGGAGCCCCCAGATGTTGCCAACAGCAGTGAGTCTGACCTTAGATCCACTGGCATTTTTAGTCCCAGACCTAACTGATAGTATGAAGCAATTTGAGGTTTGAAAAAACCTCTGTTATCTTTCCTTCTCCCTCCTCTCCTTCCTGGTGCCTTCAACATAATGAATCTCACACTCCTGAAAGATGTATGTTAGGGCAGGTTTTTCATTTTATTCAATTTTGCATTTGTCTGTCGTCTGCCTTCTTTGGGTCTGGGGGTTGCTTTTCTTGGCTGAGACTTGAGTGTTTAGCTTTGCCAGGGCTGAGAGTGTTTGGAACATAGGGGCCTGAACTGTGTACACAAGTCTGAAATGTGATAAAGTAGCCTTTTTGAAAGTAACCTGGGTGCATGTGACAGCAGGGCTGGATGTCATAGTTTTGCATCTTAGATCCAGAACCTCAGTGCTAGAAAGGTCCTTAAAGGCCACTTAGTCTAAAGCCCCTCTTCCCCTCCCCTTTTATAGATAAGAAGCTAAAACTTGGTTATGGCAGTTTCCTTAGTGATAGAGCCAGTGTTAACACTCAGTTCTCTGGATTTTAAGCCCAATACTCTTTCAGTCTATAGGGTAGGCAGTCTTAGGAACCCGAAAGCCGCCTTGAGTCTTTGTGCATGTCTGTTCCTTGGGGGGCCATAGTAGCATCAGGGCTGAATGAGGGAGGTTGTCAGTTGGGGGGTCTTGTGGTTGACAAGGAGCAATGTGTCACTTGAATTTTTTATGCCTGCTTCTTACATATTTCTTAATCCAGACAACTGGAAACAGAGATAGATATCTTTGTAACTGAAGGGGTGTAGGGCGAAGGGAGAGAGAAATGGATAGAAATCACATGCTTGGATATTTCTTTTTTGTCTCCCCATTCAAAGAAAAACATTTATTAAATACCCATTATTTGTAAGAAACAACGTTAGGCCTTGGGAATTCTCAAGTATGCAATATTTAACATTTCATAGTTGGTGTTGTGGTAAACCCTGTGCAGGTGAGAGAGGCACCCACAATTCTAGAAAGAGACAGAGGGAAAGTTAGGGCTAGATGTACAGAAATATAGCTAAAAAGAATGAAGCTTAGAGATAATTTACAATTCTTGAAATAGAATCCATATGAATGTTCCCTGTATTAATAACATATCTACCCTTCCATGACAGACTCTGTGGAGTAGCCCTATCCCCATCTTTTCCTTTTTTTTTTTTTATTTTTGCCGAGGCAATTGGGGTTAAGTGACTTGCTCAGGGTCACACAGCTAGAAAGTGTTACCTGTCTGAGACTGTATTTGAACTCAGGTCCTCCTAACTTCAGGGCTGGTGCTCTATCCACTGCACCAACTAGCTGCCCCCCCTCTTCTAAGGATCCTGTGAGTGTAAGAGACTTGCCCATGTCCTCCCAAGAGTTCACCAGAAGGGATTCACCCAGTGTTCATAGCCTTCCTTAATTTCTCTTGATATTCTGAGGATACTCAATGAAACACATGGATTGTGTACTGTCCACCATTATCCCTCTCTTTGTGATGAGCCCCCATGTTTTTATTAGACATTTTTTGTTCCTGATTCCTGATTGGTTCTGCATTACAACCTTGTCAAGGCCACCTTCCATCCTGTACTTTGAGTTTACTCACTCTACAAATTGTCATTTTTTCTGTGTCCCCTTGTTTCTTTAACTGGACTGTATAAGTTCCAGGGTGGTCCTTTTTGGGTCTTAATAGTTTTTGATTTTATACCAAATCTTTACAGATTTAAATAAGTCCATAGACTCTTAGGTCTGGAAAGGGCCTTAGCGATCATTTGGTTTAAGTCTTCTTCCAGTCTTCACTAAGATCCATAATATGAAAGTTGGCACTAGACATTATTTGATCTGTTGACAAATGAATAACATAGTAACTACCTGGCAGGTAGTAGCCACACAGTGAATGCTACTTGTTGCTATGGGGCTGCTGATACTGCTGTCCAGTGCCTTGATTTCAAAAAGGTGACTGAGTTAGAACATGGGAAGGTGTCATAGGTGGTTGCCCCTTGAGAGGATGCAGTGGGACTCACTTTCTCTTTTCTGAAAGGGTCTAGTAAGAATCAGACCTTTTTTAAAAATCTAGGTATAAACTTGACTCTCAGGTTTCCATTTAAGATACTTGAGGGAAGCCCACAATTTCCAAAGGAATGGCTTCTGAAATCATTCCTGATTCCTTCCATCTCCCCAAATCTTTCTTCATTTTTCTCTGTCTCTGTGTCTGTCTCTCCTCTATGTCTATGTCTGTGTCTCTTTCTGTCCCTATGTGTGTCTTTCCTGTCTGCGTCTCTTCTCTCTCTCCTTTTTGTCTCTCTCTTCTCTGTTGTCTCTCTGTGTCTGTGTCTCTGTGTCTCTGCTCTCTCTCTATTTCTCTATGTTGTCTCTCCTGTCTGTGTCTGTGTCTCTCTCTGTGTCTGTGTCTCTGCTCTCCTTTTTGTCTCTGTCTCTGTCTCTCCTCTATGCCTGTCTCTTGTCTGTCTCTGTCTCTGTCTTTCTTCTCTCTCTCCTTTTTGTCTCGGTCTCTCTGTCTCTGTCTCTCCTCTATGTTTGTCTCTCCTATGTTTCTGTCTCTTTCTTTGTGTTTCTTCTGTCTCTCTCTCCTTTTTGTCTGTCTCTCTGTCTTCTCTGTCTTTGTATGTGTTTGTTTCTCTGTGTGCTTCTCTCTGTGTGTCTGTGTTTCTCTCTGTCTCTGCTTTTCTGTCTCTCTTCTCTCTCTGTCTGTGTCTTTTTCTCTGTCTCCTCCCTCTCCATCCCCTCATCCATGGGATAAAGCACACAATATTAAGGTTATGGTTTATGGTACACCATTAACTCAACAGAGACAGACAGACACCAATATTTGCGGAGGAAATGAAGGGATGAAAACTGGGGATTGGAAGATGGGTGTCCATGTCCATCTGAAAAGTGAAGGCTACTGTGGCAGTGATAAGAAGGAAGTTGAAGAGCTCCTTCCACTGTGTAAGCAGAGCTTCCTATCCTAATTGCAGAGAGCTGCCTGACCCTATTTCTGCTGGCATTTACTTTATTCCGTGTTGGGAGAGAACTAGCAACTGAACTATCTGGATTCCCATCATTCCTCATCAACTTGCTGCATGAGTTATCAAGGACGGTGGTTTTTGTTTGTTTGTTTGCTTTTAGGAGACCTGAAATTTCAGAAAATGCAATTGGTTCCTCCAACTTAATCATCACCATCTGTCCCTCCGGACTTGCTTTGCTCCTTTTCTTCTCTCCCATTCCGACTTCAGATTTTCTGGCATGCTTTGCTCAGAGCAGTCTATAACAATCAGGGCTTCGCTAGAAAGTTTTCTTGTCAAGTTCAAGAGTCTGTTGCCAAGAGCTACTTCCTTGATGCAGAAAATACATCCTGAAGGTACTTTGTCAGATGTTTTTATATTAAACATTTTCCCTCTATAGCCTTTGCCTGCCAAAGGGAAGCAAGCAGACATCTATTTTCCAGTTTACTTTTTGAAAATAATTCTCAATATTCGTGGGACGTTCCCCCGGCCTCCCCTGCCCCAGAGACCCACAGCACTCCAGTAAACCTTTAAATTAGACCTGGTGAGCCAGACAGAGCAAAACCACGGGGCCAGAGAATGCCGAGCAACAGCGGCTGTGGCAGCAGCAGCCAGGGCCCCCCTCGGCCCATCTTAAAAGTTTCTGTGTTAATAAAAACAAAGTAACCGTGTCTGGAGCAGACATCAAAGCCACCCTCCCAGACTACAAGGTGAATCATTGCTCAAACAACTAATTAATCTTTAAAAGGCGAGTTAGAGAAGCTCCACGATGGGATTCTAACTTGCTTTAAGCTCTCAGGATATTCTGGGGGAGGTCAGTGCCAGCCTCAGGGCAAGGGGGCCCAAGCCAAAGAGCCTCAGGAAAAAATGGGGGGCCTGGAGTATTTCATGCCCAGGAAGGTGCCAGGGCTGGAGGCCCACATCTCTGTTCATTGAAATCCATTTGAGGATTTAAGACTAGAGTTTGACTCTTTGGGATGGACTTTAACCCACGAGGCAGGACACTAGACTTGCTCCGTGGATGTGGTCAGTGCTCAGACCAATTACCGATCAATTAACCATTGTGACTTAACTGTGATCACAACCCACCACTTATTGCCCTCTTAGTGCAGGAAATGGTAGTTGAGAGTTTAGTTATTGCATATTCAAGGTGCTTAGAGTAGAGTCATCCATGGTTAATATTTAGAGGAGAAAAAAGGGCCCCATATTGGGGAGGGGTGCTAAAAATGCAGAACCTTCGAAATAATCCCCTTCATGACCTTTCAAAATTGCAAAAAGCCTTTAATAGGTTTTACAGCACTAAGACTTTTGGGACAACTGATAATATTTTATTTGTGCCTCAGAACAAACTGGTGAGGTAAATACTACAGGTGGAAAAAATGTTTCTGTTTTATAGGTAAGGAAACTGAAGATCAGAGAGATCAAGTGATAGCTTGTAAATGCCCAAGGCAGGATTAAAATCCAGATCTTTCTCATACCAAGAAATCTATTGTGAAATAGATTTCTTCTCATATTCTTCCTCTTTATTTTCTGTTTTTCTTGCTTCTAAACAATGATGAATGATATCACTTAATTTTCTTGGGTTATTGAAGAACACTGGGAAAAAAAAAAACTTTATTTAAAGTAAAGAGACAGGATTGTTAGCCAGTTGACCACGAGCAAAAGCTCAAGCACATTTGGAATTATAAAATATGAGTTTAAGTACTTCCTCTGTTAGTATATATTCAAGAAAACCACTTCAATTCTATGGGCCTCAGTTTGCCCATCTGTAAAATGAGTTCAGAGTGCTTTCTGAAATTTCTTCTGGCTTTAAAAATCTACATACCCCTGAGGTGTATAAGACAAGCTCATGTCACCTGCATAATTGCCTTCAGACTCCCAGAAAGAAATGAGAAAAGTAAGGCCTTTCAGATGTTTTTAAATAGTGTCAAACTCAGATAGAAATGGGGCCCATTAAATCATGCATCAGGATACTCAAGGGCTGTATATTTATTGACCTAGAAAACTACCTGTTAATATTACCTATATTCTACTCGATTTTTATTTATTTTGTTAATCATTTTCTAATTTGCATTTTAGAGTGGACCAGCTGCATATGTATGATGATTCTGGTTTAAAACAATTAATGGGAACAACCTATGAATGTCTTCCCTAAAATTGGCTTTTGCCCCAAATCATCTACCATACACTTTTCCCCAAATTACGCAGTATGTAGTTTGTACATAGTTGTTTCAGGTTATCTCTCACTAGGACTATGAATTCCTAAAGAACAGAGATTTCCTTTTGTCTTTCTTGGATCCCCCCAGAGCTTAGCACAGTGCCTGGCACATAGTAGTCCCTTAATAAACACTAATAGATTGACAAACCTTGGAAGAAGAGAGTTTTCTCCTCCAGTTGGGAAGAGGAGGAGAAGGCCAGGAGGAATGGATAGAGCCAACCCTGACTCTGCTCCCATTTTATGTATATGTAAGAAAGAGAAAGGACAAGAGATCTAGAATGCCTTGTTATTACTGCTACCTTACCTTATTCACTTCCCCTTGCTATTCAGTGTCAGTCTGTCTGCCTACCCACCCATCTGCCTGTCTGCCTGCCTGCTAAGCAGATTGACTGCTGCAGTTGGGGAAGAGTTCCAGAGCCCTTAGGTGTTTCCAGAGGTCTGATCGTAATCTGGCTCATTCAAAGCCAGGATTTGCAGATGTGTAGGGCAAGATTGGGGCATCGCTACTGCTCAGTAAGCCCTAAACATAGACATGGACATATCTAATAGAGTATTTATAGTCCAACCAATTTCTTCCAAATAAAATTGGTTTTCCTCTCTTTTCCAGGCACCTGGATATTTCCATAATTTTCTTTCTACAAGTCTCCAAACTCTTACTGCTACCCCTTTAATAATCCATGCTACCCTCTTTACAATTTGTACCTGATATCCTTTTAACTACCTTCTGCCTGGTTTAATATCTAGAAGCCTTGTATAGAGGGTGGAATGGTAGGATAAATCCCATTTTGGATGGGTGGAATGCTAAGCTGGTCTGGTTAATTAATTAATTCATAATTAATTAAGCGAGCAGTCATTATTAGCAGAATCGAATGTAATGGATAGAGTACTAGACTTGAAGACAAGAATACTTGGGTTCAAGTACCATCTCTGGCATAAGCTTTATACAAACTTGGGCAAGCCATTGAACTTTTTAAGCCTCAGTTTTCTCATCTTTAAAACAGGTGTGATGATAGCAAATCCCCCATGAGGATCGAATGAGTTAATGAACCTTAAAACACTATATAAATGATATTTTTTATCCTGATCTCAACTTTATTTTTGGTGTTTGGTCGTAGGACAATTGCTAGCCTATTTTTTTTATATTCAATGTTTTATGCCTTTCAAATATGGCAAAACCCTTTTTATAACCAAATAAGAATATGGGGATATAAGCTCATCTGTTGTTGGCTCTTTGAGTACCTTTGGGAATGTTTTAGCAGCAAATAGTATAATAGGGATTATACACAGACACACACAGACACACACACACACACACCCCTCCCATCTTGTTCCCATGTAGTTTTGAGATTTAGGAGCATTTGGTATAGTGACATTTATTTTAAAAGATTTTTCTGAAGTTTTTTGCATTAATGTTGTCTCCAGATAATTGTGGCCAATGTTTTGAGACTGTGATGATGCCGTAGCTTCAAAATGGCTTCATTTGGGAAATTTTGAGGATATTTTAAGGTATTTGCAGTGTGAAAATTTGTCATCTGTTTATGAAAGGGATGGCATTTCTGATATATATATATTCTAGCCCCTTAGTTTGTGTCTTGCTAGCTTTATGCTGGATGGGACATTTTGGCAACTTTGCATGCCACGTTGGCACAGTTCCCAACATATCACCACATACTCTGCACTGATCAATAATTCTGAATTCTTGAAGGAGGATATCATTATGTGGGATACAGTCTGGTGGTATAGTGGATATTGTTGGATTTGAAGTCAGGAAGACTTGAGTTCAAACTTGACCTTTAACTGTTTATTAGCTGGATCTGTGTTTAATCTTTCTGTGATTCAGTTCTCTTATCTGTAAAATGGGTATAATAATTACACCTACTTCCCGTGGTTGTTGTGAGGATCAAATAAGATGTCTGTAAAGTGCTCAGTGCAGTGTCTGGTTCTTAGCAGAACTTAATAAATACTTACTTTAAATTATCACTACATAAGTGGATATCCTGCCATCTAGGGGAGGGGTGGGGAGTTGGGGGGAAATTTTGTAACAGAAAGTTATGTAAGGGTTAATGTTGAAGAATTACCCATACATATGTTTTGCAAATAAAATTTAAAAAATAAAATAAATAAATTATCACTACATAAATACTAGATTATTACTATTATTACTACTATTACTACAGAAGCAAGTTTGGAATAGATTGTGGAAGACTTTGAACACCAGACTTAGAAGTTCAGTAGGAAGCAGACGATTTTGCTGGACTTCAAGGGAAGTTGCATCTTTCTATGGGACCTGACCTCCCCATCAGAGATCAACTCTGGGGGCTCACCTCCCATCAGTGAGTCTTGTTTCAAGAATCAAGTGAAGAAGGCCCTTAGACTTCAGAGGGAGGGAGTACTTCTGAGAGTAGCCAGACATTTTCATCTAAAATAGTGGGCACCCCTTTGTGTACTTTGTCTGACTAGTCTCTTCTCCAAACTACACCAGCCTTTGGTTTTATACCATCAAGATTAGCATTCATTTTTTAGCAAAATAAAAGTTCTTTGAGGACAGGAATAAAAAAAAAAAAAACTTTTTGTACCTGATACCTTTCCTTAAACATGTTAAGTGCCTGATCAATTTCTAGTTGGATTCTATTGTCTTTTTTTTAATTAAAAGCTTTTTGTTTTAAAACATATGCATGGATAATTTTTCAACATTGACCCTTACAAAAGCTTGTGGTTTTGGATTTTATTATCAACTGTGCTGTAATAGTGATATAACTTTTAGATAGATGTATTTTCTTTTCATTTTGGCTATAATCCTTTATCCTCCTGGTCAGGAGCAGGGGCTATATATGCTATTTCTCAGCAGCTTGCACGAACTTAGTATTCTATTAGCCAAATATAGGGCATACCCCTGAATGAGATGTCTTTGAAAGGAAAATATATTTCTAAGTTTATAATGAAAAATATCACAAAACACTAAATTAAAATATATTTACTGTATTTGTTATGGAATTCATTTAGTTTTTTATACCTCTGTTCAGATAAAGATGTTTTTATTCATTGACATTCTTATTCTGTTCCTCATCTTTGTTATTTTTGTCATTCTTTTATTAAGGACTTGGACAAACCAGATTTCGTTAAAGAGTATTCAGAACACTGGCATTTGTGAGTTGATTATTGGTTTGGTATTAACTTAAGGCAGAACTGTACATTTGTCAGAATCATAGGATTGTAAGCTCCAGGGCTGGAAGGGAGGTTGGAGGTTATGACTCCTGACTCTCTTATTTTAAAATGGAGGAAACTGAGGCTTAATTTCCTTTGAGGCATATAAGTAGTAATTAGTGGAGATGGGATTAGAATCCAAGTCCTCCAAATTCCCCATCCACTGCCTCTTCCCATCACACCACACCCACTCCTTGACTTCTAAATATTTCCTGTGTTGATTTAGTTAGTTTCCATTCCATCTCTTAGGGAAAGTCGGGTTCTGGCCCACAGTGGCAGGGTATACTTTTGGTTCTCCTTTCTTCTCTAAGGCGCCAGGCCTGTATGCTCTGAACAAAAGAGACAAGCGAGAGGAAAACAAACATTGGAAAAGGAGTGGTGCTTTTCCAATAAACTGGGCTCATCTCAGTTGCCAAAATGTTGCATGCTTGTCAACTGGGAGCCACAAGATTAGACTCCACAGGTAGTAAAAGGTGACTGGGGTTTATTTGGACCTCTTTAGCATCCTACCAGGGGAGACACAGGACAGCCTATGTTTCTCATCTCTTTAAGTCTGCATACAGTCCTTGGGGCAATTAATTTTTTTTCAGTGGGTTTTCTAAGCACCGGACGGAGCTGACACCAGGCCTTTGAAAAGCTCAAATGTTTCTGCAGCCAGAATCTGGGTTGTTTGGGGGAACCTGTTGAGAGATGTTAGTATTCCGAGTTACAGTAATAGATTCTCTTTCTTTTTTTGGGTGCTTTGATGACTGAGAGGTGTTTATAGGCTTGATTCATAACTGAGTTACTAAGGTTTTCCACGGAAATAACTTATTAAAGGTGTCGTGCACACCAGCGGGATTGAAGTCTGCAGGCTTTGGTATTCATCAAAGGCAGCTCCTTTGCAGGATGCCCAGAGCTAACTCAGCATTTTACTCTGGTATATTGCACAAGAGTAAACGTGGGGAGGGAGACAGGGATGGAGGGAAGAAGGAAGAAGGAGGGGTGGAAAAAAATATTTTATTAAGAAAACATTCTTCAAACAAATTTAAATTTGTTTTTAAAAATCCCTCCCCCTTTTTTTTAAAGAGAGGAAGAAAAGGAGCTATTCTGTTTGAATATCTGTTTTTAGCTCATCTACCTAGATGTGTAGAGCATATGCATGTAATTTTCACAATCACATGGCCCTTGCATGGCCTTGCCTTTCTTTACCTTTCCTTACTTTCTTCTTGAACAGAAATCACCAAGATGTTAAATGTACTTTTTCTTAGACTAATAAGCAACCCTGGGGTGAACTGGAAGATTGGGAGGAAGAAAGCAGAATTAGTGGCTACATAATGATGGAAAGCAGAATTTTTTATTCCCTTGATTAAGTTTAGGGACTGCACCTATTATTTCAGGAACAAATGCTCCCAATCAAAGGTCTACATTTTCTCTGCAGTTTACAGACTTAGAGAGGTGCTGAGCACTGAAAGGGTTAACTCCCTTGCTCAGGATCACATAGGTAACATTATGCTGTGTTATAGAAAAAACACTTGAACCCAAGTTGAGGCCAGTTCATTATCCATCATGCTTCAATGCCCTTCCTAAATGTCTAAATCTAGTTAAGCTCTAGGTGCTTGTCTCTGAACACTTTACTCCAGTAGGATCATGGATTTATAGTCCATCCCCTTAGTTCACTCATTCCCGACTCTTTGTGAACCTATATGGTTTTCTTGGCAAAGATACAGGAGTAACCATTCCAGAGCCATTTATTTGTCAGGTCATTTTATGAATGAGTAAACTGAGGCAAACAGGAAAAAATGACTTGTCCAGGGTCATACAGCCAGTAAGTGTCTGAGGTTGGTTTGGAACTCCAGAAGATTCTTCCTGACTACAGAACCAGCACTCTATTCACTTTGCTACCCAACTGGAAGGGTCCTTGGAGGCCATCTGGCTTTTCTTAACCCCCTCAGTTTACCAATTAGAAACTAAGGAATGGAGGAAATGAGTGATTTGCTGAGAATCAGAGAGCCAGTAAGTGTCTGAGTCAGAATTGGAACTCAGGCCTTCTTGTCTTCAAATCCAGCTCTTTATATCTCCTATGCCATCTGGCTAACTGTTTTCCCTGAACACATCACCAACAGCTATTGTTTATTCCAGATTGGCACCTAGGACACAAAGTACCCTATGCTGTTAGTTATCTTTTTAAAAAAATCATAATTACATTTTGTTTTGATACTGCAGGCACCTTTTAACAAATACCTAGATGGATACCTGTACACAAAGTGTATCTCTTGAAAATAGTTAATAATACTGGTCCCTTTTTGATTTTTTTTGGTTTAATTTTGTTTTATTTCTTCTTGTTGGAAAGAAAGGCTGTATGCGTTATCTTTGATGGTGTTTTACTGAGAGTGTCATATTTGTCTTGAATTTTGTTTCCTCTTAGACTTGTCTTGATTCTATTTTGTTGTAGTCATTTTTCTTTTGATTCTTCTTTCTTTACTCTGCATCATTTCAACCAAGTCTTAACATGGCTCTCTGAATTCCTTATTTAACATTCCTAATAATGCACCACTATTCCATACTCCATAGTTCAAGTTTTTTTCTTGTTGTTTGGCATGTGTGTATGTATATATGTAGTCATTGCATGTAGTTTTGGGAACTTAAAAAAATACAGATAGGTTGTTAATTACCTTTTCATGTATGTTAATATTTTCTCACCAGCTTAACTGTACAGCTAGGTCTTGGTTAATGTGAACAATGAATCCCTGAAGTAGTTGCATGTATTTGAATTTGCCTTACTTGAAATTATAATTAAGCAAAATATCATAATTGGTTCTAGCCCAATGGGAATATGCAGTGCTGATCCAAATAATGTGACCACCTCAGGGGGATTCGTTATTTGCACTAATAGAAACCTTGATGTGTTAATATCCTTGAGGGTCTCATATTTGTTTTATATTCTTTTTCAGCATCTATATTCCCTCAACAGCATCAAAAGCCTTGGCATATGAAAGCAACTGCTTAGTAAATACCTGATGAATGATTGATTGATAGTATTTCCTTTCTAAGATTTATGAGCGTCAATAACCAGCCATATCCAGTTTAGATCCTGCTTCTTTATACACATATAGTTGTTTTGTTCTTTGGGTAGAACCATCCTATTTCCCACTTTCTCAATCAGTCACCAAATATTTGTTGACTGATTTGTTGACCAGGGACCTCAGCTGCTACTTGGTTTTGTGGGGGAATGAAAAAGAGTCCTGAACCAACAGTAAGGGGAATATAACTTAGATGGAGAGAGATTACCTTGAGGTGAAATTGTAATTCTGGTTAACCAATGTTGAAATTGGTTCTTGAGTTCAATGTCTGGTTTCATGAGAGAGTAAAAGAAAAAGTAAGTAGTAGTTGTGATCTCTCTGTCTTGATCCTGATTAGAATGTCCTTAACATTGTTTCACTGCATCATATCATGACTTTTTTTAATGGTTACTAAATATCCTATCTAGCTAAGTGCTTTAGGTAATATTGAGCAAGTCCCTTAACTTCCAGACCTCGTTCCTTATCTCTAACATCAGTGGGTAGACCAGAAAATCTCTAAAGCTCCTTCCAAATCTAAGTTTCTATGAATCTAGAGATTATTTAGCTCAGTATCAAACAGCCTGAGAGCTGCACAGCCCCTAAGAGATCATTTAGGCTCAAGGAGGGAATGTCTTCCCCAAGATTTCTCTGTAAGTAACAGAGTTGGGAACTGAATCTTGGTTCTCTGATTCCACATTCATCAACATCTCTAGTGTACCATAGTGTTTTGCCCTTAGCTGTACAGTGAAAATGTTACATGGTAGGATGATGGCTAAGATAAAGTATTAATGCAGTTCATTCATGTAGTAGAGCCATCTGGCTGGGTGGTCCAGTGGATAGAACTCCAGTCCTAGAGTCAGGAAGATCTGAGTTTAAGTATGACTTTGAACAATTACTAGCTACATGATTTAAATGCAAGACACTTAACCTTTGATTGCCTAATTTTCTTCATCTGTAAAATAATAATACCTTCCAAAATTGTGGGCATCAAATGAGATAATATTAGGAAAGTTCTCTTAAGAATGTCTGGCACACTGTGTGACCCTGGGCAAGTCTGTGTGACCCTGGGCAAGTCACTTAACCTCAATTGCCTCAGCAAAA